>LPNX011106106.1:161767-352694 GCA_001517045.1 Pseudotsuga menziesii
CAACAGAGAAGAGGAAGGCTTTGCAGCCCCAAATCCAAGAGTGTATTTTTGTTGGATACTTTGAAGATTCAAAAGGGTACAAGTTGATAAATTTGATCACAAACAAATCCTTCATTGAAAGGTGTGTTCAGTTTGAAGAAGAACCCCTTGCAGAAGTGGAAGTTGGTGAAGCCTCTTCACCACCTGAACCTCAAGAAGTAAGTAAAGAGTTTGTTGAACATGCTGATTCTGATTAGTCTAATGGAGATGAGTTTATTTCAGACCCTAAAATCCCCACAAGGAAAAAATGGGCAGCCAAGGCACTACATGTAGCAGGTGAGCTAGCTGGGGATCCCAATGACCCAAGGAGGACTAGATCTCAATTTGAGAGTGGTCTGTGCATGAAGGATCCTATGTTTGCTGAAAAATGATATTTGATGGTGGAGTCTGATCCTCAAACATATGAAGAAGCAGCATGAGATCCAAGATGGCAAGCTGCCATGAAGGAGGAGTTCAGCTCACTCCAGAAGAGCAACACATGGGAGCTAGTGGATCTTCCTCCAGGGAGAAAACTAGTACAGTGTAAGTGGGTCTATAAGACCAAATTTTCTGCTGATGGTTTGCCACTGAAGTACAAGGCTATATTGGTAGCTAAAGGCTACTCACAGGTTCATGGCATCGATTACAATGAGACCTTTGCCCCAGTGGCAAAGATGGATTCCATCAGGCTAGCTCTAGCCATTGCAGCCTCAAGGCAATGGGAGGTACATCACATGGATGTAAAATGTGCCTTTCTGAATGGAGATCTCACTGAGGAGATATATATGCAGCAGCCTCAAGGTTTTGCTACTAACCCTTCTCTTGTGTGCAGGTTGAGAAAGTCATTGTATGGGCTAAAGCAAGCCCCCAGGGCTTGGTATGCCAAGATAGATAGCTTCTTGCTATCTCTGAATTTTGTTCGGTGCAAATCAGATCCAAATGTCTATTTGAAGTTTGTTAATGGTTCATTAATGATCATTGTGTTATATGTTGATGACCTCCTCATTACAGGAAGCTCACAGGATGAGATTGCTTCCTTAAAAGGAGCTATGAACCAAGCCTTCTCCATGACAGATTTGGGGCTCTTAAGTCAATTTCTGGGGCTTGAGATTGCTCATACCAAAGCTGGAATAAAGGTGCACCAGTCCAATTATGCCTTGGATTTTCTGATCAAATTCAGAATGCAAGACTGCAAAGCAAGCAAAACTCCTTTCCTTTCAGGAGTGAAGCTGGAGGAAGATGATTCTCCACCGATGGTAAACAATACACTGTATAGGCAATTGATTGGATGTTTATTGTATTTGACACATACTCGACCTGATATTTGTTATGCAGTAAGTGTGGATTCTAGATACATGGATCAGCCTCATGAGATCCATTGGAAAGCAGCCAAAAGGATCCTTAACTTTGTTCAAGGAACAAGGACACATGGGATCTTCTATAAGGCAAAATCTGATCTTGAGTTGATTGGATTTACTGACAGTGATTGGGCAGGTGATAGCACAGACAAAAGGTCCACTTCAGATTATGTGTTCATTCTTGTAGAAGGGCCAATCAGCTGGTCAAGCAAGAAACAGAGTGCCATTGCACTCTCATCTACAGAAGCTGAGTACAGAGGAGTTGTTAATGCAACAACTCAATGTTTATGGTTGCAGGGTTTATTTGGAGAGTGTGGTTTCGAACCTGAGTACTCAACTACCATCTACTGTGATAACCAGAGTACCATTCGAATCTATAAGGGTCCAGTTTAGAAGCAGAGAACCAGACACATTGAGATCCATATGCACTACATCAGAGAACTTGTGCATGATGGCACCATTCACCTACTCTTCTGTTCATCTTCAGAACAAGTAGCTGATATCTTCACCAAAGCATTTTGTGAGAAGACCTTCAGCAATCTCAAATCACTGCTGGGGATTGCTGATCATGCTGTAAAGGCATGAGTGGAGACAAGATTCTACAATTTTGTTTTACAGTCCATGTTTAAGGGAGGATTTTCCCAAGTTGGTTTTGCCTCTTTCCTTGTTTATTTGGACATGCAGTATGTAAAGGGTGACTAAGCCTTGTTGCTAGGCCCTATATTTTTGATTTATTACTCATAAAGTTAGGCTTAAGGGGGGGTGTTAGAATAATCAACCCATAGTTTACCCACTTAGACATTAATTCATTTATTTTTGTCTTATTTGCCTAGTTTATGTGTCCCACCTTGTGCAAGTTGCTAATTGCCTATCCATAGAGGTAAAACTTGCCATATCTAACTCATGTAGCGCTTGGGAAAGCCTTAAGAATCAAATCTACTTTATTCCTAGCCTCCTAGGTGCCTATCTGTTTTTTCTGCTTTATTGCCTGCTTTTTCAGTGTTTTAAGGCACATGGGAAATCTAGACTAGGTGAGGTGAACTTGTTTTTTGTCCTACACATCCTCCTCTCTTTTCTCCATGCAAAAGCATGTATGAGCTTCCATTCCACCACTCTTTAGCTTGCCTATGCCTTTTTGCCAATTCGTGAGCTCCATGACAGATTTGGGATCCAGCTTTTACACCTATGGGGGATTTGCTTATTTTTGGTAAGCCTGCTTTATGCTAGATTTGGATGCTTCCTCATGCATTCGATTTCTTCATGTATTCTATTTATTCAGAAGCCTATGTTATTACAGGGTTGGTTATTGTCCACTCAGTTAATATAATTTTGTGTTACAGCTCCATATTCAGTCTCTCTTGTTAGAAATTTTGCATGATCAATTGATAATTGTTGTGGGTAAAATTAATCTATTGCTGGCATGAATTTCTACAGAAGAAAATGAATTGGACACCTTCATGAGTAGAGAGGTTCCAGTTCCAGAAGGAGATGAGGCTCAAATCCTTACACAAGAAGAACTTGATCAAGGCCAAGAAGATCATTGTTGATTCAATCATGGATCAAATTGCACCACAAGTGTCTTCCCTAAAGACATCGAAGATGTTTGATTCCTCGATCAAGCTATTTGAAGATAAGAACATAAATCAGAATATGGATTTGAGAAAATAGTTGAAGAATGTGAAGATCCAGAATGTAGAACATCTTGAAGCGGTAGAAGAAGAATTGGAGAATGTAGAAGTGGTGATAGCCACCTTGAATGGTCTCCCAGGATCATAGAATTCATTCATTCAAGGAATGTGTGCCAGAAGGAAGTAATTACTTTCAACAGACTCTGGGAAGAAGAAGAAGCTCGACTCATAAGAAGAGAAGAAGAAGATGGAAGCAATTGAAGATCAAGCTCTCACCATTCAAAGAAGATCCCTCAAGCGATGAGGAATGTGAAGAACTCAATTCTTAAAGAGCCTCTTATCCATCTTATCATTTGGATAAGAAATGATGATGTCATGAATGAAGAATATGATGAAGTAGAAGGATCAAGAAGGATTTTACCCACGAAATGAATAAAAGATAAGTATTCAATTGTCATTGCATGATATTGTTTTGTTATGCATTTGATTATATTTAGTTGATGTGTTATGATTGATAGATTGTTTGCATTAATGACTGTATACTACTAATATGATTGTGATGGGTAAGTAGCTCATGGTGCCATACATCTCTCCATTTCTGCTTATCAAACCTCTTTGCTGACATATTGGATTAGTGCACAATCTCAATGATGTCATGATAAAGATGGAAGACATCTAGAAAGTTTTCATGACACATGGATGAATGTTGTATTGGCTAAAATAATTTGTCGTTATGCATATGTTTTATAGTTCTAACCATGTAACTGGTGCATTTGAATTGTAGGAAAGGTCCTATACAACCTCCTACAAGAAAAGAAGGATGAGACTTGTTCCGAAGAACAAGTGATGACAATTCAAGATTCACTCCAATAAACATGAATCTGAAGCTCCCAGGGTCAGAGACACCATGACAGAAGAAAGAGCTTCAAAGAGCAGTAGATCCACCTCGAAGGATGAATACCACCATGGGTATGAGAGATAACTCAAGATGAAGAAAAGAATGCTATGAAATAAGCTATGATCAAAGAATAACACTTGATCATGGGGAATGATGTATACGATATGATTTCGAGACATAAAGGGAAGTATATGTCAAGCATAGAACCACCTATATAGAATGAAGAGGAAAGATGATACTCCACTTTAGGGGGAGTGACTACAGAAGATATCTGAGTTCGACATGGTATGACATGATGGACAGCTTCCTGATGGATCGAGACTTTACCAAGAGTAAAGTGGGTTCCAACCTTCAAGGTTGAATGCAGAAGACTAGGATATGTTGATGACCTGACAAGATGAACTCATGAAAGATTTTATGATACTAGAATGATGTTTGGGATATAATACTCAAACCAGAAAGCAAGAATGTGGTATCTTCCAAATGGATCAGTAAAATAAAATATGCTGCTGATAGAAGTAAAGAAAGACTTGTGGCTTCTCTCAGAAAGAGGAAATTAATTCTGAAGAGACACTTACTCCAAGAAGCAAGGTATACTTCCTTTAGAAGTATCATGGTAGTTTCTTTCATGATGAAGTAAAGACAAGCATTCCTTAATGGTATGATTAAGGAAGAGTTTTACATTGAATAGTCACAAGGATTTGAAGTTGAAGACAGATGGACTCACGTATGCAAGTTGAAGAAGGCCCTCTATGGTCTGAAGCAAGCTCCCAGAGCTTGGTATCGAAGAATAGATAGTTTCCTGACGAGCATGGGATTTGCCAAGAGTAAAGTCAATCCTAACCTTTATCTCAAGGTTGTAAAAGATGAATCTGGCATCCTGTTATTATATGTGGATGACCTATTTCTGACAGGGAATGAGAAACAAATTGTGGAATGCAAGAAGAAGTCTGCTGAAGAATTTAGACCGTGGTCTAATACTTTATTTCCTAGGTCCAGAAATATGAAGGAATCTTTCTCAATTAGGGAAAGTATGCAGTGCAAAGTTTGAAAAGATTTGATACGTTGGAATGCAAAGTCATGGCCACACCCATGGAATCCAACCTGAAGCTGATGACTCATCAGATTTAGTGGATGTGACTCATTACAGACAGATCATTGGGTCATTAATGTACTTAACAAATTCCAAACCAGACATTTGTTTTGCTGTGAACACCTTAAGTCAATATCTTGATCAACCAAGATGGGTTCACCTAGTAGCCGCAAAACATGTGATGAGATATCTGAAAAGGACTATAGAATTTGGTCTATACTATGATGGTAGCCACGAGTATAGATTGTATGGCTACACAGATGCATATTGGGCTGAAAGTATCTCAGACAGGAAAAGAACATTAGGTAGATGTGTTTGTTTGGGGTCTGCTATGAGTTCATGGTTTAGCAGGAAATAGTCCAGTGCTTCTCGTAGCATGGCTAAAGAAAAATACATAGCAGATTGCTCTGCTAAGTTGTGAAGTCATATGGATTTAGAAGCTGATATCAGGTCTCTTTGACCTGAAGATGGATACTACAATGATTCTATGTGATAACCAGAATTGTGATGATAGAGAACCCTGTGTTTCGATTATAACACATAGAAATCCAGTATTTCTACATACGAGATAAGATGCAGATGATTATGTTTCAGTATTTACATACTGTATATGCAAATGATGATGATTCCGTATTTCTATACTAAAGATATAGATGATGATGCTTTTAGTATTCACATACTGGAGATACAGATGGTGATAGTTTAGTATTCACATACTGAAGATGTAGATGATGATGGTTTGAATGATGGTGTACTAATGAAGTCTCTGTCTCGGGTAAAGTTCAAACACTTTCGAGACAATCTTGGTGTTGTTCGAAAAGACCTTCCTCGAAAGGGGGAGTAGTGATGTTGCAGTGGGATTGTATCATCCCAGGAAATTTGTCCAAAAGTGATCTGGTGACCTTGGTCCTCGAGAATGAAGAGGGATTGTATCATCCCGGGACATCTGTCCAAAAGTGATCCGGTGACCTCGGTCCTCGAGAATGAAGAGGGATTGTATCATCCTGGTACATCTGTCCAAAATAGATCCGATGACTTTGGTCTTCATGAATGTGGTGGGATTGCATCATCCCCGAACTTCGGTTCAAAATGTATCCGTAGGTCTCGGCCCCCGTGAATGTTGTGGGATTGCATCATCCCTGAACCTCGGTTCAAAATGTATCCAGAGGTCTCGGCCCTTGTGAAAGTGGTGGATTGCATCATCCCTGAACCTCGGTTCAAAATGTATCCGGAGGTCTCGGCCCCCGTGAAAGTGGTGGATTGCATCATTCCTAAACCTCGGTTCAAAATGTATCCAGAGGTCTTGGCCCCCGTGAAAGTGGTGGGATTGCATCATCCCTGAACCTTGGTTCAAAATGTATCCAGAGATCTCGGTCCCCGTGAATGTGGTAGGATTGTATCATCCTTGAACTTCGGTTCAGAATGGATCCGTTGACTTCGGTACTCAAGAATGTGTGTTGATCCCGTAATTCCTAGAGGAAGGATTGTCTGAGTTCCACATCTGTGTTGATCCCGTAATTCTGAAAGGAAGGATCATTGAATTGATCCCGTAATTCCAATAGGAAGGATTGTCTGAGTTCCACATCTGTGTTGATCCCGTAATTCTGAAAGGAAGGATCATTAGTAACTCTGTAAAGACCTAAATCCCGTAATTCTGAAAGGAAGGATCATTGAATTGATCCTGTAATTCCAATAGGAAGGATTGTTTGAGTTCCATAGATGTGTTGATCCCGTAATTCCAATAGGAAGGGTTGTCTGAGTTCCACATCTGTGTTGATCCCGTAATTCCGAAAGGAAGGATCGTTAGTAACTCTGTAAAGACCTAAATCCCGTAATTCCGAAAGGAAGGATCGTTAGTAACTCTGTAAAGACCTAAATCCCGTAATTCGGAAAGGAAGGATCATTGAATTGATCCCGTAATTCCAATAGGAAGGATTGTCTGAGTTCCATAGATGTGTTGATCCCGTAATTCCAATAGGAAGGATTGTCTGAGTTCCACAAATGTGTTGATCCCGTAATTCTGAAAGGAAGGATCATTAGCAACTCCCTAAAGACCTAAATCCCGTAATTCCGAAAGGAAGGATTGTTAGTAACTCCGTAAAGACCTAAATCCCGTAATTCCGAAAGGAAGGATCATTGGTAACTCCATAAAGACCTAAATCCTGTAATTCCCAAAGGAAGGATCATGTTGATGTTTTGATGATGTTGATGTCTTGATGATGATGTTCTCTAATTAAAAGGTCAGAATATGATGATGATGCTGTTGCTACTGATGATGATGTTCTCTGATCGAAAGATCAGAATTTGATGATGATGATGTTTTTCTGATCGAAAGATCAGAAGTTGCTGATGATGATGATGATGTTTCTCTGATCGAAAGATCAGAAGTTGCTGCTGATGATGTTCTCTGATCAAAAGATCAGAATATGATGATGATGATGTTTTCTGATCGAAATATCAGAAGTTGCTTATGATTATGATGTTGCTGCTGATGATGATGTTTTCTGATCGAAAGATCAGAATGCGATGATGATGATGATGTTTCTGATCGAAATATCAGAATGTGATGATGATGAGATCCTGATGATGATGATTCCATATTATCAAAGTATGATGATGATGACATACTGATCGAAAGATCAGAATATGGTGATGAGTTGATGTTAGAGTATGATGATGTTCGGTTGATGATGTTTTTGATCAAAAGATCAGAGGCTGATGATAATGATGATTCTGATTGAAAGATCAGAGTGTGATGATGATGATATTTTGATGCTAATATTTTGATGATGATGATGTTGATGTTTTCATGATGATGTTTCTGATCCAAAGATCAGAGTATGATGATGATGTTGTTGCTAATCGAAAGGCCAAAGTGCTGAAGAAGATGTTGCTGATCAAAAGGTCAAAGTGTTGAAGATGATGTTGCTGATCGAAAGGTCAAAGTGCTGAAGATGTTGTTGCTAATTGAAGAGTCAAGATGCTGAAGATGTGCTGATCGAAGCAATCAAAGTACTGATGATGCTAAAGACTAAAGATTGAAGATGAAGACTACATGATGTTGAAAAGCTTCGAATGATTTATAGATGTATCACCCTGATGATGTTGATGATGTCCTCTATCTCTCTCCTATTATTGTTGTTGTTGATGTTGTTATAGAATACCCTTCTCGTTAAGGGGGAGTGTTGAAATATTGTAACTTCAAATAATATTCTATATGTATTTCTTTTTGGTCCCCGATGGTCCTACCGGGAGAACCACTTGTATTACTTTGTACCCCGATGCTCCTAATCGGAAGAACTAATAAGAGTCATGAGGCAGTCCCCTCTAATTGTAAAGGTGGGTCATTAGCACCCCAATGTGATTACTTGAGCCTACATGTGTAACTCGATCCTACATGATTAACTCGATCCTACATGACAGATGAGTTAACTTAAGTGAACAGATGAATATAAATAGAGGTGTAGTGCTCCTCATTTGTAACACACACTCTCACTTGTGTAGCGCATTAGTGGAGAAGAGAAGTAGCTGGAGAAGGAGGAGGATTAGGCTTTGATCTCCTTGCTGGTTTTATCTTTTATCTTTTATCTTTTTGGGGCATCTATACTGAGGAAGCTTTTGCTGGGTTTTCCCAGGATAAATCTTTGTGTTCCTTTTGTGTGGTTGTGCTTGTCTATCTTTCAGTGATCCTGTTTATATGCTTTTATTATGAAAATGAAATGAAGTACTGATGTCTTAGCTAAGCATATGAAAAGTTAACATGGTGCTCATCGAATTTTAGTGAGAGACCAAATATCTGATATAAATGTCACATATGGTGGTTTGAGGCCTTGTCACTTGTTTTTATTCATAGACAATTGGTAAATACTAGAGATTAATCCATGGCATGAAATACCTCCTAACAACGATCTCATTACTATTGGGAGGCCAGTGATCCCCTTTATTATTCGTTTGAAGTGGTTTGATGCCTTGTTCATGGACGTCGAGTCCAAGAAGTCTAATTTAAGGAATAAGGCTCTTTATTTAATCCCATGATCATTGTCATGGCATTGATATGTTTTTTTTATGCATAATGCCTCCTAAGGGTGCTTGTATTCGCATACACTGATGAAATATGCCGTATAGAGGTTACAATTTGTGATTGGATGCCTTGTTCATGTGCATTAAGAATGAGAGGACTGATTTAGGTCCTAATTCAAGTTTATTAATCCCTTGACCATTGTACTGAATGCACTTAGGGAAATTTGTGGTGTGCAATACATCCTGAGTACCACACTCATATTATTATTCAAAGGCTAAATTACCACTATGTCAATTATGGTGGTGGTTGGAGGATTCTTCCATAGATTTTGAGTCTAAGAAGCATCACTCCGCCTAAGGCCTTTAATTTTACCCCTTGACAATTATGAAGGTCTCAATACCTATCTATGTTCTACAATATCTCCTAATGTATTTTACTTGTAGATGAAATATCCCTTACATATGTCATGTTTGGTGGTTTGAGGCCTTTTTCATGGTCATCAAATCCTTGAGATCCATATACACTTAAAACTACCTCTTAAAAATGGTTATATTCCTAGCGGGAGGCTAAAAATACCCCATAGTAGTCGCCTTCCGTTGTTTAAATTCTCATCTATGACCCTAAAACTTGAGTAGCATCATTCAAGTCCTAGGGCCCTTGGTTTTTCCTAACCACTACCAAGATCTTAATTCCCATTCATGGTGTGCAATACTTCTTCATGATGCTCATATTCCCATGTGGTGGTTTAAGGCCATGTTTATGAATTTTAAGTTTGAAAAGACTAAAGAAATCAAATATCCTAGTTCCAGGCATAGTTCATGGCATTTGATAGATTCATTTAACATTTATACTGTTGTTAAATTTTGTTTACTAAGAGTTCATGCTATGTTTATTTTATTCATTAAAAATAACAAGTATCGATTATAATGCATATATATTATATCACAAATTATAACATGTGAGATAATGTGTATGTATTAAATATATATTTAAAATCCATGAATATGTGCTTCAAACAGTTTTCTTAAAAAAAAAATTACATAATAGTATTACGTTTTTCCCTATAACAAACATTTTCTCACAGTTTTAATGGGAAATATACATCATAACAGTGGGAAAAAAAACATTTTCTCTCAGTTTTAATGGGAAATATACATCATAAAAGTTGTCAAAGAGGGAGGAAAGTGGATAGAAAATATACATCATAGCACTGGACAAAGAGAGGAAGGTCGATGGGAAATATACATCATATCATAGCAGTTGACAAATAGAGAGGAACGTGTTTACAATCAAAGAAATAGAAGAAAAAACAAAGAAAATGTAATGCAGGTGAAACCATAAGCGTTCAATAGATGAGATAATAAGTCCTATACTCTCTCTATAAATTAAGTGCGGGAGTGTAAATGAAGTGGAGTGTGTATCAATTTTCTTAGACATCAATAAAATTGATTAAACAATTTTGACATTCAATTATGTTGGAAACCTAACCTACGATGGAAGGATTTCTCACTGATTTCTGAGATCTCCTGTTGACGAATAAGGAGGGGTGCCACGTAGACATTTAGTGGGTTCAGGGATCTTTACAAACCCTTCTTTTTCATCTTTATGAAAGGTCTAATATTTAGAATTAGGTATATTTGATATTATTGTAAACTATTTACAATATTGATAATAATAATAAAAAATGAAAACATATAAGTAAATAAAAAAAAAAGAAAAAAAATCAATTGAAAAATGAAACCAAATATCATTATCATATTTATATATGTACATACATTAATCAAAGATCGTTCTCACATTAATATGCATATATATTAATGAAAAAAATGTACTTTCAGATTAGTTCTCTTTGCGTTTGTAATACATCATCTTATGTATTTGGGTTTGTGTTTAACCACTCTGTTTGTCTTCCCTGTTAAGCATCCTAACAGTGGTGTGTAGGAAGCACATGCAGTCTCTACGCATGTCTACGCACAACCAATATTGTCATCCAATAGCTTCTCTTATTTGGTAAGATATCTATGCGACGATTGTATCTATTTCTCTGTTTGTTGTGGGTGCTATTGTATCCATCTTTCTCTACGTGAATTTGGCATTGTCTCCTTATATACCTCTGCATGCGTGACAACTGCAATATAGTATTTCTACCTCTGTATTAGTCAAAACTTGATCTACAAGAAATGCTCCATTCTCGTGACCTCCTCCCTCGTTAATAATAATTTGGCCTTGAATATTATTTCCCATCATGCGTGAAATTTCATCCCCATGACCTAGAACTTTTATTCTGCCAGGTGAAGGGTTTTCTGAATGACCCCATTTTCAAGGTCGTTATTTCAGTTGGGGACTGGAATTCAAATTTTGCGTTTGCAAAATAAAAATGAGAGTCCATTTGTTTTTCTGAATCATGGCGTGATTGCAAGTCACAACACCATGGTATCGCCAACACAAAAGAGTAATATCTGTCTCAGCTATGTCTGAATATAGAGAGTCATGTTGATCAGTGGCCCAACCAAAGGCATAGATCATGCTCATGTTCAATCTTGGCAACGGCTTTAGTTTCAAACCCTCATGTATTGTATGAGAGCTCTGATTGCCTTGCTATGTGAATCGATCTAATAGTGAAACTAATGTGACTAGCTGTGCATTTGATGAAGATGGCACAAATGAATACAAATCTCGATGACAATGTTATGGTACATAGTCTCAGTTGATTTCCTATTCATCGTTGATAATTTCAAGTGCACTTCTCTCCACAATCTCGGTGTTTGCATTATCTACCGTCTGCGTTAGAGTTTTTTATCCAACAACTGGATTAGGGCTTGCGTGGTTGGTCATTCCTTCAGCCTATCATCTAGCCCGGTGTTGTCATACTTGGCCTAGTAACATCCCTGATTCCCTATCATTTGTCTGTTTGCTCCAGTCAGCCGTTGGAAACTTGGAGCCATTTTATGAGCCAATAAAATGAGAGAATTGTTGAAGTGAGTCTTACATAAGGAAAACAATATGAGCATTTAATGCTATTGCAACAAGTAAACTTGATGATCCTTGGATCTTGTTGTAAGGTTACAACAAGATGGTTGTTGTTGTAACCTTACAATGCTACCCCAAGCGCCTTCTCCTTCTGCTTCTTATGCTTCTCTTTATCTACTTCCTGTGTACCTGCAATAGTGGAGATGGGGTCTTTGGTTTGTGGGATAGAGGTTGATGGTTTCTCTAGTTGGGGAGGTGGGATGACTACCACCTCTGGTTGTTTGGATGTGGTTGGTTGTGGTGGGTCTTTCTCTGAGTCGAGGGGTGGTGGTGGTGGTGGAGATGGTGGTTTGTTGGGTTGAGGGGGTGAGTCGACGTTGAAGAACATTTGGTTGATTTGTCAAGCTATGTCCTCCTCAGTCTCTTCTTCTTCAGTCGGTGCAGTGGCTGGTAGGTCGGCTTGGGGTACGGGGTCGGTCGGTGCAATAATTGAGGACCGACATGCAATCACTTTGGATTCCTTGTCGGGATTTCTTTCGAACATCGACGAGATGGTTGCAACGATTGGGGACTGTGCGCCTTGTCCTAGTGGGTGTCCTCCAGACGTGAAGATAGGCAATTTTGTAGAGATTTTATGAGCCGACGTAAAAATCGCACGCAGTTTCTCAAAGAAAGGCTGCAAGTCCCTATCTCTGTCAAATTTTGCTTTGACAGCCTCCAGCATCGCACTTTTGCATAAGTCGAGGGGGCTGACTGACTATGGTGCCGATTCTTGTTCCTTGGTTATTTGTGTCAGTGATGGGGGTGGAGGCGTCGACACAAGATCACCGACGTTTTCAGTTGTCGTCATAGTCTTTGCTTTCTTTGGTCAACCTGCTTGTGCTCCTGCGTCGACAAATTGCTGGAACTGGGTTTCGACTGGTATTTTATTTGCTGTGGCATCCTCTATGATGTCGAGGGCCGTGGTTGCCAGTTCATCTTCATCTTCTGAGGAGTTGGAAAGTATAAGCTTGCGCTTACCTTTACCTTGTTGTTTCTCTTGTGTTTTTATTTTCTTCTTGGCTGCTGCTATTTCTCTTGAGAGTTTTTGAATAATACCTTTTGTAACAGCATACTCAGGGTTGTTGGGTTGTGGCTCGGCCGTTGGTTCCTGAGTCGAGATGACACTTTCTGCAGTCGGAGGAGTTATCTGCTGCTGTGGCTGCAGCTTTGGCTTTGCGGTCTGGGGTTCTGTTCTTTTTGCGGTTGGAGGTTTGATGGTTATCTGTAGTTGACCGGTGTGTTCGACCAGTGTCTCCTTCGACACAAATGTGCTGATATAGAGGTTGAGCTCATAGTCTTCCTCTTTTTCTTGGTCTGTGAGTGGCTCCTTGATCGAGAAGTCGATCTATTTTGCTGCTGCTGGTACTGGTATTTTTGTTTTGGCCTGTCGAGACAGTTCCTGGAAGATCTGGTTGACAGATGGATAGTAGTCGAGGGCTTTGGTGTTGGAATTGTCGCCCTGCATGTACCATACCGAGGTATGGTCAAGCTCCAACTGGATGTGGGAGTTCATCAGTAGATTTTGTCGGATGTTTTGAGGCACCCTCCATCTAGTCATGCGGACTTTGAGCTATTGAAAGCAGTTCTCCAACAATACTTTCCCGCGCTCAAGTTCGTGTAAGGTTCCTTTCTGGGAGAATGGTTTAAACATCCACATGTCGAACTTCGACGGTTCCCGAAAGACTGGACTCCCCTCTGGGAAGATGTGGTACATGACAATCCATAAGATGAGGGAGGGGAACTTGATGACACCCCCTGCTTCTTGACATCTCTCACAGATGGTCTTCACCATGTCGGCGACATAATCAACCCATCTGTATATTCGTCCATCGGTGGCAATGGTGTCGACGACTTCGAGCTTTCTAACTTAAGGTCGCTGCCTTGACCTGCTAGAGTGAGTGTTATTGCAATGATTTTGGCCACAATATATGGCATTCGGGTTGTGATTTGGCTAATCATCAACCCCTTGGAGTTTTTTCTGGAAGGTGACCTAGTGAGCTCTTCGACTAGTCCTTCATTGATTCCGACTGGTACGGGGTCTCCTCCATTAGCGAGCCCAGTCAGCTTGGAGATGACATCTCCAGAGATGTCGACCAGCTCGTCGAATTAGAACCAGCCATTGTGATACTGACTGATGATGAACTTGACAGCAGTTTCCTTCGTACCACCAAAGCTGGCCATAAGTGGTGCATTGGCATAGCTGAAGAGAGTGTTGCATTTGATTTTCTTTGCTGCTTGAGTGGCCTTTTTGTCGACAAAGGCCCATTCTTGTATTTCGGTCCATATCTTTTTCCATGGTCCTTCCTGTACTTTGGCATTTTTGATGTTTAGGGAGAGTTGAATCTGTCGACATCTCTCCAACATAAGTTAGAGCCATTTGCAATGGTCTTTTAGTGTAGAGTATATGGTCAAGTCATCAAAGTATACTGCCATGGTCTTATAAATGTATTCTTGAAATGTTTTGACAACAATTCGAGAAAACACTACAGGTGCATTCTGTAATCCAAAAGGCATAACTTTGTAAGCAAATGAACCAAATTCACACACAAAGGTTGTCTTCTTTTGGTCTTCTTTAGCTATTGGCACTTGGTTATAGCTTGAGAATCCATCTGTAAATGAGTAGCATTCATGTCCTGCAACTTCATTCAAGATTTCATCTGCTTAAGGTGTTGGAAATGGGTCTATCAGTGTTACTTTGTTTAGTTCCCCGAAGTCGACACAAATTCTTAGTCTGGTCGGGTCATGTTTCTTAGGTTGTACCACCATTGGACTTTCCCATTCTGATTGGTCGATAGGGTAGATGATGCCTGCTGCCAACATGTTATCAATTTTCTTTTTGACTATCTCCTTGTATTTGTGAGCTATTTTATAAGGCCTTTTCTTCACAGGTCGAACATCAGGTTTAGTATCGATTTTCATCTCTCCCATTTCATGGACTAAGCCTTTGAGGTCTTTGTAATCTCTAGCAAATACATCTTGGAATTCCCTTAGTAAGTTCACTATCTTTGTGGTCTGTTCTTCGCTCCAGTAGTCACTAATCTTTTCCATTTTTGGTCGATCATCATTTGAGATGTCGAATTCTTTAGTTTTGACTTTAGTGTCTAGCCACTCTGGTGCTTTGGCTTCATTGATCGGTCGAATTCCTTCTTTGAACTGTGAGAATGTGGCAGGGAAGTCGGCTACAGTCATTTTGTCGGTATCTGGTTTGTCTGTTGTTTCGACTTTCAGGATGGTCCAAATAGGTTTTGTTGTTTCAACATGGTTGGATTTCCATCTAAATATTTTTCCTTCTGTGTTTTCATTTTCTAACTGTAATCTTGTCGATTGTGGCTTTAGCTGTGTTTGGATTTTGTTACATTTCCTTGTCTATTGGTGATCTTGTAAGGGTTTATTTTCGGTCGGCTAGATAAATTCTTTAATTTGTTTTGTTGTTTCTACCAGATTTTCATTTTGAGGTATAAAGTTGAAATCTTTAATAAAATTTTCCCTGAGTTCGTGCCATAAGAAGGTTTCACCTCTAGCTTCTTCCATATTATACCATTTTTTTGGTAACTCAGCTAGGGTTGATGGGAACTAGTGTGGCCATGCTCGTTCATCCTTATATCCAAGTCTTCTCCACTCCTTTTCACAGGTTTTGATATGAAATTATGGGTTCTGTCCTTGAGTGAGTATAGGTATCTGAGCTTGTTGGGTTAACTTCTTTCCTCCAAACCTTTCGAAAAATTAAGTCGAAGCAGTTGTCCAGGTCTGTAATCTTGTCTGATGGGTATCCCACCATCTAGTAGCTTGTCCTGTAAAAGTTTCAACTAGGATTTGAAGTCGACCATGTTCACCAAGATTTTTGGAAACTTGTTCGACATGCATGACTGGTGATTCCCTTTCTTTATATCTTGGTAGTTGTGTAGTATTCAGGTTGGTCAGTTGTAAGGTAGGGTGTTCCCGAATTTTCTTTCCAATTTTTTTGGGGACAATGGACATTATGAAGCACTGTTGGGTGGGATTTTTCTGCACTTTTTGTATAGTCCAACACCCTATTGCTTTTGTTTCATAATTCTTGATCTCCCAATCATATAATTTAGCATCGAAATTATAACCAACTGAGTCTTGGTTACCTAAGTGAAATTCTCCATGGATGTTTGGTTCTGTGTAGTTTGCGTTGTTGTGGATTTGGCAGAGTTGTCTGACATCGAATTCTTCATCAATAGGTTCAATCTAAGGTTCCCCTTGAGATGGATGAATGGGTACAATGACCTTTTGTCCATTTCCTTTTAATTTGATTCGTTCCTTGTCCAGGGATATGAATGCTTTAATCTTTCTACCCCAAGGTCGACCAACTAGCGCTAGGAAGGAACTTGATCCTTCCTTTGGGTCGATGATTTCGAAGTCGATCTTGGTTGAGATTCTTTTTATAGTCATGTCGACGTTTTTCCAAACTCCAATGGGTTCAATTAGGCCTTGGTCGGCTAGTTTTAGGTATATTCCTGACTCATAGAGTTGAGGTCTGCCCATTTGTTCCAAGTGTCACGAGTCATGATGTTTACTTGTGAGCCGAAGTCGAGCACTACTTGTCGGACGTGGTAACCTTCGATTTCTAGGCCAACAAGGGGTTTAGCATCACCTTTGTCTTTTTTATTTAAGATGCAGATGTTCTTTGTTTGTTTCTCAGAGTGGGTACCTTTTATTTCATACAACAAATTGATAAACTGAGATACTGAATTGTCTGTTTGAACGAGTTGGATTAATTCATTTATTGTGTTAGGTCGACTGTTATGAATGTTTTCTTGTCGTGCAATTTCTTTGAAGACATTAATTGCCTCTTTGTATATTTTTTTTCCTTCAGTGGGTCGGGATAGACATTTTTCTCTTTTATTTTAGTGATTTTGGGGTTATCAGCTCCTATTTTTGTTCCTTGTTGAGTTACAATGTGTAAATTTTTGGTGGTTATTACATCATTTTTTTGCACACAAGACAAGACATTAACATTTTTTTTCGTATTAATTTTTTCTAACATTGTAGGGAAATCCTCTAGTGAGTGATCCCCTACCCCACAGTGAGTACAGAATTTGAGATCAGTTTTGTCCTTGTATGGACAGTCTGCATACTGATGACCCTCTTTATAACATGTGAAGCACTGGATGGGTCGATGCGGTCGATTGTCGCGATTCCCAGGGAATCGACCTCTTCCTCCGTAGCTTGCGCATTGATTGTCGTACCGGTGCTCATATCGTCGACCATCGTATCTTTGACCATTTTGATCATTTGCTAGATTGTTTTGTTCATTATGCTGTGCTACTGCATTAGTTTGGTAGACTTCCTAATAGTTATGTCAGTTCTTCAGGTTCAACTAATAGTCGACCGTGTTATGAATTTTGGTCTCGCAGATGGCACACCAGGAGGCCTTGCCGTTCTTCATGTTGAATGGGAAATATTTCGTCAAGTGATCTCCATGATTCTGGCAAATTTTGCAAAATGATTTGGTTTGTACGAATCGAACATCCTGTCTGCTATACTCCTGTCGACAATTATCTTTGGAATGGTTGGCCGTCGAGCATTTGGTGCATCGGATCTCCTAATTCTTGAGACTTAGTTCCTTCAGAGACTTCTGTACATTCTCGAGTTGTTCCTCCAATCTGTGATCCGTGGGGTAAGCGGGTATGTCTTCGTCCATCTCCACCTGAAGAGATTTTGTTAGCGCATCTTTGTAAGTTTTGAACGTTTCCAGACTAATGTGTCGGCGCACTTTCTGAGATAGCCCTTCAAGAAACCACTGGATTAGTAACTGTTCATCTATAACATAATCCAGCTTGCTCAGTAGGTTTTTCCAACGCTTATCATAGTCACGGACAGTTTCCCTTGGCTTTTGTGATGTGGTTTTTAATTTTTTCGCGGCCAGGTGTTTAGCATCTAGGGTTTTGAAAAATGACAAAAATTGTGCCTTAACCTCAGCTTTTGTTGCTCTAGGTTGTCTTTCTAAAAAGGTCATGTACCATGTCAATGCCCTTTTCCTTAAGGCTCCTACTAATTGTGCCATTTGTCTATCTTCGTCTGTAACTTGGTTGGCCTCCCAAGTCGAATTGCAGATGAACCAGTGTCATCTGGGGTCCTCATCCCCCTCATATAGAGGAATGTGAGCCGATCCATGACCCATGTACGAATCACTATCACTGTTCTCAGGAGGTGGCGGCGGTGGAGGTGGGGGCGGTGGGGTTATTGGTGTATTCATCTCTGCAGAACTTTGGTCGACAGAACTTCCGTTCCCGTCGGTTGTCGATTCTTCATTGACTTGCAGTCGGTTGATGTCAACTTCTGCTGTTGATGGTCCACTGCAACTATTTGTCCATAGTTCAGAATGTTGTGTGTCTTCTAAAGCTGTATTTGGTGGGGGGGTTCTCCTTGATGTGTCGGTAAGAGTAAGTGGATACTTCGGTTGGATGGTGTCGCTTGAAAGGTCACCCAATTTCCTTCCTCTGGTCAACGTATAATGAGGTGTCGTCTAGTGTATGTTTCGTCATCTAGTCAACTCCATATACTAAAGTCACCAGCTTGTAGTCGAAGGTCGTCTTCGACAATAGTCTGTATTTGAGTACGCAGATTCAATGGAGAGAGGGTTGTTCCTTCATTGGGAGCTCTTAATTGGAGAGCTTCTAGCTGCTCTATCCATAATTTTTCCTCCGTAGGGGATGCTTCCTGTTCGATGCCTTCTTCATGTCGGTCATGACTCGACTTTGGCGGATTCTCTTCCTGGTCGTTCTCCCTAGGGCTCCTTCCTCTGTGCATCTCTAAGGCTCTTTCTCGTCTTTCTTCCCTTCTTTGGTGTCTCTCTTCTATCTCTATTTTTTGAATGTCTGACATACCTTCGTATGATACTATTCTCTTGAGTTCCATTTTAGTCGACTGCTCATTACTGGTTCCTGTTATCTGGTTCTAGTCGACTAGAATCCACTATACTCTATCTTGACATATGACCAGCTACCCCGCCATAGCCTACCTGACGCTTTTTAGAAAGCCTGGATAGTTTGGTCGATTTGCTTAGGAAGTATTCCCACTCCCTTTCTGGAATGAATTTTTCTCACTTCCTTTACTTTTCCGCCTAGTTAGAGTTTGATGGGAGTTCATAAAGTGATGGACGAGGTTCAACGATATGTCCTACTTTTTTCTTGATCAAGAATTTGAACAGCAAGGTTGGTAGGGAGCACAGAAATTGTTCGATGACATCCGTGTAAAATTTCTCCTTGACTGTTTCCACCGAAGTTTTCTCTTCGACTGCTTGCTCCTCACAGAAGTTGTCGGCGATTTTCTCAAACCACTCCGACAAGTTTGTTCTACCTCTGCGGATCAGTTTTTCCAGCAACTGTTGTTCTTTAATACCATCTAGCTTTCTCATCCAGGAATTTTGTCAAAAGTTGGGGCACTGATTCGACAAACTTTTCATGCGTATCTGTGAAAAATCTTTCTTTTGCTTGTGCGGTTGTTAATTTGTTCCTTCACGCATAATTCTGCAAATAGTTTGCAACTTTATGTTCCCACCAGTCCTTAATCTCCTACTCTAGTATCATTTATTTGCATACATTCCAGTCGTGTACTATGGGAAACAGAACCAATGTTGTAATCTCTCAGATCACATAAGGTTACCAATAATACACACTAAAACATATATATAAAACAGAGACAAGAGACACGAACAAATAGGTGAATTAACAGATTATATTACATGAATGAGTCCATACAACACAGAGAACTGAACTAAGTTCTCATCTGGCTCAACAGCCTAATATATATGATTATAGAACGGTTACAAAATAACTACCTGTCAGTTCAGTGAACCGACACGACCTTAGGTGGGCGACCTAATCTCTAGCTTTAGTCGGTCGAACGACTTAGTCGGCTGATCGACTAAGTCGGCTATCGTTCAAGTCGACTTATCGACTTGCTCCTTCTACAGACTTTGAGCTGTTTAAGATCCAACGGTCATTAAGGGTGCTGCAGCCTCATTAAATGCTTTGAAACATGCAAATATTTTTTGCCGTTATAGAAGTCAAAAGGCTTAAATTTTACATCACTAGCTTCTTGAATATAGTCATAAAGAGGAACTAACATTGTGGTAGTGATCCACATATTTGTTGTATTGTCTATGCTCAAGCTTTTTTGATTCACATATTTTGTCAGGTCGATTCACTTGGCTAGTTAGTTGGTCATATGAGTGACCGATAGTATTTGTGTGACCTAGGGTATTCATCCATAGTATTGTTATGTTGTTTTACTATATAATCTATGCTTAATCTATGCTTAATAATGAGAAGGACATCAATAATTCCTTAGTCTTTCTATCTTTTTGTCTTCTATCTTTTGTTCTCTTTATCATGGTATTAGAGCTTATAGCCTGATCCTAGGTTAAGTCTTTTCATATAGTGGAAAGCACTCACACTCAGAAACAACTGGTGTAACTCGGACCCAGACCAATCATACCTGTAAACGTTGATTTGCAAGTGGGTGATTGACAGTTTGACTTAAAAAAAAATGTTGGGATCATACTTCAATTTCTCTTATTCTTACTGCCCATATGAGTTGGGCTCATTAGAGAGAGGTCGCAGAAAAAAACTCAGTTCGAAAACTGCCTGCTGTCACAAAGTAGATGACTGTTGTCCCATGGTATAATCCCTTCGAAGACTCCATACCTCCCAAGCTAGGGCGTTTCCAGATCCCCTTGTCACTGGCACCGATCCCTCACCAGGCACTGGAAAGGAAGCCTCCATATCAACAACTCCGTGCGGCTCTTGGCATGCTGGTAGAGACCGTGGACAATGCAGAGAACCTCGTGTAGAAATAGAGCATGTGCAATTTTGCTATGGGAGATTCAGTGGCCCACCCGTACAAAAACCACACCCACCAAATATGCCACCTCCAGATCGCCGAAGTAATCTGTCCCGTAATTTTTTTTTATTGTTGAGGCCACAACATTTTTTACCTTTCGATAAGTGTGTTACCACAAAGGACACTGCAGGTTTCACATAGTGAAAGGGAGGTGCCACCTCCTATTGTGCAGAGACATAGAGCGATACCGCTGCTATGCTCATACACAAAAATCATGGTGAACCCTTGGGTATGAGGAGAAATGCCATGGTACAAGGAGCGGTGCTTGATTTTTTGTCAAATTAAAAAAAGGGGGAAAGATTTGTTTTAGTCATATTAGCATGGTTAATACCAGCACTTTGAAAATGATTTATGAACTGTTCAAACCAGGTCCAATTATGAGTTTTGGTTTATAAAGATGAAGACCTTTCTTCAGCTCAACAAATGTTGGGATATGGTTGAAACTAAGTTCAAAGAACCAGATACAAATACTCAGGCCACAATGAATAATTCACAAAAGAGTGTTGTCGAAGCTTGCTGAGACAAAGATCTCACAACCACATGGATGATCCAAAGTTACATCAAGGAGTCCATTTTCCTGTGGATCTCAGGAGCTAAAAGCACATATTAAGCTTGGAATTTGCTTGCATTGGCCTACAAAGGAACCGGTCATGTCAAAACGATAAGATTGCAAACACTTCACCCTCAATTTGAAAGCTTAAAAATGAAGGAAACTGAAAGTGTCGATTAATTCATGACTAGGGTTTCGGGCATTGTGACCCAATTTCAAACCTAAAATGAACTTCTATGTCACCTCCCCCGACCCTCCGACCGGCGAAGAGGACGCAACACAACACCAAAAACAGACCGGGAAAACAGCCCCATGAACATGAGCAGGAAAATCCATGCTAAAATTAAAAAAAACTTACAGGATGCATATTAAGATGCCTGAATCCTCAATCATACAGTAGAAGAAAAACGCATACATCTCCAGCATTCCACCATGTTCAATATGATTCATTAATTGAAAACAATATATATACAGAGATGGAATATAGACAACAGCACTTATCTGTTGATGAAGACTTCACCCGCAACCAGCTACGTCGCTGCAACGTTCCACCCAACCATAGGCCAGCGTGCTCATCAATCTCTCAGCACACTGCCAACCCCGAGCTAGGCATGATTCCTCAAGGACTAAGGGGACAATGCAGGCTTACACATAGCCGAGGGGACACAAAACAGCCAAACCAAACACTGCTGTGTTTAACAGGCCTTCAACAAGCGGCCAAGCCAGCACAGTCTGAAGACCAACCACTGCATACCAGCAGCAAAACAACCCTTCATAGCCCAATGAAGAAAGCAAAGCAACCAGGGAAAGATCCCAAGCCAAGGGTGAGACACAGCTCAGATCCAACCACACTGCTGAGTTGTTCTTGGCCCTATTGTGGCCAAAACAACTCAGCCACAACACCCAAAAGATGATTGCATCCACAACAACCAAAACCAGGACAATTCAGCAACCCAAACTCAGAATGCATGATGGCAACCAATCACAGTCCCAAAACCAAGGTGAAGCCAACTCCCAGCATGGATAGAGGAGAACACAGCCAACAGATTGGCATTCCACAGTGGCCCAATACAAATTTGGACACCACAGCCAACAAAGCACGCGGGGAAGACAACAGTCCCAAAATGAATTTCAATGGGCACGGCTCACCACATGGGAAAAATGACTCTAGCGGTCTATGCGTGAGGAAACTTACACCAGACCACAAATCACAAGGAAAACATACCCGATTCCACTCTATGGAAAACGTGAACGACCACAGGTGAGAAGCTCCCCTCCTGGCTGCGTGAGATCCAACAGATCCACTGCCTGTGCGTGAGGATGAGTAAGACCTCCGCTCCTGCATGAGAGTGCACAGCTCCACTCATGCACACAAATGAACAACCAATGTGGGGGAATGAACTGGCCACAGAGACAACGCGCGATGAGAAGTGCATGAGGAGAACAGAAGACCGGACGCATGAGGGGATGAACCGACCTCTATGTGAGAGCGAACCGACCAGGGAGAATGGCGTCGTGGGGAATATGGAGTTTCTTTCCTTCTTACCCACTTTTCCTCCAGAAATTAATGCCTTCAGCCATAACTCCTCAACCACCAGCTGAAGCATTAAAGAGGTTGACAAGGTTGGGTGAGACAAAAAGGTGGCAAATCAACAAGGTGGTAAAACACATGGGTTTTTTTTCCCCATAACCAAGGTTTGACATCCCCAACCCTTATCCTTTGGAATCACGCCCTTTTCATTCAATGTTGCACTGCTGTAGCTGGTTGTGGTTTAGTTTATTTGATGTGCATGCTTACATGATGCCAAATTATAATGTGCCAAATAGCATGATAAACCATCGGCAACTTTCCCCATTGCCGAACATACACAACCAAATCGATGGTGGGGATTTTGCCTTTAGCTCCTCACCACGATTAATTACAATATATACATCATGTAAACGGGGTCAAAACTGGGGACATTACATTCTAGAATAGAAGATAGTTGTTCAAAAGATTCTTAGGTGTCTCACCAAGAAGTTTGCTATGGTAGTGACTGCCATAGAAGAGGCAAAAGATATGTCTCATTTCACCCTAGAAGAGTTGACCGGATCTCTTCTATCTCATGAAGCTCGACTCAATCAAGAAGACGAGTCGTTTCCAAATGCTTTTAGAACCCAATATTCCCTCAACAAAGGTTGAGTTAGAGGAGGACAAGGTAGAGGAAAAATAGGTCGAGGGTCTCCAGCTACAGAGAACAGAGCCATTCACTGTCATGAGTGATCATTCAAAACACTCTCACAACTATCAAGGTCAAAGGAGGAGAGGCAAGAGATGGACCAATAAGTCCAATGTTCAGTGTAACTACTACAAGAAGTATGGACGCTATGAATGAGAATGAATAACGAAACAAGTTGATGAGAACAATAGTAGAGCCAATGTCTCTAAAGAAAAAAAAGGCTCATCAGAGGTGATGTTTCTGTCTTATTAAGAAACTGAAGAACATTGCAACACAGATCTATGGCTACTAGATAGTGGTTGCAACAATCACATCATAGGTAATAAGTCACTTTTCTCCAGTTTGAATTCCTTTGTTGTCACGAATATCAATCTAGGAGATGACTTTCTAGTTCCAGCAAATAGAAAAGGTACTATCCCTATTTTTACAAAGCAAAATGAAAATAAATTTATTCATGAGGTGTTCTATGTACCACATTTGAATGTAAATATGACCAGTATAGGTCAATTACTTCAGAACCAGTATGATATTCAATTTTATGATACATACTATACTATCTATGATAAACCCCTGAGTAAGAGACTCATAGCCAAAGTCGAAATGACAAAGAAGAGAATATTTCCTCTCAGTCTCAGGAGTGTTAACCTTCCATAGTTTGTAGCCCATACAATTTCCAGTCTAGATGAATCATGGTTATGGCATTGTAGATTCGGTCATCTTCCCTTTAAGAGTCTCAATCTCCTGCACAAATAGTCAATGGTCAAAGGCTTATTGGTTATTCATGAACAATATAACACCTGTGAGGATTGTATCACTCATAAACATCAAAGGGACAACTTCCCCACTTCCACATCTTGAGCCAAATAATATCTTGAGTTAGTTCATAGACCTCTGTGGACCATTGCAAACCCAATCCATAGGAAGTAATTTTTATTTTCTTACCTTTATTGATGATTTCGACAGGAAAAAATTGATTTATTTCCTCGGGAACAAATTAGAGACCTTCTCCAGGTTCAAATACTTCAAGGCTCTCACTCATAATCAGTCTGGAAATTTCATTAAAATGCTCAGGTCAGATGGTGGAGGTGAATATGATTCATAAGTGTTTTAAATCTTTTCCAAGTAGCATGGCATCCAAAGATAGTTCGCCACCGGATACACTCCACAACATAATGGAGTTGTTGAACCAAAGAACTAGACCATCATGAACATCTCTCGTAGCATGATCTCACACAAGAAGCTATGAGATGAGTATTGGGCTGAATTTGTTGCATGCCCAGTCTACTTACTCAGCAAATCACCTACGATGACTGTCCAGGACAAAATTCCTGAAGAAGCATGGAGTGGCTCTAAGACTAGTGTCGCACATATTATAATTTTTGGTTCTGTTGATTTTGCACATATACTTGATGAACTCAGAATAAAATTGGATAAGAAGAGTGAGCACTGCATTTTCATTGGTTACAGTGAACAAAACAAGGCATACAAACTATATAATCTTGTCACCAAAATGGTTGTGGTGAGAAGAGTCGTAAAATTCATTGAACACAAATGTTGGAGTGATCCTTCAAACATAAAACATGAAGAAAGTTTAGATCTTCCATATCTCCCTATCACACTTCCAAGATTGGAAGTACAACAACAAGAAGAAATACTAACTGAGTTTCCACCACAGAACCAAAAAACCAAAAGACAGAGAGAATTATATAAATAGACTCCCGTTCTTGATGAGAAACTTCATTATGATCTATTATTATGTCAACCCACATCTTTTAATGAAGCAGTGAAGGATGCACAGTAGGTAAAAGCCATGAATGAAGATATTGATGCAATAGAGAAAAAACAGACTTGGGATCTTGTTGACATCCCTGTAGACAAAACGAATATTGGAGTCAAATGGGTCTATAAGACCAAATTGAATGAAAAAGGAGAACTTTGAAAAGCACAAGGAAAGGTTGGTTGCCAAAGGATATGCACAATAGTATGGTGTAGATTATGATGAAACCTTTTCTCTTGTATCAAGGATGGATATACCATCATAGTTGTACTTTCCATTGCAACACAAAATCAATGGCATGTGTATCGAATTGATGTGAAATCGACCTTTCTTAATGGTATTCTTAAAGAATAAGTTTATGTAGACCATCCACTTGGTTATACTATCAAAGGTCATGAACACAAAGTGTTTAAGCTGAAAAAGGCCGTGTATGGTCTAAAACAAGATCCATGAGCTTCAAAAAATAGGATTGACTACTATCTCATCAATAGTGGTTTTAACATAAGTAGCAATGAACCCACTCTATATGTCAAAACAAAGCAAGGTAAAATGTTTATGGTATGTCTTTATGTTGATGACATGATTTACACTTGTAATTTGATGCTTGAATATTTATGAATAGTCATGAATAAGGAATTTGAAATGACTGATCTAGGACTGATGAAGTACTTCCTTGGTCTGGAAGTTACTCAAACTGATAAATGTATTTTTATTTTCGAGCATAAGTATGATATTGATATTTTGTAGAGATTCAAAATGGATAAAAGTAAACCAGCAGACACCTCCATTGCTCTTGGCATCAAGTTAACCAAGAATGATGATGGACCAGCAATAAATGCTACACTCTATAAACGAATGGTAGATTGTTTAATGTACTTGACTGCAACTACACCTGATTTGATGTATGTTGTCAGTATTATTTCCATATTTATGGAGTCTCCCAAATACTCTCACTGCAAAGTTGGAAAACATAATTCTAAGATGTGTTGCAGGCACACTTGGATATGGCCTCTAGTACACTAATACACCAGTGTCATGTACCCCAATTTCAATAACATTTTATGTTTAAGAAAACATTATATTTTATTTTTATTATAAATTTTATGACTATTGACCAAGTGGGGTCAAGGATGACTATAATTAATTATGTTGAATATTTTATTATTTAATAAATAAAAGATGAGACAAATAGCCAAATGAGGCTGTTGAATGAGTGTCCACTGACCCACTAGGAGAAATAGACTAGGGTGAGAGAAAACTGACACATGGCAGCATCCTCAAGCACTTCTAGATGTTGCAGGGGGCAACTTCCCTAGTTTTGTGGTCATGCTCCTCCCAAGAAAGTGGAACAAAGCAGGTGGCTCATTAAATAAAAAAAAACTTACCAAAAGACCTTGGCATGCATATATCTATCCATTGAATTCAACAGGGGCTATTCAATTTTTAACTTGCGAAATTTATGAAGTTGAGAAAGGAGCACAAGAGATTTGATGAGGGGAAATTCAGAAGGGGATTGAGTGATTAAGACTACTTTCAGAACTAGTGCAACCACATAGTTGAGTTCTATACTGGTGAGGACATAAGTACTACTGTTGAGTTGTAGGGGTATTGAATCCCATTTATTCACATAGTGCATTCATCCTGGTGGATTGGTGGATAGGCTTGGGGGTCCTAAGACAAGCATTTGAGCTATCTTCATGAAAAGGTTGGGTGGAATAGGCTCCTTGGGATGTTTGTCTCTTCTACAAATTACCAGGTTCAATTGTGTTGTCTTATTTATTTATGTCCAAGCAAATTACTGAAATGAAAGCAACCATATTTAGTTTTTCTATTATTATTTAGATACTTTGAATCTACTAGGAGAATGTGTTATATTTTTATCATTCAAGCTAGCAATATGATCTTAGGATATTTAACTGAGAGAATAACATGCACAACAATAAACACAAGAGACAAGAGACACAAATAATTTTCCTCAGGGAAACCATAAAGGAGAAAACCCTGCAACTTCCTCAGAGATAGAATAAACACCAAAAGTAAAACCCGAAAACATGAAGATGATCTCCTGACAGTAGTAGTCTCTCTCTTGTCCCAACAACTTCTCTCTCACTCATGTGCCCCAATGAGTGAGTGTGTGTGTGTTCAATAGAGAGGCTCACTCTCTATTTATATTCTT
Source organism: Pseudotsuga menziesii (assembly GCA_001517045.1). Classification (NCBI taxonomy): domain Eukaryota; kingdom Viridiplantae; phylum Streptophyta; class Pinopsida; order Pinales; family Pinaceae; genus Pseudotsuga; species Pseudotsuga menziesii. Next base: position 189,389 of record LPNX011106106.1, read on the forward strand.
TCATTCACTTAATGTCCACTCCAACATGTCGGCCTCACTTAAGAATTACTTACTAGAACCGACATCTCTAGGAGAGGCTAATAACCCTAGTGCCCCACAACTTGTGGGGAATTTACCCCTCCGACCAATAAGGAGGGTTATCCTTAACACAACGGTGGGGAATATTGCCCTGAATTACAATAACTCACCTAGGGTTGACTTCTATAGGATAGTCTAATAACCCTAGGGCCCCACAAATGTAGGGACTTTAACCCTTGAACAATAGGAGGGTTACCCACAATGACTTTACATGACTTGTTTACATTATTAAATCTCCCGACAGGAACATCGGGGCATGACATGACTCAAATACATTATAGACACTTCTCAAAATAAATATCAGGGTACAATACATAAGATATATAGGTGAATACATTCCAAAGTTACAAATACATCAACGCTCCCTCTTAACTAGGAAGGCATTCTCTCGACACAATTTATCAGCACAAGTCTTCTTCTCTGTATCATCTGGATCATCATCGAGTTCTTGTCATCTTCATCTGGATCTGGATCATCACTAGATCTGGATCATCATCATTGGATCTAGATCATCACTAGATCTATATCATCATCAGTGGATCTAGGTCATCACTCGACCTGGATCATCACTTTAGTATCATCATCATTGGATTTGGATCATCAATCGATCTGGATCATTACTGCTGGATCATCATCATCACGGGTGCTATCTCATGATTCTTCTCGTCACAGGAAGTTCTATAGAGCCAACCCTTTTTCATGCTGGTTGTAGGCCTAGCCTCCATGTAGGTCTTTTTCCCAACACTTATATCTGACCCTAGTCAGAATGGCCTGCCCAACACTTATATCTGATTATGTAGGAACCAATCCTATAATTACATTAGAAAGGCATGCCCAACACTCACATATGACCATGTGGGAACACATCCCACAACCCTTTCAGAAAGGCCCAGCACTCACATCTAACAACCAATGTCAGAAAGGCCCATCACTTACATTCGACCATGAGAGGAACCAATCCTACCTACATGTCAAAAGGGCTCTTCACTTACATTTGATCATGTAGGAACCAATCCTACAATTGCCTCATAATGTCTCTGCACTTACAGCTGATCATGTAGGAACCAATCCTACAATCTCCTCAGAATGGATCTGCACTTACATCTGATCCTGTAGTAACCAATCCTACAATCACATCAAAATGGCCCTCAGTCCGAGACTAAGTGTTCTTGGTAACTGACCAGGTGCCTCCATTCTGAGCATGACATTCAACACTTAGATCTGATCATGTAGGAACCAATCCTACAGTCACATCAAAATGGCTTAACACTCATATCTTACATGGGAGCACCAATCCTCTCATCATGATAGAAAGGCTCAACCCTTACATCTGACCATGGAAGGAACCTAATCCTCTCACGATGTCAGATTGGCTCATGAACTCAACACTTCCCTTTGGAGGGAACCTTGATCTGGAGAACACCAAGCTTCTCCCTGAAGTACTCAAACTTCACTCTGGCCAATGGCTTCATCAACACATCAGCTATATGTTCATCTGTCGCAACATACTAGAGCTTCACTGCTCCTCTCTACACCATATCCCTGATATAGTGATACTTGATCTCGATATGCTTCAACTTGTCATGAAAAACTGGGTTCTTCAACAACTTCACACAACTCTGGTTGTCACAATATATACAAGTAGCATCTAACTGGATATCAAATAAATCAGATAGTAGCTTCCTCAGCCATACTGCCTCACAACTAGGTAAACAAGCTGCAACATACTCTGCTTCAGCCATACTCAGTGCCACATAGGATTGCTTCCTACTAAACCAAGAGATCACACCTGATCCCATACCGAAGCAACACCTTGAAGTGCTCTTCATATCGATGGCACTGCCTACCCAATCTGAATCAACATAACCCTCCAGGTTAATCTTCTGATTCGCCTCATACTTGAGCCCATAATCAACTGTACCCTTACCTCAGAATATGCTTTGCAGAAATCAAGTGAACATGTCTTAAATCTGTCAGGAACTGGCTCAAGGTGTTCATAGCAAAGCAAATATCTAGTCTCATGTTCGTCAGGTACATCAAGGACCCAATCATTTGACGATACATCGTAGTGTCAACCGCTTCTGATGAAGCATCACTCAATAGCTTCAGGTTCGATGCCATGGGTGTGGTTATGGCCTTGCAGTCCATCATCCTAAACCTCTTCAGGATCTCTACTACATACTTTCCTTATTCGAGGAATATTCCATCCGCATTCTACCACACCTCCATGCCTAGAAAATAGTGCATCGACACATTACAGGAGCATCACTGGTCTTCTGCGTTCAACCTTGAAGCAAAGGTTGGAATCCAATTTACTCTCAGTAAATACTAAAGTCATCAGTAATCTATCCATCTTGTCATACCATGTCAAACCTCAGGATCTTCTGTAGTCACTCCCTCTGAAGCATCATACTTTGTCTGTCTTCTGTACTCTATGCACTAAAACATTCTGTATTGGAGTGACAAGTAGCTTCCTCTGCTACTAATATTCTATGTATCCATCTAGGGTCATTGGATACCAAGATCCTCTATCTTTGAAAGCGTTCTTGCACCCATATATGAACTTGTCATCCTCTATAGGCTTTCATCTTCAACCTTGTAGCAAAGGTTAAGATCTTCATCAATCTCCTCATGTATGTGTTATCTCATGGGTGTCTTCTAAGCTCGTACAAGGCTTTCTTTCATTTGCACACATGATTATGCCTGTCATGTGACTTCACTTGTAGTGGTTGCAAATGTCTCTTCATAGTCTATGCCTTCTTTTCATGGGAAGCCTTGTGCTATGAATCTTTCCTTGTATCCCATGATGTTTCCATCTACTGCATGATGGAACTACGAACTTCCCTTCATGTATCGATACTGCATCCTAGACATCATTCTTCTTGAACTGGTCTTCCCTTTCTTCTTGGTTACTTCTTCATGGCTGGAAGGTTCTGCATCAATGATGTCACTGCATTCATCATATTATTCTTCATCTTAAACTATCGTCACTTGTTCTTCGGAACAAGTCTCATCCTTTTTTTCTTTTAGGTGATTTTACGTGATCTTTCCTACAAGTCAAATGCATCTGAGTTGTATGGTTAGAAACATTTCATAAGGTATATTCATAATGGAAAATTCTTATGCATAAATATATGATCATGCAACTATTTTAGCCAATACAACATTCATCCATATCTCACGGAAACTTTCTAGATGCCTTCCATCTCTACCATGACAACATTGAGATTGTGCACTAATCCAATATGTCAGCAAAGAGGTTTCATTCTAGATAAGCAGCAATGGAGAGTTGTATAGCACCATGAGCTACTTACCCATCACATGCATATTAGTAGTATACTGTCATTAATGCAATCATGCATAATACATCAACTGAATATAAAAAAATTCATAACAAAACAATATCATGAAATGACAATTGAATGCTTATCTTTATTTGTTTCATGGGTAGATTCCTTCTTGAGCCTTCAACTTCATAATCTTCTTCATTCATAATAGCATCGTTTCTTATCCAAATTCTAAGATGGATAAGAGGTTTTTCAAGAGTTGATTTCTTTGTATTGCTCATCGCTTGAGGGATCTTCTTTGGATGGTGAGAGCTTGATCTTCAATTGCTCCCATCTTCTCTTCTCTTATTATGAGTTGAGCATCTTCTTGTGTGTGCTCTTCCCAAAATATTTCTAAAAGTAATCACTTCCTTCTGGCATAAATTCCTTGAATGAATGAATCGCATGATCCTGGGAGGTCATTCAAGGTGGTTATCACAACTTTTGCATTCTCCACTTCTTCTACTCCTTTAAGTTGTTCTTTGATTTGAGAGACCCTTGTAAAGTATGATTGTATGGTCTCTGCATTCTGGATCTTCAGATTATTCAACTATTTTCTCAAAGTCATATTCTGATTTATGTTCTTCTCTTCAAATAGCTTGGTCAAGGAATCAAACATATCTTTCGGTGTTTTTAGGGAATACACTTGTGGTATAAGGTGATCCGTGATTGAATCAACAATGATCTTCTTGGCCTTGACCAATTTCTTCTTCTGTAAGGATTTTAGCCTCATATCCCTCTGGAACTGGAACCTCTCCACTCATGTGGGTGTCCAATTCATTTTCTTCAGAGAGATCATATAATTCCATGCTTGGAAGTTGTCAACTTCACCAAGATTATCATCAATCTGATGTGATAGATCATTTTGAAATGAGAACCTCAAATGAAAATAGTGAAAGATTAGATCTTACCGATTTGAGGTGTTCGTCCTGGTTCTAGAGCTGGCTGATCTAGGGTTCGTCAGAGAAACCCTAATTTTCAAAACTTGGAATCTTTTAGATCTTATTGGATAGGAAGATGGACCTCTTCAAGATGATCTGTCCAATGTACTCCTTTTCTCAAAAATAGTGGAGGGAAGCTCCCGAAACAAGAAGCCCTAGTTTTCCAATTTCTTCTGTAGAAATTCCTGATACTGTTTTTGCGATATCTCTGAAATTACTACTCCTCCATGTATAAAAATTTGCATAGACATAGACGTGCCTGTCCCTAATTCAACACCATAGGTGACATCAGAATTGGTTTCACCAATTGGTACTTAGGATCATTTTCCCAAGGTGACCTGGTTCAGGACTGTTCAGCATAGTGAAGTTGTACGGACTACCACGTGTCACTGTTTCCTCTTATGGGTCTAAAAATCAGACAAAAAAAATTAAAGTCTGTTCCCTTTCTGGAAAATCTTCAGAAATTTAATTTGTACCTTTGTATAATGAGATATAGAAATTATCCCCAGGTGTCATGTTTAGGGATGAGTCCTCGAAGAGGCTATAAATCTAACTTGGAGGGATCATATCTCCTAGAATAATGCGAATCACAGGCTGAATTTTTTATACAATGTAAATCATGAGTTTATCTTCAGCCTGTGAAATTTTCATCTCTTGAGACTTCTCCAATCCCAAGATATAGCGAATGTACCAAAACTTATCAGTTTTAGTATTTTAGGGTTTTTTTGAGCCTTTGGGTCAAACTAGGGTTGAATTTCCTGGAGTTATACCCAACCAAAAATCTCAACCCAGGTCTCTAAACCCAATTTTTATGAGGAGAGCAATCCTATGCTAGTCTCACTCAAAAATTGCTCTTCTGTAAGAAGCCCTTATTTCCCGCACCAAAAACTGAAAATGTCCGGAATTGAATTTCGCTTCGACAGAAAGATGCGCTCTTAAAGGGAGAATCAGTCTAGCATACTTTTGTTGATGGATTGTGGAGAGATACCCAAAAATTAATAAGTCCTAGCTTTTGTAGCTGCATAATATCTTCTTCTCAGGTTAGCTCTGATAACATGTTAGAATTTTATCATTCAAGCTAGCATTATGATCTTTGGATCTTTAACTGAGAGAATAACATGCACATCAATAAACACAAGAGACAAGAGACACAAAGAATTTTCCTCGAGGAAACCATAAAAGAGAAAACCCCGCAACTTCCTCAGAGATAGAATCAACACCAAAAGTAAAACCCAAAAACATAAAGATGATCTCCCGACAACAGTAGTCTCTCTCTTGTCCCAACAACTTCTCTGTCACTCATGCACCCAAATGAGTGAGTGTGTGTGTGTTCAATAGAGAGGATCACTCCCTATTTATATTCTTTCGTTCACTTAATGTCCACTCCAACATGTCAGCCTCACTTAAATATTACTTACTAGAGCCGACATGTCTAGGAGAGTCTAATAACCCTAGTGCCCCACAACTTATGGGGAATTTTCCCCTCTGACCAACAAGGAGGGTTATCCTTAACACAATGGTGGGGAATATTTCCCTGACTTACAATAACTCACCTAGGGTCCACTTCTCTAAAATAGTCTAATAACCCTAGGGACCCACAACTACGGGGACTTTAACCCTTGAACAATACGAGGGTTACCCACAATGACTTTACATGACTTGTTTACATTATTGAATTTCTCGATAGGAACATCGAGGCATGAGATGACTCAAATACATTATAGACACTTCCCAGAATAAACATCGGGGTACAATACATAAGATATACAGGTGAATACATTCCAAAGTTACAACTACATCAACAGAATGCTTAAGTCTGCAATTTATTCAGGAAATTTTACTTGTATATGATTATTAGAATAAATGAGTCTATAATTAGAAATGATTGATTAATGAGTAAAATTCCTTTCTGTATTTTTCTACTAATTTTACGATGACGTACTCTAGTACAAGAGGATTTTTTAGCTGTAGATATGAATACTTTTACATGGATACAATGATTTGAATTGTTATCAAATTGTAGAGTTTCCAGAGCAATAAATCAACAATCTTTTCTTCTGATAAGTTACCAGCAATATCTTCAAGTAACTGTTTTAAGATTGGAAGCTTTTTAATGTTATATTTTCCAGCTATTTATCATAATAATTCCATTTCTAGGACTTAAAATTTTATACAAAAACCTCTAAGTACTTTTTACATAGAGTCATTCATAGCAAGCTTTTGTCACATAGTTATAAAAATTTGTGTATTATAATATAATAATAATTACTGTAATACAATCTAATTATTTACACTTAACAAAGAAAAACCATTCTTTATTTTAATACTTTAAAACCTAAAATACAACAAAGTTACTCTAGTCACATTACAATAAATAATGCACAAATAAATGATTTACTAGCTATTTTAAATTTAGTACTAACCTCAAACTATTCTTTTTAAACATCTAGCATAGAAGTCCATGATGTTCAGTCAAAAGATTGATTTTGGTTAGAATTATAATACCTATTGTATTATAGTACATAAATTAAATACCTATTAAACCAAGTTACAAATAATCAATAAAACTCTATTATTATGAATTGTAAACTGTTTTTCTAAACCCTACACTATTAATATAAAATTTCATATCCATTTCATAATCTATTATGAAATATGTTATAATTCCAACTCTTTCATATAAAAAGAAAAACTATCATAATTTAACAATTGTTTATACCAAAAATTGAAGTTATAAAGATAATCTAAATATCAAAACTATTTATTAAAAACAAAACCCTAGGATAATCCTTTACAGTATAGCTTTTACAAATAGATTTTTCAAACAATTAAATTTACCAATGGCTTTAACCAATTCACAACTGAAGAACAATTTACAACTGATTATTGTCATAGCAAAACAACCATTTTTTTTACCAAGCATAATACACTGTGCAACCAAAATTTACAAGAGGAAAACAATTGCTAACATCGATTTTACTTTGTGGACCGTAAGCTCTATCTTTTAAAAACAAAAAAACTATAAACAGAGTCTTTTAATTTATCAAGAAATTAACCAATAGTCACCACATTGTCTTTTTCATAAAACCAAACTTTTCCTTAACGGTTCATAGCATCGAAAGAGTTACAATAACTAACTAAGAAGCTGAGGGAGTTTTCCACATAGCTTAATTACAGCATGAACAATAAATATAAAACCTTGGAACAATAGTAATATTACCCTAACTCCTTATTACAAGAGTCACAGCTCATTTGTGAAACCCTAAGGGTTATCACTAAGGACAACCTTATGGCCTCCACCACGTCTATTCTCCAAAAACAAACAACATTCTACCATAAGTAATTTTGAACGCCGTAGTAAAATTCTACAGGAACCATTGATATCTTATGCGACACATTCATGATGAAGTGTACCCCAGGGTTGGGACTGAGGCTTACTCGAGCCTTTCACACTCACACCTTTCAGCTCTTCGCTTTCAAATTTCAACTGTGCAATGCCAAGCATTTATCACCTACCATCAAACAACAAGCGCTTAGAATTGTTTTATAAATATCTGATTTTTAAATAATAAAAATAAAAGAGAAGAATGCTTGGAGGATTTCGTCACTACTTACCAGTTTTTAGCAAGGAGCTCGAAGAAACAATATGGCAAATAACTAGAGCTTTAAGCCTGCAAACGCCATGTGAAACAAGAGTGATCACTATTTTAACGTTGAGCTAGAAGCCTAACAGAGAGGGTAAAGAACCAGGGTTCAAACCTGCTAACACCATGGCCAAGGACAAAATGACAACTATTGCAGAGACCCAAGGAGGCCGAGGGCTTGTCGGCCTACTCCTCCTTCCAAACAAACAATTGATTGGGCGAAGCAAGTTTTTAGGGCAAGCATTGAATGCCTTTGCATATGGTTTATCACCCAAAACCCCCCACCTTGTGAGCATCCACCACATCGATTACACTAACCTTGAAATCTTTACTTGGCTTGATATAGTTTTGAACCCACTTGTTAACCCTACCATTGTGTAAAAGCAATAATATTACCTTTGTTAACATTAAACAATTCATTTTTATGCATGATGGAGTTTTAGTTAGGTTGAAATTGTTATTTTTATACATCGAATATATGCCTAGTTTTGTTATATTTTATAGTTAATTTATAATTGCCAAATTAATAATGATAATTTTAGGGCTTAAGAAGTTCTAGGATTAACATGGTTAAAGACCATAGTTATAAAACAATGGGTATGTATTCTAGTATTACAAACAACTAAAAGTATGTTGATAATTATATATAATCGATCATATAATTTATTTTCTATAAAAAATAATCACATGATCATCTCCAAGTGCTACCTAGGTAAAATAGTCTTTTCTATAAGCCTAGGAATTCTTACACTTCAGTAATCTAGACAATAAATAGAGTTAAGAATCCTTCATAACTTACTCGTTTAGTATTTTGAGCCCTTTTTTTTTATATCGTAAACCTGGAAGTAAGTTTTTAGCTGTGAACCCTATACAAGCATCTAATCTACGTTAGCTTTAAGAAAAGCTAAGTAAACCTCAAGCTATCCTCAAGCTCCCTTCAATAAGAAAATAAAACAACCATCAAAATCATGCACATTCTTACAAACAAACCAATGATTTGAATTCAATAATTTGAAACTCATTAACTTTTGATCAACTTTTATTCATGACTAAAAATCAGTATGGATTGAATACGGTTAGTGACATGTGACTTACCAATTAGTAAGTAAAATTCTGTAGCCTTTTAGTTACAGTTAACCAAAGAGAATTGACTCCTAAGTTTTCTCTTGATGACCTATCTTGCAATCTACCAGTTAATTAAACTAAAGTTAGTTATTAAACTAGTATTCTGGTTATGATTTAGCATTTAATGTCACATAGAAAATTTTTAATCTTTTGTGAATTTTTTAGGGATGTTTCAACTAGACAATACTCTCATAGGGTACACTCACAGTGATTTTGTAGGTTGTCTTAATGATAGGAACGACACTTCTGGTTATTCTTTCCATTTGGGTAAAAATCTAATCTCTTGGGAATCTCATAAACAACCCATTGTCAGCATGTATTCTGCAAAAGAAGAATATGTAGCGGCCACCACAGCGGCTTGCCATGCAGTTTGGCTAAGAAAACTTTTAAAGGATATGGGACATACTGAAAATGATACCACTTCTATTTTTTGTGATAATAGATCTATAATACAGTTGTCCAAACATAATGTATTTCATAGAAAAAAAACACATTGACACTCGCTTTCATTTCATTCGTGAGTTAGTCAATGATGGACAAACTTCCTTACTTTTTTGTGTCTCTAAGGAGCAGTTGGCTGACATGTTCACCAAAACATGGGAACATCTGCATTTGAATATCAAAGAGAGAACTTAGGCATAGACACTGTTGAATATGTACTACTAGTTGATATTAAGAGGGTGTGTTGAATATTGTAATCTCAACGGTTAGTTGGTTAGTTGAGTGACCCATAGTATTTGTGTGACCTATGGTATTCACCCATATTATTGTTCTGTTGTTTTACTATATAAGGTATGGTTAATAACGAGAAAGCGAACAATATGCCCTTAGCCTTTCTTTTATTAGGAAAATCCCATTAAGTCCCAAATTGGGCATACACATACATTTTTTTAATGCTTAAATATTTGAATTAGCGCTAAAGCAAGGAAGAATTATGCCGTGTGATGATCCGTCGGACCTCAACTTGAGTGCATTAAAAGTTTATTTAAAGAATGCGTTAATCAGTTTGATGGATTCATCGAATAGCTTTAACAGTCAATTAAATGCTGGAATCTGATATAACAACAAACTGAAAAGGAAATGAAATAGAAAAATAGAAACAGAAATGAGAAACACTGAAACAGAGAGCCACAAACACAGAAATTGATAACGGAGTTCACCCCCTCCACTGGGATACGTCTCCGGGTCCCTCTCCAATGGGTACTGATCCAATTAATCTGTATAATATGGTACAAAATGGTTATGGAATCAACTTCAGCAACTGTAAACATAATGTTGTACGAATTCTTTAAGACCTCTCTTCTGGAAATTACAATTAGCCTTTGAAAGGCAAAGAAAGCTAAATTATAACAGAGAATTTCGACTTCAAAAAGAACAGTGTCTGTGTACTTCACAGCAACTCCCCAAGTTTGTCATAACAAAAAAACGTGCTCTAACACTCTGTCTCTGTCCCCCATTAATGTGGCCAGCATCCTCTATTTAAGCGTTTAGAGAGAGGATGGGTAATGGATTCGACTGGTCGGCCATCATTACAACTGTTATCTTCTTTATGATCATTACAACCATATGCAATACCGCCAAATCGCTGCACAAGCGTTATGTTGCCACGACGTTCCATATCCCCGAAACGTTGCAACCAACTCCACGCTCATATGCTACCTTACAACACGTTGCAACGACCGCCACTGGACTATACCATGTAATGTAACCGTTTGATGTCACCACTAACTTCGCGATGTCGCAGCAAGTGTGATATGTCTGTCGCAGCAAGCGCGATATGTCTGTCGCAGAAAGTGCGATATGTCTATCGCAGTAGTGTGATATGTCTGTTGCAAAAAGTGCGATATGTCTATCGTAGCAAGTGCGAAATGTCTGTCACAGAAAACGCGATCGCACACCCTCATCTAACCGTCAGCATAGTGCCATTTAACCATGCCCAAGACTGCTAGAGGCATATACTTGGCCCCGCGAACCATTCGATGTTCCGCTTGATGGTGCACAAACTGCGCGGCAATGTAACACTGCACCGATTAGAATATATGTGGAACATACATTAAGGCTAGTCTCTCACTATGTTTAGAATATGAGTTACAAACATATGTTATGTTCTTTGAACCATAGATTAATAACCCTTGTACCATATTGGATCAGTGTAGATTTGAAGATGAATAATCCACTGGATCATTCCTCCCCATTGGAAAGCTTTTGGACCTCCAAAAGCCTAGATCATCCTGCAGGTAGGTGAGGGTACCACTTCCTCACCATTCCAATCTCCATACATCCTACCTTGCTTAGAATATGCATATTAGTCTCCTTGTCCATGACCAAAGGAGGTTCATACCATTTAAAATTCTTTGCATATGCAACTGGAGATAAGCTCAAACAGAAAGAATGTTTACACTTCTTTTCAAATATCTCAAAATGATCATAAAAAAAATTGATCTTTTTACCTTTCAACCTCCCCTTCATGATCTGTAATCAGACTCGGTCACCAACCTGAAATTGATGATCAACTCGATGCTTGTTATGCCCGGCTTTGTACCTTGCCTGGCTCTTCTCCTACTGTTCTTACACTATCTGCTGTACTGTTTTCTTTGCATCATGATGTCCAACTCTAACATATTTTGTGCCGAAAGAAAAGTCCACATGTGACCTCAACAGATAACAAAAACAAGCCTCAAAAGGAGACTTAATGCACTGCATGTGCTACAACTGTTCATCCCAATCCTTAGGATGTTTATCTCAATAAGTCTAGAGAAATTGAACGACTGTTCTACTGACTACCCATGTTTGCCCAATAATATGTGAACAATACATTGTGCTCTTTTCAAGATTAGTGTCCCTAAGACTCCATAAAACTGACCAAAATTGCCCCAATATTCGGAAGTGCCGAACATGTACAATAGTCATAGGAAGCCCATCATGAACCCCAATATACTGAAAGCACAAACTAATTGGTAGTCTCCCATCAAATTCCTTTACAACATTTTTACAAGGACGAGATGAAGTATGAATAGGTGTGTACAATCCCAACAAATTCCTTACATAATCATAAACAGTCTTTTGAATAATCACCAGATTCATGCCAAAATTTGGGAAAGGCATGCTTTGCTACAACTGCACTTCATGTTTTACATCTCTGGTAAGTGATAGTCTTTCAGGTTCCTGTAACAAGGCACCATACTCAGAAACACTTTTAATTAATCTAATTTTATGTTCCATATGACCACTTTCCAATGATTCACATTTAACAGCCATTAATGCAAACTTCCTACTAGCATTCACTATCATTTTCATTTGACTTGTAGTGACTAATGCTAGATTTGTTTTCATACGATGTGCACGAACAATGTATTCCACACCACCTTTAAAGAGATGATATTTTTTCTGCTCTCTATAAAAGACTGCTTTCCGGTCATACAAATATGGACTCCCAAGTACAATTCCACAAATGTCAAGTGGTACTACATCTAGTTCTACCTCATCCATAAACTTTTCAATGATTGCAAATTTCAAAACACATTTCTTTGTAACTTGCAATCATGTATAATTAGTAACCCAACCAAAAGGATAGGGTTTTTCATGAGGCATAGTAACTAAATGAAATTTCTTAACCACTTATTCTGATATCAAATTCACTTGAGAACCACTATCAAACAATGTATCAACCTTTGTATGATTTGTAATGACATGAACATGAAATAGTTCACTTCTTCTTTTATCACTTTGCATAGAAGTAGATAGCAGATTTGTACTTGTACTTGCACATGAATTAGAACTTGAACTTGCATCAATGGAAAGAGATATACCTTTATCTTTACCTCAGATCCCTATTGTTGTGATCTTAGTCTCATCACCTGAATCAGATCCCAAGTCTTGAATTATGGCTGCAGTAGCTGCTTGATTATCCTTATCTTTGTTTTTATTTCCTCCATACTTCTTTGGCCTTAAATCCGGATGAAGTTTCCAACACTTAGAAACATCATGCCCTTTCTGACAATGTGAGCATGTGGGTTTTTCACCCTCTTTCGTGATGGTAGTTGTTTCCTTTCCCTTATCTTTGCTTTTATTTTTGTTGTCAAATTTATATGACTTCTTCATAAATGAATCATCATCATGCTTACCCCTAGCTTCTAAATGTGTAGCTTGAACACATACATCATCCAAGTTACTGGGGTCAAACATCAACAAAGTATGTCGCAAATAAGAATGCATGCCACCAATATATTTAAGAAGAGTTTCTTGCGTATCCAATGCAACATTCGATGCAATATCCCTCTTTCTAAATTCATGAGTATATTCTTGAATGCTTTGTCCTTTAGCTTGTCTAAAAGTTTGCCAGCTCATTATTGATTGTTGCATGTGACCTAAAGGATAAAATTGCTTCCTTAATACTTCAATGAACTCATTCCAAAATGAAATAATTTTACCATTCTTTCGAAGATCTTGCTGAATCTTGCTCTCCCACCAAGTAAGAGCCATACCACTCATTCTCAAAGTGGCCAATTGAATCTTGGAAGGGTCATCATTAATGCCCTGCACCCTGCAATAGACTTCAAGCTGCTTGATCCAATTGTCTAACTTTTCAGCATCTAAATCTCCATCATAAATTGGTAATTCAAACTTTACATCCAATTTGAAATATGGCATATTAGCATTTGCATTATTCGAATGAGAAGTATGAGAAGAAGAGAAAGTTTGAGTAGTTTCAAGAGGATCACCATCACCTCCTACTCCTTTACCATTTTCTTCCTTCTTCACTTATGCATCTTTGGATGAAGATCCTTCTTCTTTCTTCTTTCTTTCTGCTCATTCATCGAGTAGAATTTCCATCATGGCTTTCATGCTCATAAAAGCCTCCAAAAACTCAGTTTCTAAAATAACAGGTTTTTCCTGTTCTGTATGTCCTTCTTCTTCCCCTCGTGGAGAAGACATGGTTCTTGAGAATGTTCTCCTCAAGCCAATCTGAGGATCTCCTTCGATTAATTCTCCTTCACCACACTTTAACCTGGACCTAGTAAGCATTCACAAACTTGCACCAGCAGTTAACCTGCTCTGATACCATACATGATCCATCGGACCTCAACTTGAGTGCATTAAAAGTTTATTTAAAGAATGCATTAATCAGTTTGTTGGATTCATCGAATAGATTTAACAGTTAATTAAATGCTGGAATATGATATAAAAACAAACTGAACAGGAAATGAAACAACAAAACAGAAACAGAAATGAGAAACACTGAAACAAAGAGCCACAAACACAAAAATTGATAATGGAGTTCACGCCCTCCATTGGGCTACGTCTCCGGCTCCCTCTCCAATGGGTACCGATCCAATTAATCTCTTTAATATGGTACAAAATGGTTCTGGAATCAACTTCAGCAACTGTAAACAGAATGTTGTATGAAGTCTTTAAGACCTCTCTTCTGGAAATTACAATTAGCATTCAAAAGGCAAAGAAAGCTAAATTATAACAGAGAATGTCGACTTCAAAAAGAACAGCGTCTGTGTACTTCACAACAACTCCCCAAGTTTCTCATAATAGAAAAACAAAGCTCTGTGCTCTAACACTCTGTCTCCGTCCCCCGTTAATGTGGCCAACATCCTCTATTTAAGCATTTAGCAAGAGGATGGGTAACGGATTCGACTCCTCGGCCATCATTACAGCTGTTATCTTCTTTATGATCATTACAACCATATGCAATACCACCAAATCGCTACACAAGTGTTAGGTTACCACGACGTTCCATATCCCCAAAATGTTGCAACCAACTCCACGCTCATACGCTACCTTACAACACGTTGCAACGACCACCACTGGACTATACCATGTAACGTAACCGTTTGATGTCACCACTAACTTCACGATGTTGTAGCAAGTGTGATATGTCTGTCGTAGCAAGCGCGATATGTTTGTCGCAGCAAGTGCGATATGTCTGTCACAGCAGTGTGATATGTCTGTCGCAGCAAGTGCGATATGTCTATCACAACAATGTGATATGTCTGTCACAGCAAGTGTGATATGTCTGTCGTAGAAAATGCGATCGCGCACCCTCATCTAACCGTCAGCATAGTGCCATTTAACCATGCCCAAGACCTCTAGAGGCATACACTTGGCCCCGCGAACCATTCGATGTTCCGCTTGATGGTGCAAAAACTGCGCGACAATGTAACACTGCACCGATTAGCATATATGTGGAACATACATTAAGGCTAGTCTCGCACTATGTTTAGCATATGAGTTACAAACATATGTTATGTTCTTTGAACCATAGATTAATAACCCTTGTACCATATTGGATCAGTGTAATTTTGAAGATGAATAATCCAACGGATCATGTGAAGCCATCTGTCATGATTTGCCTTTGATTTTCCTTTGAATTAAGAGTTAGATTCCATTTTTTGATTGGTTAGAGAAGAGAGATCATAATTTTTCCCTCATCGTTGGAAGGGTAACCATGATGACATTGAACTATTGGTAAGTTGCTGTTGTTTCCTATCAATTTCTGAAATTGTTGTTTATCATTGATATATTAATGTGCTTCAAGGGTTGAATTATTGCAGTTTTTGAAATTGCTGCATTTTGGTTTGTTTTTTGAAAATTGCATTGAACTGCTCAATACTGCTCATGGCATTGATTTGAACCTAAAAATTGGAACTGCTTGTTGGGATACACCTCCTCCTTGTCTATTTTCGAGTGTGGAGTGCATCTCCTCTAGCATTATGTTAACCTGAGTTGTTCAAACACTATGTGGAAGAAAAGTGTATTGCAAATTAGTATCAAATATGCTTTGAACACAATGGTGCTTTAGTCTAGTTGTTTCAATATTGTGATTTGTTGTATTTTTTCAATTAAACGTTTGCATATATTTTTAGAGTGGAGGTTTGTGAAAATTGTAGTACAAAGTATGGAAATATTTTAAATGATCTTGTAAACCGTACATTAGAGTCACTTTACTCAGTTGCATGATATTGGATTCATTCCATTTGTTTGCACACATCATATAAACTCATTTATCATTGAGGCTTCATCAAGCTTCTTTACATCTATTGTAAAGAGTGTTATTAAAATAACAGTAAGAAAAGAAACTCCTTTATCATTAAGGCTTCATCAAGCTTGAGTACATCTATTGTAAAGAGTGTTATTACAATAACA
This sequence comes from Pseudotsuga menziesii, assembly GCA_001517045.1. Classification (NCBI taxonomy): domain Eukaryota; kingdom Viridiplantae; phylum Streptophyta; class Pinopsida; order Pinales; family Pinaceae; genus Pseudotsuga; species Pseudotsuga menziesii. Next base: position 205,658 of record LPNX011106106.1, read on the forward strand.
GTAAGAAAAGAGGTTGTATTGCAAGGTGATGTGAGTGGACTGCAATGTAGAATAAGCCCATGCGTTTTTGTGTCCTTGTAACCATATTGAGAGCTACATCGAATAACCAAGATAATTTTGAGCAAAGGTAGTTTGCAATCGCACACTAACTTAAAAAAATACCTTTGTTCATTATATTTTTTGAAGATAAATCTTCACATTCCACTTTGAGTTGTATTTGGGTGCACTCACAATTGTATCCAATACCCAATCTTGTTCTGAGTTGGAGTTCTAGTGGCTGAGTTTGTTTCTAAAAAGGTGGATTTGCAAGAAGCCCTTTACTATTTTAGTGATTCACAGTTTAATCAATGGCTAGGTAGAATTATTGCACAATTTACTTCTTTCTTATGTCGATAACACTATCATGGTCCATAAGAAAACACTCACTCATATTCGAGATTGTGTACAAGAATCACAAGATACACTTGAGCTTCTACAGCTTGAGTTGCAACTCCAACAACTGTTCAAAACAATACACTTTATGATTCATTTTAGCAGCTTGCACATAATGACACCATTTCATAAGAAGAAGAAAATGAAGATGAAGTCATGCATATAGAGTTTATGCTTTCACTTCTCAAACCCATCAGTAGACCATCGGAAGAGGTCACCCACAACAAGCACAGAACCAGTCTTGGATATGACACTGAAGTGATTGTTCACATTCTTGATTTCTCCAAGCCAATCTAGTTTCCTAAGTACTGAAGATACATGGAAGCATAACACTAGGGATTCCAAACATTGTTGCCAATGCAGCCTGGAAATCAAAAGAGACATCAGACTGTATGGGTCCCCTAAATACGCTCACCAATGTGCTAGAGTCAGGTGACAACCGGGGTATTTGACCAAATAATGAAGGGACCAATACCATGTACGAATCTCAACGGTGCGATGATGTAGCTGTAGCTGTAGTCAAGCACGTGAGACACAACCATCTTGAAAGGCACTAATGACTCCTTTCAAGTGGTCCGAGGAACTCATCAATAAGGTGGATGAAACCAAGATATAGGGACCTTGGGTCTATCCTCTATAATAGATGTGTTGACGTCGATAGAGGTAGACATGAAACTAATAAGGCAATGATGTTTCCTTGATTAGACACACAAAGTGGATAACCAAAGATGTGGAAAAATCAAGGAACTGACACACTGATTGGAGGAACATGGGAAAGGGAGTACGAGAGACTCAAACTTCCTTTGTTTAGATTATAACGATAGGGATGACTTGGAAACAAATGAAACTGACTCATGGGAAATGGATCATAGCTCTAAATCAAGAAGATAACTGCAATGGGAAATACCAAGGGAGGTAATTGGAATAGTGATATTCAGGGGATCCAAGGAAGACTCATGAAAGAGTACTCTGAATAAAGGAGATTCAATGGGGGAAAGCTGCCATAATGTGAGTAATATGTGGTGGCACCTAAGGACACCATTTGGGCCTTATCCATAGTTTGAGGAGAACAAAGAAGGTATAGAAGTAAGCTCAATATGATACAATCTCATGGATTTTTACTGAAACCGAGAAGGTAAATGCTCAATGGCGTTTTCATTTTTAGAGAGTCTGAAAACATGAAGAAGACTCCAATGTGGTCTCTTTTTTGTATGTAGTCTCCTAAGCCCAAAAAAGGATAAAAGTGTACAAAGGACAACTCACCCACCCTTTGGGGGCTGGGAGACTGCTTTACTGTTAGTAGTCCAACCAGGATGAAAAATGTTAAACCTATATTGACTAGACAGTCATTCAAATAATTTTACGAGCATGAATGAAACCAAGATTGCTCAATGACATTTTCTTGTTGAGAGGGATGGAAAAGAGATTAAAGACAACCCATAATGAACATTTTCGTAAGTTATGGTCCTAATGTCCAAGAAAACATAAAAGGATACAAAGGGAAATGTTCCTAGATGGAATGTGCAAGGGTGGTCCTTTTCTTTTAATAGTATACGTAGTCCAAAAATAGAGATAATGAGTCCAAATATACGCCCTTTCAAGTACTTGAACAAGTGTGAAAGGATGTAAGTGTGCTCGAAAATATTTTCATTATTTTAGGATTCATAAAAGAGCTTAATGGAAACTCTATAATGTTTAGTCAAGCAAGAAAATATTTTCACCCATCTTGTGAAATAGTTCATGGTTGTGAGGATGTACTTGTGTTGCAATGAAGAATTGGGATTGATCTCTCCAATAATATAAATTCCCCATTGCTCAAATGGCTCAGAAACAATGGCTGGTTACAAAGGTCCAACTCCCTTTGCTTGTATTCCATCGCTCCTTTGGAATGTATCACACCTTCTTGCATAAGCATGGGCATCCTTAAACAAAGTCGTCCAGTAATATCCAGCCCTTAGAATCTTGTGTGCTGTTGTATCTTTTGAAAAATCACCCCCAGCAGGACCATCATGCAACTCCTTAACAACCTTAGATGCATCTTCCTCTTCCAAACATCTTAAAAACACTCCAACATAGTTCTTCCTGAAAAGAACTCCATCAATTACCTGATAAGATGTTGATTTCAAGTGTAATGCTCTTCTTTGTTTAGAATTCTAGTGCTCAGGTAAATATCTTTGTTGAAGATAATATATTAGCTTTCTATACCAAGATTTTGGTGCTGCAAATATGGGACACATATCGATCGTATGTAATTCAGCCTTATTTTCCCAATCATCGTCTTCATTATCTTGACTCTCGGCCATTAAATTACAAAGCCCTTGTCCCTTGATGATAGTGGCTGGATTAAATTCTAAGTCCTATTCTTGTGGAGCTATTACCCAATTTCCTCTCATTTCTCCTAATTTGTTTCACACGAAAAGAGTCCAAACTGTCGGGTAAGGAATAATCACTTTGGTTCTATTCTTGAGGATGTATAGCATGAATTTTTTTACCACCTTAAATACTGCATACACATGTGTATCAATAGCAGGATAGTTCAATTCATCCCTTTGCAAACCAGTACTCATCTCCCCTTTCTTCTCTTTGCATAAGCACTACTGCGAGCGAGTTATCCGAAGCAAAAGTGTATAAAATAAAATATTTCTCAAAATCAAGACTTTTGAGGGAAGGTGCATGAGCTATTGCTATTTTGATTTTGTTAATTGCACCCTTTTCCAAATCAGTCCACTTAAACTGTACGCTTTTCTTAACCATCTGTTGCAAAGGTTTGACTATTTTAGCAATATCAAGCACAAACCTTCGCACAAGATTTATAGTCCCCATGAAATATTGCATGCCTTTCTTATTTTGGGGTAAGGGGATCTGTGCTATAGCTGTTATCCTCTCTGGGTCTATGGAGATCCCCCTGTTAGAAATAATGTGACCCAATAGATTTCCTTCTAACACTGCGAAAACAAATTTCTTAGGATTCAAGGAAATACCATATTTCTGACCGCAGTAAAAATTTTGCTTTAGATGAAAGAAGGGTTCCTTTCTCTTTTTGTAGAAAACTATCATGTCATCCAAATATACTACCACAATGTGGCCAATAAAACCACAGAAATCTATGTCCATTTCCCTTTGAAAATTTGCTCCAGCATTAGTGAGACCAAAAGGAATTCTCCAATAAGCAAAATGTCCCCCACTTTTTCCTAAAAATGGTCTTCAGCCTATATTCTTCTGCTACCAACACTTGGTTGTAGCCTGAAAACCTGCCTAATAAAGAGAACCATTTGGAGCCTGAAACCATTTGCAATATCTGCTCCATTGGCGGGACTGGATAGTTATCCTTGTCTGAGGCACGATTCAAATTTCTGAAATCTACACAAAGTGTTATTTCACCAGACTTTTTCCTGACTGGTACCAAATTCGCAACCCATTATGAGTGTCTAACTCTGAAAATAATCTTGGCATCAAGCAATTTCTTCACTTCATTGTGAATCAAGGGTTCTAAATTGGGATGCATCTTCCTTAATGGCTACTAAAATGGTTTGACTCCCCCTTTAATTGGAATAACATGTTGCATGATGTGGGTGTCATAAGTCTAATAAAAGACATCTTTATATTGTTGAAATAAACTGATGAACTTACTTCTTTCACTCGGTGAGCAGAATTTACCCAAGTTCACATACTTGGGTTATGCTTATGTCCCAAGATTCACCATCTCATACTACATAGATGAACTATGTGTTTTGACATTTGCTGGCCTCTTGAATTTGTTATTCATACCAAACATCCCCTCCAATGTTCTGACCCCTTTAGGTATGAAGTTCCCATTTTGGATATTTGTTTGATGTTCTTCGTCATCAATTACGGAATATTTGAAATTCTCATCATTGGTTAAAAAATCCAAAATCTATGGATCATCATCGAATACTCTCAGATCGGTAATATTGTCTAGTACGGAGGGCCTGAAAATCAATTCAATTGAACATCTATTATTAGTGGGAATTGATCTTGCAGTAGAATTAGCTAACAAGTAAGTTGATGCATTTTTCAATCTAGGAATTGACATGATATTAAATTCATTGAAATTTTTTATAAGGTCCCACACTTCATTTTGATATCCCTTTAAATGTGGTGACAAGTAATGAATTGTATTTCAAACTTGCTTAACAATTATTTCAGAGTCACCATAAACCTTTAGATTTATAACTTCGAATTCAATAGCCTTCTTTAAACCTTGGATTAATGCTTCATACTCAATTGTGTGATTAGTACATTCAAATTATAATCTACAAGAAAGAAAATGTTTATTGTTTTTTGGATCAATAGGGATACAGTCGGCTCTTGGTCCTTCCTAAGTTTTTGAACCATCAAAGTATAACAACCAAAATTTATCTTCTAATTATATAGTTTTAGAACTACTTTCTACATTAGAAACTAAACTAACTATGTTACAGCCAATCTTATCAATCCACGAAAACTGAAGGAGCTTGAATTGTGTATATGATTCATCACTAGTTTTCTCTACTTGATAGTTTCTCAATTCAAGCTCAATAAAATAATTACCCAAAACCGAATGTGAAAAATTCACAGGCTTATTTTTTCCCTCTAGTTGCATCACATTATACTTCATATGTGTCTCTCTCATCACTTTGATCTGATTTTGACAATTCTGATAGGGTAGCCACATGTGAGACCAATCATTTGCAAAGTATCCTTCAAGTTTCGCAGACTAGTCCCTACTCAAGATTAACCGATAGGACTCTGGTATGTCCACTACCACAATGTCTATAAATTGGCAAACTCTTTTGTTTGTAGCTAATCATATCAATACATCCTTCATCTCTCCCACAACCTTGACTATTGTTCTATCCAGTTGGATGATTTTACTTAAAGAAGGTGTGGGTTTCCCATTTATCCTTTTACAGATTGAAAGAGGCATAACATTAGAAGATGCTCCAGAATCTACTAAACAAATGTGTACATTATGATTAAAGATCTCAAAAGTAAGTAGAAATGGTAATGTTCGGGATTTGGATTTTCCACCAATGCTTGCTTCACTAATCTCTTCCTTTGATTGAAAATCATATTGGGATTTATTGGCTTGCGCATCAAAAGCTTCCAATATCTTTTTCCTCTGTTGAGGTAAATTACACATTTCGAACAAAGAAATATTTGCCTTGGTTTTCTTGATATCCTCTATTATATCATATCCCATGTCACACTCTGCTAAATTTTTCTTGATATTGTCCACCTTAATCTCTGCAACCTTCATAGGTTTACTGATCGGGGGATCATTTTTCTTTGTTATAACTAAATCAGGTATAGGTGGGTTTTGAGTGTTAGTTCTGATTTTCTTCATACTCTCCTGAATCTTCCTGATCTTGGGCAGCAAAGTGATTTCCTCCATTATTGGCCCCTTGCTTCGTGTTGTGAAATTGACTGCTGAAAGTTGTGTTTCCTTAGTACACAATTCTTCATCTTCTAACCCCAACATACGTGCACAATCCCACAATACCATTGTTGTCTTTGGTGGTTCCTCTAGTTGATTTTCCTTTTCTTCTTTTACTTCAGGCTCATTTATTTGAGCATCCAAAATTTGGTTCATAACCAATGTCATAGAATTTATCCATTATGGACAGTTCTTTTCCCAATGGGGTTGCTAGTGAAAAGTGCAAAAATTATCCATTCCAACTTCTGTAAAACTCAAAACAGAAGGGTTTTGTGTAGGTGGTTCGGATGGACCACTTTCATCTCTTTTCTTAAAGAAAAGTTTATATTGTTTTCTGACTAAATTAACTTATTTATCATTTTCTAAGTCAACAATTTTGTTGGATAACTTCTGTACCATTTTGACAACATTTTCTAATTCATGGGAATGTTCATCTTTGGGCCTAGTAAATAACAAAGGTTTCTTATTACTGCTGAAAGACCTTGTATCTGGCTCTACAGAGTGCTTGTTTATACTTTCCATCTCAGATTCAACCTTCATATCTTCTTCATAATTTTCTACTAGAGAAGGCTTTACTGACCTTTTAACAAACATTGCTATGTCAGGGGAAAGTGTTGAAGTGCAATATTCCATTAAAGTTTCTTCAGTTGGTTTTATGGAAACACTAATATTATTTAGGTGTGCAGCAAATCTCTGACTGAAATCCTACACTTTCTCTTTCTTCTCCATATTTAGATCAAGTAATTCTTTCATTAGTGCAGCAATGGTTCTTTGGCTTCCAAATTTTCCTTTAAATAATCTTGCAAAAGTATCCCAATCCATTATAGAATTTGCTGGTAAACCAAAATACCAGGATGATGCTTTACCTTTTAAAGTGTGAGAAAATAGTCTACACGCTACATCTTCATGATCCACCGCTAAGAGTTCTAGAGCCAAGAAATAATTTTGCAAGTGATCATCCACGGAAATACCTTCCCCTGGTTCATACTTACGCAATGACTTTTCAGTGTTTATGGTAACGCATGCAATGGAGGAGCCAAGTTGAATGGAGTTCTGGCTCTCCAAGCCAGTGATGGTGGAGGATTATTCGCATTAGGATTCGGGGGTACTTTTCCATCCATGATTCGAGGAGGAGATCGAGGTGGAGATTGAAAAGGAGACCGAAGAGGAGAGAAAGGTTATGCTGGTGGAATTCCCTTGGAGATCTTTGAGGAACATAAATCAGTTCCTTGACCAGGAGAGGAGGACTTGTATTAGACATTGGTTGTAATCTTTCATCATTTCTTATCAATAAAGAAAGACTTTCTTCCAATTGGTGCACTAACATTATTATTTGTTATGATTTCTTAATTATCTTATTGTCTTAGTGCAATCATTATATTTCATTGATTTCTGATATAAAATCTAAGATACTACAGGAAAGTGTTCATCTCTTTGGTAGGTGTGAAAATGCCTAGAAGCTATTGGAGCATTTGGATTGGATAAGAAAGCTAGGACCAGCCTACATAAACAAGGTACACTTAATTTGTTCCTTATTTCTTTGTCAAATTATTAGATATCTGATTTTTTGCAAGTTTACTTGGTATGTTGGTGACCCCAGACCCTAGATCATAAGGTAGGACTTTTCCTTAACAACAACCACCATTCCCTATCATTCACCTATTCTAGCTTATGTGTTGTGTGGATCCCCTTTTCCTTCAGCCAATATGCTTATAGTGTCAAGTGTCAATTCATTCGCTTGACCTTACCTTGTTTTCTTCACCTTCACCCTTGACTAGAAAAATGACCAAATCACTAAATGGGTATACACTAGAATTTCTTATTTAGAGCAGTTGACTACTTTGACTTATATGAGAGAGAGAGAGAGAGAGAGNATCCATTTTGTACTTTGCAGTATCAGAGATTATCACTTGGATCATCATTTTATCATTCTTGACCTCGTCAACCTAGTTTGACCAAGTCAACAATAGGTTTTGAGATGAGTTTTGGCTGATGATTATGGATGATGATTATTTTTTGTATATCAATGTCTATTAGACATATTCATGCTTAAAATGATGGTTTATTATGATACCTTTGGTTTTTTAATGATTATCATCATTTACAGGATTTATTATTATTATGGTTCTGACATGGATGGGGCCTCTGACGTACATTTTTTATGGACATATGGTGTATGGGTATTCATTCCTAGTAAATTTGGACATTTCCGAGTTCATTAATGCACCCAATTTTCATTTTTAGGAACTTATAGATGAGATATGGTTCAGTTTATCAATTTGCAGCAGTTTGTCCTTGGGAAGTTCAAAATAAAATGTTTTTCAATTTATGGCGAGATATCATAGGGCGACATAGAGGAACATAGAGTGTATGCATTTGATGTTACCATATTTATATAGTGTTGGGTTCATTTTTGCAGTTAGTTGATGTCCAAGTTCAGTCACCAGTAAGATATGAGCAATTTTATGTTCCTGAGGTAGTATTTTGATTATGAAAATGGCTAATAAAGAAATTGATTTGGGAAATTGAGGAAAGGAAATGGAATGGATTTGGTACGAGGCATAGTTTTGGGGTCACCTTCATAATCCAGCATCAGTTGCACTCTTCATGGGGTCCACAAGTCCTAGCATTCTCCACTTTGGGGCATTTTTTATGTATTTTGAGGGGGGAATCCTAGTGATTTTTATCACTCCATGTTATTATTGATGATTATACCTTGTTATTATGCCATGGTGTTGTGCCATAGAAGGATTTGTATCACCTCCTATCCCGCACCATGTTTTATGTCATTTTTTACACACTTTTCATGTGGTGTGACCATCCTTGGGAGTTTTTAGTGGGTGCACCCCCTTCATTAGTGAGTGGATCCATGTATTGGCTATCTATATAATCTTAGCCATTCATTAGAGTGATTTTATCCTTTGATCTTGGACCTTGATATTTTTCAATCTATGTTTTGTGTATCAGAGAGATCTATATATTGTGATGCTCTCTCATTGTAAAAGGGCTTTTGGCTCTTAATCTCTTGGAATAATAAAATATTTTTGCAAAACCCTTGGAATCTTTGTCGAAATTCTTATATGGAAATTGGAATCTATTCACCTTTCTATCATTCTTGTGGGTCTATGATGCCCTAATATTTTTACAAGTGGCCATACCATTGGCGAAGAGGGTGATTTGATGGGGACGCTATTGTGACTAAGATCCATACTTCCTCCACTAAATGTTTTTGGTCCAGGGAGTATATTTATTGTATCTTGTGATCATATTGATGCTCCTTGTTTTGTTCTTCATCTATTAAATCTCTATTTTTTCAAATTGATTCTTACTTAGGTATATTTATTTTGCAGGAGGAGGGCACACTTGGTCTCCTAGAAGGAAAATAAATTCCACTTGGCATTGCATGGAAAATGTTTGTAATTGATCGAAAAGGGAAGATCATCACCATAAAAGTTAAGTAACAAGTATTTCCATGTACGTTTTAATTTATTTTATTTTTTTGAGGCTTATTCTAATTGTCACCACCAAAACCCTCTTCTTTCAAACCCTAGTTTTTTAGATCTGATAGATCGAGTGATTATTTTATGGCGACCATCAAAACACACTTAGGAATAATTAATTGAACCCTACATATCAAATTTCACTTAAATATGAATCCATTTACCCCAACATATAGTACTAGTCTTCCCAGGTGGGGAAACCTCCTTAAGTTGTTGGTTAACTCTTCAGATCTTTCAGTTGGGTATGCTTGAACCTGTCTTGAATTAATAGATATATCCTTAAAGCACCTATATCTATTAATTTATTGTCATACTCTACTCTTTTGGGTCCACTTCATCCATAATTTCATAAACCCTAGGTGGATCTAATTAGGGTTTTCCTTATTTAGACTAGATCTATCTATATCTACATTATTAAACTCATTGTGGTATATTTTACTATAAGTTGGGTAATTTTCCTTATCATTAAGCCTCCCCAACTTTGTCCTAACCTTTCCTACCACATTCATTCTCTAGATCTAGACTTACTTACTCATTACTTACTTAGTGTATTCATTGAAAACCCCTTTAGAGTGTCTTAAGTAGGTTTGCTAGCCCTTATAGGCTAGTAGGGTCTCCCCCTTGATCATTCTCTGAATTCATCTAAAGCGACAACAACCCATATGCTGTGAAAAATACCTTTCATTCATAGTGGACGAGTCCTTTGTGGTGTCATTGGTTAGCTACCTCACCTTTATCATCCTGTACTAGATACCTTTGGTAAGTAGCTACATTTTGTGTGATAACATCTTTTAGCGTCATTGGTGGGGAGATATTGGCATACCTCTGGTGTCTGCGAGTAGTAATTCATTTTTATCTTTTGAATCATATTGCATCCAGATTAAATCCAGTGAATGCATTTCCCCTTACATAATTTTACATTCACGTGTTTCTCTCTAGTATCATACTTCCCCAACGACCAATCTTTCAATGATTTAGTTTATTATCTAACTTGGCGACTCCATGACATGAATCCTTTGAGGAGCGATCCCAGAACCATCCTTTTGATCTCAGAAGTTGATCCAATCTAGGTGAAGGAATCCCTATTACATATAAAAGGAACATGTTGATTCCTAGAAAATCCCCGGTACCGAAAGTAGGGATTCTCCCCAATAACCATTCCCAATTAGATCATTTATCATTTGGTATGGAGAATCTATCTGGTTATTGGCCTGGCTACTATAGAATTAAAGGAAAGTTTAATTCTATTTTACCAGTTGTGGCCCGGTCTACCGTTTGTTTAATTTTTTAATTTTATGAATGATATGCAAGTGCCTAAACTAAATGTAGGTGACTGTCAAAACAAGAACCTCACAAGCAGTTAGACACGTAGTGAGCTGCGCAATGTCTTACCTCTCGTATTACGTGAATCAATTGTCCCTTCAATCACCAAAAGCAAATAAAAACCAATTACTCTAATCTAATCTAAACTATCCCCAGGGAGAAAAATTATATTTAGAATGAATGACATACTGTATTGTTTCTACACAGGATTTTACAGAGAACCATTAAATTCTGAATACATAGATACAACAGAAAAATAATGCAAATGTATATTTGTTAAGTTAAAACATTCATCATCTATAAATTTCATAAGATTCATAACATAACATGAAATCATTAACAACACAGAAATAGTTCAGTGAGTTGGAAATGATCTCACAAATTGTACAACATTCTGAAACAGAAACAATTCATCATTCAACAATCTACACAACATGCTCTGAAACTCAGGCAGTCCTCTCTCCAGCAAAAAAATTGTACTCTTTATTTTAAAAAGAAATAGTTCTCCTTACAAAAAGATTCAGTGTATGGGAGCTATAAAAAGTCCCCTTTCTACTCTATTCTACCCCTACTTATACATTTCCAAAATTATTGTTGATTATCCATGCCCTTTGGGCTTCCCTAACTCTTTGTTTACAAAATTTCTTCCTCTAGTGTACTCACTAGGAAAAGGAGTAAATACAAAATATTACATAAATAATCCTCCACTTGTGAATAAGACAAAATTCTAAGTGGGCCCAAATGGTTTCTTAATGAAGACATCCCGTGCTTGAGCTTCTTCATTAATGATTCGATATTCAGTTGGCTCCAGCACACGTGTTGATATTTCATGTTTTGACAACTGGGACTCTATCTCCTTTACTTTAGGTGCATTCTAACTCAACAGCTCCTCAAACAAATGCTTTTCTACAAAAACCTATACAATCCAAAATCCAATAGATTCCTCACTGATGCATTCCATCTTAGCTATTGTTTCTTCTCCTATTTGCATCATGTCTTGAAGGTTCTTTAAATGTTTCTCTCTTGTTGGGAAGTCTTGCTCTTGAGTACCTGCTAAAACATGGCATTGATTGTGGGTTAAATGCATCCTTTTATAGAAATTGGTACACTTATCCATTATTTTATCAATGGTTGTGTTCAACCTCACTAATCATTTGTGGCCGAAATTTAATATTGCCATTTCCATCTTTATATTTCCTGTGGTTTTATGAGGAATGTTTGTCGAGAAGGTCGACTTAGCTCCTATCCAAGTTAGCTGGTTTCACACAATGTCTGCCATGTCTGATAACTTCTTTGGGAATTCTGTTGAGCTGTGTGTTATTTCTTTCAATCTAGCCTCAATCTGTTTAATTTTGTACATCTCTCCTTCCAACTTCAATAGAATCTGATTCATTTCCTTTTGCAGCAAAGATGCTTGATTTTGGAATGGAGAAATATCAAGTTGTCTTTCATTTGCTTCCAGAAGTTGCTTATCTAGCAAATTGTTCTGAATTTCCAATTCCTCAACTCTTTTTGTCAGTTGTGTCCTTTTGCTTTTCTAATTCTAAAACTCTTCTTTCAAGATCCATTTTTTCTCCTTTAATGATATTAGCTGATAATACTAAGGCATATTTGTATGATTGCAAATTTTGATATGCTTCTTTAAGTCTCTCCAACTCTATGAGACTATCATCGTGCTTTCTTTTCAGGCTTTTCCCTTCTCCTCTTTATTTCCTTAGGGTTTCCTTCATTTGAGACATTTTCTCTTTATACTGTTCCATATCATCAACCATCTTGCCAACATTATCTGCATTGATGAGAGCTAAGGCTATACTTTCCATCACGAGGAGTTTAGGATCTTTATTAGTCTCATGTAGAACAATTTTCTCTATTACCATAATCTCTACAGGATGGTCTCCAGTATCCACTCTTTTTCGGTTCTCATTACAATCCTTTTCTTGATTTTATCAAATAAAATTGTATCAAGGTCAGCTACCGCCTATTCCTGGGATGGGATGAAAGGTATTAGTCCAAGCTCTACAGTAGGATCTAGATCTTCTGTTGTCATGCTACTTGATGGTACCAATCGATCCATTTGATCATCGTATGCCTGTCCCTTCTCTTGATTTTCTCAATCTCAGTCTTCCTCCTCCTTCTTCTTTAGTTCCTCGATTTCTTTTCCTGCCACCTCCCTTGCTCAGTCGGTCACTTCATTTTTTACTCTTTTAGTCTCCTCCCAGAGTTTCTACCCTTCTTCTTCTTGTCTGCTCTTCTCTTCTTCTTCTTATCTTTTTTGTTGTTCCTCCTCTGCTTCCTAAGACAATCTGTGGGATTCTTCTTTCTTTTATTGTTCAGTAGTAGTACTACTACCTCCTTTGCCTCCCATACTCTTTATTTTATTTTTGAATCTCTTGCCAAAGGATTTCATACTACGGGCGTTGTGGAAAACATCCTCATCTTTATCCTATTAGTTTGTATATTCAAAATGCACTCCTACTGACGAACAATAATATGCAATCTTGTTCTCTGAATCATTCCAGTGAAAAAATTATTCTAATTCTTTCACAAATTTAGTTGCACTCTTTACTTTGGTAAACTTATAAATACCTATATAGAATGGGAGTGGTGGGTACACATCCTTTTTCTGATCAAATAAGAAATTTCTGATCCCATTGATGTAAAGTAGCCTCACCACCTCTTTGTGAACAAAATAATCAGTAGCATACTTCGGTAACAAAGAAGGGGATCTAGATCCCCCAAACATTCTTTGGTACATACCTTCTTCTGAGAGGTAATAATGCCCATTCTCTTCTACTATCTCCATTTTCTTTTCAGACATACAATTGCACTCTATGAGAAATATTAACTTGTAGAGTGGCATTACGAAGTCTTCACATATGCTCTTGAAGAAACTGTAATGTTTGTGTGCCCATAAAAGTTGGTATGAAGAATACATAGGGACCTTCATCTTATCCCATTTGCAATTGAGTGCTGGGAATTGTTGGGTGCACAAAATGAAATCAATCAAAAAAGAGCTCATATAGAACTCTGACTTCTTATGTGACACACCTCCAAGTGATGCACTTATGCATGAGGAGAAACTATTTGATACTATGTCAGCGCAGTTGAAAATGGTACCCTTTGTGGATACAAAGAAAATCCATGGTACCCAGCTTATCTTATAAGATTTTCCATTTGTTCGGCCGAAAATCTGGTTTAACAATAGATCTAGAAGCTGATAAGGGGTACGTAAATTTGCAGTTTCATATTCTCCAGAAATATTTGTGTGGAATTGCTTCCTGTTAAGTCAGGAACTTGTTTCTTCAAATTTTATGTTTGATTGTCATTTTTATTTTAGCTTGCATATTTGCTTGAGTTTACTCTTTTACTTACTGTGGAAATTTTTAGATTTTTAGTGAAATTTTCAATTTTTACCTTCAGATTTTTATTTAGTTTTGTTCTTTTAAGCTTTTGAAGGGTTCTAAAGGTCAATATATTGAATAATGGATTCACAAATCATATCATGAGTATAGTTTGTCCTTTGAACTGTATTCAAAATGGAAAAAATGACTAAATAGAGCCAAAATTGGGTTTTAAATTATTCCTGTAGCGCAACTGCCAAAAATTAACACTGCGGCGCTACAGGAAAATCGTTTTTTGCCAGAATGGTCATTTTTCAGTCCCATTTTTTTGGGATTTCGCTCCTAAAGTGTTAAATAAATCATTGGTCACGTTTGATATGTGTTTTGCCAAGTTTTTTCATGTAAACAGGCATCAGTCTCATGTGAGGGAGATTCTGGCAACTGTTCTGGGAACTGGATGCAAATTTCTGGCAAATGATGAGAGTGAGCGAAATAAGGCAAGAATTTCAGGGAAGATGTTCTAAATTAAATATTATGAAGCTGGACGGGAATGAGGACCTCTGAAAATATTTCTAAAACCAATGAAGGCATTCCCAACATAACATTTTCCTCTGTAAAAGAGACCAAGAACATGACAGTTCCCACACTAAACAGAAATGATTCTATATTAGATGCTGGTGCAGTATCTAAATGTATTACTGAGTGTCCTAAGGTGTTCTCAGTTATTGATGAAAGCAGTGCAGATTTCTCTACAAGCTATTCCAAACAGCCATCTATTATTTGTGACCAACATGCAGCCAAGAAATTCCCTTTAGAAAATTATTTGAATGAGAATAGTAGAGAAGATTCAGACATTGTGTCAATTCCTGTTGTGGCTAATGTTTCATGTAAATATGTTCATCATATTAGACAAACTACTAAAGCAGCATCCAGTTTACAGTGAAATGCACAGATTACTGAGAATTTTGCTCAGTTTTTCCTGTTTTTGGTTATTGAATTAAAATGCCAACCACGAGCTAATGGAGAGGAATTGTTGAAAACCAAAAGAGGTTTTTGTTAATAATATACTCATATACAAAAACCTCTCTCAGTTTTTCAACATATTTCAATGTTTGAAAGATTCAGTTTAATATTTTCAGCCTAGTTTTCAGGGATTTTAAATATTTAATATTTTCATGTTTTAGTGTTCATTTTACGGGGCGGATTCTGATTGATTGGAGATGATTTTTTAAAAACCAAGAGAGGTTTTTGTCCATCACGGACCCATTTACAAAAAATTCTCTCATTTTTTACATAAGTGTCACCAATTGAGAGATATGGAATCTTCTTTGACACCTAGTTTCCAGAAATTCGCCATATTTGCCAGGAATCCGATTTGCTATTTTTAGTCAATTAGTTGAGTTAGTTAGTTAATGTAACTGTTGGGTAGTTTCAATTTCGACCTAATGAAGGGGAGATAGAACTAATTCTTTGTAATTATAAAAAAGGGACAAAGGGACTGAAGAGAGGTTCGATTTTTGAGAGCTTTCAGGAGGTCTTCAAGCTCAGTTGGTTTTCAGACTTGTTCATGAGCAAGGTACAAAACTCTTGTATGTAGTGGTTGATGAAACTATGAGATATATATGAATTTTACCCTTCATATTTATGTATTGGATTCATTTTCATCTTTTCTAGTTGCTTAAATTGATAGATTCATTGACTGGTTTATGTTATATTCTGGTAATGCCTGTCATTTATGTTTGAACCTCAATACTGTTTCTGTTTGATCTTGTTAAATATATCATGCATATTCATCTTTTATTGTTTATGATTCAGTAGCTGCTTCTCTTATGAATGTATTCCCTGACTGTTCTCAAAGTTCACAACCAAAAAACACATTGCAGAAACCCTAAACCTTAATTTTATTGAGTTTTATATTTGAGTGTGTGTTGGCTTGTTTCTCTGGCCTTAGAAACAATTTCTGGCACAAACATATTTGGCGCCATTGCCGGGTACGAAGCTGAAGCATATCTTCCCTGGGATACTTATCAATTTTCCTGGTTTAAGAGGTGGACTTAAATCAGTACTTTGAAGGCTATTTTTTCACCAAGTTGTCACACTGGCTTCTAGAGGAGTGGGAACTAGGAGCAGACCTACTTCACCGTTACATTCAGGGGTTTCAGACCCTGAACAGATCTTGAAAATAGCAAGAAAACTCCGAAGGTCTCAATCTTTATCATCCCTTTGTGACCCTCACCAGTTGGGTGCTTTATTACATCCAGCTGAAACTTCACCTTGGATAAAACCTACCATCCCTGAGAGAACTTTTCAGGTTTTTACTAATCCTCAAGCCTTTTTGAAAGCCAAGACTGCTTCTCCTGGTAAAATACCTCTCTTTCAGCTGAAAACAGGAAAGAGCCCTTTTCAGACAAGTTTCAGTCAAGCTTCCTCATCTTCAAAACCTATCAGTACAAAAATGGCAGCCCAAAACCCTCCCATGGATATGATGAACCGCATGGTTGCAGCCAGGTATGCACCATTAGTCTTACCTCAGCCTTTGAATGCTTTGCCTAGAGGTGATTACCAGAAATATATGCCTAGGTTCAATGGTCAGGGGGAGACCACTGCTGAAGAACACTGGGAGACTTTCCTAAGTTATGCTAACAATCAGAACATTGAGATTAAAGATGTATGGATGAGGGTATTTGTTCAGAGCCTTGATGGGGATGTAAGGAAGTGGTTCAGAGAGTTTCCTGCCAACTCAATCACTATAATTGAAGAGCTCCATGATCTTTTCATGAGGCAATGGGGAGACACAAAGGACCACACTTATTATATAACTGAGTTTGGAGCTCTCAGAAGGAAAAAAGAGGAAACTGTTGCAGATTTTTCCAAAAGATTCAACAAAATGTATAGTAGGATTCCAGCAGAAATTAAGCCTACTGAAACATCAGCTAAACTCACCTATGCCAATGCCTTTGAACATGAATTTTCTCTATTACTGATAGAAAGAAGACATATCACCCTGCTGAATATGCAAGATGCAACATTGGAGGTTGAGTCCAATTTGTTGGCTTCAAACAGACTTAAGAAAGAAACTCCCCAGCAGCTTTATGAGAGAAAAGGGAAAAATGAGGCTGTTTCAACAAGTGTTGCTCCTCAGTCTACTGAAGCCAAGATAGATGAGATGGCAAAGCTAGTAAAGATTCTCACTGCCAAACTAAATAAACTAGAGCTTGAAAAGAATTCTGCTAAACCTGCTCCAGAAGCTGAAAGGAATCCAAATAACCAGAATCAGTTCAGGAGGTAGTTTGCTCCTAGATTTATACCAAGAGAGCGCAGGAATAATGACATCCAGCGAGAAAGGAGAGAGAATGAGGAGCAGAGAGTGCCCCCACCTTTTCAAAATAATGTAGCTAATGAAGAAGAAGTTGATGGACATCTGCTCTTTGAAGAGACTGAGACTGATCAGGATATGAATCACTTTGGAGATGGTTTGTCTACAGGTTTTGTTACTGAAGAAGATTTTCTGAACGCTGAGTATTATGATGCTGGCATGTATGAAGTTGAAGATGATTTGGAATTTGAGAAAACTGCTGTAAATGCTGCTGCTCAATAGAATGAACTTAAGAAGACTATCAATCTCAGATCAGGTCCGAAGCAAGTGGTCCAAATTCCAAAAGAGAAAGCACCAGTTCCAGCTACACCTGTTCCTGCTGCACATGTTCCCCTTGCACTTGTTCCTGCTAAACAAGTACCTGATCCTGTCATACAGAAGAAGCAATCTGCAAAAAAATCTAAGAAGAATGCTGAAATTGAAGAGGTAAACAAATCTGTCCAGAGTTTTAGTTTGGAGAATGAGTTAGGAAAATTAAAAATTCCTGTACCTTTGACTGAGTTAATAAAGAATCCCTCATACAAACAAACAGTCCTGAAAGTGATGAATTCAGCCAATAATCAGCCTGTTTCAGACACTATTAATTTGCAAGAAGAAAGTCCAAAAATATTCATCGGATCAGCCCTAGCTGAAAAAACTGAAAATGAGGCTAGTGCTTGACCTCCTTTTTATGTCACCTTGACTGTCCATGACCAAATGATTCACAATTGTCTATTAGACTCAGGAGCCTCTCACAATTTGATTCCCAAAGCTGTTATGGAAGCCTTAGGTCTGAGTATTACCAAGCCCTACCATGACCTATATGCCTTTGACTCCCGAGCAGTTAAGTGTCTGGGAGTAATAAAATATATGGTAGTTAGTCTTGCTCAGTTTCCTATGAAAAGTGTAATAATGGATGTTGTGGTGGCTGATATTACCCCGAAGTTTGGTCTACTTCTGTCTAGGTCATGGGCTAAGAAGGTTGGAGGAACCTTACAAATGGACCTCTCTTATGCTACCATTCCGGTGTTTGGTGGAGAAACTAGAAGACTATACAGAGAGCTACAATTTGCTTACATAGTCACAGATGACAAAAACCCCGCTAATCATCCCCTATATGCTGTTGACAAAGATCTAGGGACCTGCATGTTGAATTTTAGTGATGAAGATAATTCTGTTGGCCTCTTACAAGTTGAAAAAGAGAAACCAGTGAGACATTGCAGAGAAGAAGAATATCAGCTATGGGAATTGTATTTTGATGGATCTTCGTGCAAAGAGGGTGCTGGAGCTGGAGTCTTACTCATTTCACCTGGAGGTGAGACAGTGAAACTCATGTATAAGCTGGAGTTTGTTACCACTAACAATACTGCTGAGTATGAAGCTCTTCTACTAGGACTGAAAGCTACTAAAGACTTAGGCATTCAGCAAATTACTGCATATGGTGACTCCGAGTTGGTTGTTCAATAGGTGAAGAACAACTATCAAGTAAAGAAGGATTTGTTGAAGGTCTATCGGAATGAGGTATGGGATATGCTTGACAATTATTTTATAGCATTTAACATCACTCATATTCCAAGAAATCATAATGAGACTGCAGACTCTTTAGCTTTGGCTGCCTCATACTTCAGAATTCCTAAAACTACTCAGCTAAGGTATCCCATAGAGGTGAGGTACAGACCATGTGTACCTGAAAATGTGAAGCACTGGAGGGTATTTGAAGATGACATTGAAATCAAAAAAATTCTTGAGCTTACAGATGAGTTTACTAATGCCCAAATTGATCAGGTTGAGGATGAAGGAGAAGAACAAGATGATGAGTTTGCTGAAAATCAGTTTGCTGCAGAAGAGATAGCAGGTCATAAAATCATTGAGTTGAAGAGTAACTTCATACCCAAAGGTTTAGTTCCTCTTGAAAGAATATTCACAAAAGATGATACTCCTTCAAAGCCAGTGGTTCAATCTTCAAAAGACAATGTAATGGACTGCAACATTGGTTCTGCTGAACATCCAAAAATGGTAAAAAATTCCAAATCTCTGTCAGTTGAACAAAGAAATAGATACATCAAACTTCTGAAAGAACATGTGGATGTGTTTTCCTGGTCTTATGAAGAGCTGAAAACCTATGATACAGCAATCATTCAGCATAAGGTCCCACTGAAGCCTAATGTTAAACCTTTTCGACAGAAATTAAGAAGGATAAATCCAGCTTTATTTCCTGTGATTGCAAAGGAAGTAAAGAAGCTGTTGGATGCAAAGATAATAGTGCCTCTTAGGTACTCTTCCTGGGTTGCTAATCTGGTTCCTGTCAGGAAAAAGAATGGGGAAATCAGATTATGTGTTGACTTCAGAAATTTGAATAGATCATCATTGAAAGACAACTACCCTCTTTCGAAGATCGAACAGGTGTTGCAGCAAGTGGTTGGAGCTCAAAGGATATCTATGGTGGATGGTTTCTCAGGGTACAATCAGATTGCAATGCACCCTGATGACAAGGAGAAGACAGCCTTTACAACTCCATGGGGGACATTCATGTATGACAAGATGCCCTTTGTCCTGATGAATGCTGGAGCAACTTTTCAGAGAGCAATGGACATTGCCTTTGTTGGGGAAAAGGATAAGTTTTTGGTCATCTATCTGGATGATATTACTGTATTCTCAAAATCTGATGATGAACACTTGAAACACTTGAGGCGGACCTTCCAAAAATGCAGAAAATTTGGCTTATCCCTAAATCCCAAAAAGTCACATTTTGTTGTACAAGAAGGTAAATTACTTGGTCACCTTGTGTCTGCTGATGGCATCCGAATAGATCCTGAAAGAGTGAAAGCTATACTGAAGATCAGTTTACCCAAGAGTAAAAAGGATGTGCAGTCATTCATTGGCAAAATTAATTTTCTGCAGTGGTTTATTCCAAATTTTGCTGAAACTATTAAACAGATCACAGCCATGCTGAAGAAAGACCAGGAAGTCAGGTGGACTGTTGAAGCAAAGGCTGCATTTGAAAAAATCAAAGTGGCTCTTACTGAAGCACCTGTGTTGGTAAGTCCTGATTTCACTAAAGAATTTCTTACTTTTTCATTTGCATTAGAAGACACAATTGCAGCAGTCTTACTTCAGAAAAATAAAGAAGGATTGGAACAGCCTATAGCCTTCTTTAGCAAGACTCTCAGAGATTCAGAGCTAAAGTATAGCATTTTGGAGAAGCAGGCTTATGCTATGGTGAAAGCTCTGAAATTTTTCAGAATTTATGTCCTGCATTCAAAGGTTGTTTCATTTGTTCCAAATGCTACAGTGAAGGATGTCTTGACACAGCCCGACAGTGAAGGAAAGAGAGGAAAATGGATTGCAAATATTATGGAGTACGATGTGGAAATCAGACCCACCAAGCTTGTTAAAGGACAAGGTTTAACCAAGCTGTTGGCTGATTCAAATTGTCAAGCTCTGGGACTGCATGTTATGGTTGAAGAAATAGCTCAGGAGGAAGAGCAATCAGCACTGAAGAAAGAGAAGATAATGGATTTCTATTCAGCATCTACCTGGTATGCAGACATAGTCTATTTTCTATTATTTCTGCAATGTCCTGAACATTTAGATAAGAAGGCTGCTAGATATTTGAAACTCAAAGCTACTAAGTATTGTTTGGTAGAGGATCAATTGTTCTGGAAAGATCCAGGGGGTATCTTGCTTAGATGTTTGGACCAATCTGAAATAGGTGAAGTGATCTCAGAATCTCATGAAGGTGCCTGTGGAGGGCATAAATATTGGAAAGCAACAACTTACAAAATTTTACGAGCTGGATATTATTGGCCATCCTTATTCACAGATGTTTACCAGCAGGTAAGAACTTGCATTCCCTGTCAGAAATTTGCTGGTAAGCAGAAATTATTGTCTTTTCCTTTGAAACCTATTGCAGTCAATGCCCCTTTTCAGCAATGGGGTCTGGACTTTATTGGAGAAATCAATCCAGCATCTTCAGGACAGCATCATTGGATCTTGACTGCAACATATTTTTTCACAAAATGGGTGGAAGCTATTCCCACAAGGAATGCTACAGACAAAGTAATCATAGACTTTATTGAAGAAAACATCTTGAGTCGGTTTGGTTGTCCACAGAGATTAGTAACAAATAATGCCAAGGCATTCAAGTCCAAGGCAATGGTGGCCTTTTGTGAAAAAAATGGCATTATTTTGAAGCACTCAACTCCCTATTATCCTCAGGGCAATGGTCAGGCTGAATCATCTAACAAGAACATCATTCAAAGCATCAAGAAATTGCTGAAGCATAACAAAAGGTCTTGGGATTCAATGCTGAAGTATGCATTGTGGGCAGATAGGATTACAATGAAACAGGAAATTGGTATTTCTCCATATCAGCTAGTTTACGGTACAGAAGCAGTTTTTCCTGTTTAGCTGGGGATTCCAGTGATGAAATTCCTCTAGAACTCTCAAGAGGAACCGGATGATATGCAAAGGAGAATCTTTGAAATGATAGAGTTACCGCAAAATAGAGAGAAGGTAGATGAAAAAGCACAGCTGTATAGAACCAAGGTTAAAAACAGGTTTGACAGAAACATTAAAGAAAATACTTTCACAGAAGGTGAGATGGTTCTAAGATGGGATGCAAGGAAGGAGAAAAAGGGTAAACATGGTAAGTTTGACAATCTTTGGTTTGGCCCTTTTCTGATATCAAAGGTTTTAGAAAACAATACTTTTATCTTGCAGTCCCTGGAAGGTGAGGAGTTGTCCAGCCCTGTTAATGGACGATTCCTCAAACATTTTTACAGTTTATAAGGGCATTTTTTCACTGATCATTGTACATACCAGTGTGAATGAGATAGAATAAAGACTCCATAGCCCAATGGAAGTTTGTAGACAGGTAGATAGAAGACAGAAGGCACTGGTCTACAGGTTCTTGAAGCTTCACAGGGAGGACTTCATCCCGCAGCTGGAGCCAGATGTTAAGTCAGGAACTTGTTTCTTCAAATTTTATGTTTGATTGTCATTTTTATTTTAGCTTGCATATTTTTTTGAGTTTACTCTTTTACTTACTGTGGAAATTTTTAGATTTTTAGTGAAATTTTCAATTTTTACCTTCAGATTTTTATTTAGTTTTGTTCTTTTAAGCTTTTGAAAGGTTCTAAAGGTCAATATATTGAATAATGAATTCACAAATCATATCATGAGTATAGTTTGTCCTTTGAACTGTATTCAAAATGGAAAAAATGACTAAATAGAGCCAAAATTGGGTTTTAAATTATTCCTGTAGCGCAACTGCCAAAAATTAACACTGCGGCGCTACAAGAAAATCGTTTTTTGCCAGAATGGTCATTTTTCAGTCCCATTTTTTTGGGATTTCGCTCCTAAAGTGTTAAATAAATCATTGGTCACGTTTGATATGTGTTTTGCCAAGTTTTTTTCATGTAAACAGGCATCAGTCTCATGTGAGGGAGATTCTGGCAACTGTTCTGGCAACTGGATGCAAATTTCTGGCAAATGATGAGAGTGAGCGAAATAAGGAAAGACTTTCAGGGAAGATGTTCTAAATTAAATATTATGAAGCTGGACGAGAATGAGGACCTCTGAAAATATTTCTAAAACCAATGAAGGCATTCCCAGCATAACATTTTCCTCTGTAAAAGAGACCAAGAACATGACAGTTCCCACACTAAACAGAAATGATTCTATATTAGATGCTGGTGCAGTATCTAAATGTATTACTAAGTGTCCTGAGGTGTTCTCAGTTATTGATGAAAGTAGTGCGTATTTCTCTACAAGCTATTCCAAACAGCCATCTATTATTTGTGACCAACATGCAGCCAAGAAATTCCCTTTAGAAAATGATTTGAATGAGAACAGTAGAGAAGATTCAGACATTGTGTCAATGCCTGTTGTGGCTAATTTTTCATGTAAATATGTTCATCATAATATACAGACTACTAAAGCAGCATCCAGTTTATAGTGAAATGCACAGATTACTGAGAATTCTGCTCAGTTTTTCCTGTTTTTGGTTATTGAAGTAAAATGCCGACGACGAGATAATGGAGACGAATTTTTGAAAACCAAAAGAGGTTTTTGTTCATATGATACTCATATAAAAAAACCTCTCTCAGTTTTGAAACAGCTATCCATTTTTGAAATATTCAGTTTAATCTTTGCAGCCTATTTTTCTGGGATTTTAAATATTTAATATTTTCCTGTTTTAGTGTTCCTTTTGCGGGGCAGATTCTGATTGATTGGAGATGAATTTTTAAAAACCAAGAGAGGTTTTTGTCCACCATGGACACATTTACAAAATTCTCTCTCATTTGTTACACAGGTGTCACCAATTGAGAGATATGGAAGCTTCTTTGACACCTATTTTCCAGAAATTCGCCATATTTGCCAGGAATCCGATTTGCTATTTTTAGTCAATTAGTTGAGTTAGTTAGTTAATGTAACTGCTGGGTAGTTTCAATTTCGACCTAATGAAGGGGAGATAGAAATAATTCTTTGTAATTATAAAAAAGGGACAAAGGGACTGAAGAGAGGTTCGATTTTTGAGAGCTTTCAGGAGGTCTTCAAGCTCAGTTGGTTTTCAGACTTGTTCATGAGCAAGGTACAAAACTCTTGTATGCAGTGGTTGATGAAAATATGAGATATATATGAATTTTACCCTTTATATTTATGTATTGGCTTCATTTTCATATTTTCTAGTTGCTTAAATTAATAGATTCATTGACTGGTTTATGTTATATTCTGGTAATGCCTGTCATTTATGTTTGAACCTCAATACTGTTTCTGTTTGATCTTGTTACATATATCATTCATCTTCATCTTTTATTGTTTATGATTTAGTAGCTGCTTCTCTTATGAATGTATTCCCTGACTGTTCTCAAAGTTCACAACCAAAAAACACATTGCAGAAACCCTAAACCTTAATTTTATTGAGTTTTATATTTGAGTGTGTGTTGGCTTGTTTCTCTGGCCTTAGAAACAATTTCTGGCACAAACACTTTCCATGAACCATCATCTTCCTTATACAGTTGAAAACATCCATTCTAGCTGCTTCAACCATTTTTTTGTCAAATAGATCTGAGGTGTAGGTAGCTTACATGCTTGAGCTACATATGTTGAGCTATAGGCAACAAAACCTTGTCCATTAATGTTTGACAATATCATCTTGGTTACATCTGCCCTTGG
The DNA here is from genome assembly GCA_001517045.1 of Pseudotsuga menziesii. NCBI lineage: Eukaryota > Viridiplantae > Streptophyta > Pinopsida > Pinales > Pinaceae > Pseudotsuga > Pseudotsuga menziesii. The sequence continues at coordinate 230,225 of LPNX011106106.1, forward strand.
AAGAATCCATCCAATGACCTCGGAACATGGAAAGAGTTCCGAACGTGTGGACAACTTCATGATAGCTGACCTCCTTATGTTTGCATAGATTGGTATATCTTCTAAATCCAGATCTAGGACTATTTGATCCTTGATCATCTGATAGATCTGGCCCCATCTTCTAGTTTGAATCCAGATAAAGGTTTAGTATCTTCGTATATAATCTCCACCTTTGTTATGATTTCCACCTTTGGATCATCCCCCGTATTCTGGACCTTTTTCTTTCCCTTTTTAGGCATGGTTCTATACAAAAATGAGGCTGTCAAAAACCACAAAAAAATGTCTTAGAACCATCTCAATCTTTTAATATGAATGCATGAGGACAAACTATTTGATACTAAAGACATCATGAAATTATATCAAACCAAAAAAGTTTACCGTATCATCTTGAAACATTTCAATGAAACTTCGTGACATTGGGAGAACACCTCCGACTACCCTAGAACCTTCAAAATGAAACCAGGCTACGGTTGGACCAAGTTTAGCAGTGGGAACTTGTCATGCATTTAGAAAAATAAAAAATTATTTCGGCTTTGTCAACTAACGCTCTACCTAACTCACATCTGGATTGCCAGGATTCTTTCCATTTAAACCCAGAAGATAACCTTTCGCGGCTTAAAAACTTCAAAAATGGTGAGCTTTAAAAAGAAAAATATATGGGACAGGAAACTTCTACAACCTACCCTAGACAATGGTGAAAACTCTTCTGCTCCTGCATGGATAAAAAGGACAGGGAGTGGTGCAGATGGTGAAACACTCATCTAACCATGACCCTTCTATGAAAACAGACTGACAGAAACTCCCCCATGGAAAGGGTGTAGGGGACGGGTGGCTTGGGGAAGGTAGGGAGACTCAACATCCCTGCTATCCCGAAGCAGAATGAATAACGTTTTTTGCATGGGAAGAAATAATATTTGAAACCTAAGATGAAAAATAAACTTCTACATACATGGGGTATAAATACCTCCTAAGGGTAGGAAAACGTAAAATCATGGACTAGAACAAAATCCCTGTATGAAAACTTCCAACCTGACCGTGGAAAAGATTAGAATCCTACCTGGTGAAAGTAAATGGGATAGGGTGAGTTCAATCCCTTGCGTAGCTGAATAGATCCACATAGCACCTGACAACTCCGAACGGCGACATTTGCAAATTCAAACGGACAAAGAAGTACCTGTAATCCAACCCTCCGGAGATTAAATAGTCATGGGATCGAGAGGGTTAATAAATGGACCAAGAGTGAAAATATTTGCGCCAATATTACTAAACTTCATTGATAAGCTACCACATCGGAAGTTGCAAAAGATTGCATCTAGTGGAAACCTAGGAGTGACCCGACATTCATCGGGTAGACACAGAAATTCCTTTCTGGTAAGATAACAGGCTCCCAAAGAGACAAATCTAACTCCATCAGTGACCAAAACTCATTCATGAGTGTGGTATTAGTTGGGATTTCAAAGAGCTATCAGTTGAGAACAAAATCAACACTTGAGACATCGATCAAGACTCTCGAAGTTGCCCTTCAAAAAAGTTGTTGAAATTTTCCAAAACGGTGGGTAGGTAACGACATAAAACATCTCCCAACACTACCAACAAGCTTTTCCAAACTAATTTGATGTATTGGATAGTCTATCGATAAGCTCTTGGAATGAGACTTGAAATCTTGTTCCGATAACATCGGCTCCGGAGAGAAACAATTAACCGACGAATCGGCAAACTTGTGTGAGTTTTTCGGCAGGAAAAAAGAAAGCAAAGGATCATAAAGCTTAGTGAGTGGCTCACCCGCTACATTAGCTAAAATCAATGAGTTCATCTGATATGGCAAGTGGAAAAAATAAGTTCGAACTTAATATTTTTTCCGATTTGTGAAAAAAAGAAGTCTCAAAAAGGAAAAGGCATTCTAGGAAGGTTTAAATATAGGAAACCAAAAGGGAGGCACTAAAACATGAATTTTTTTGGGGGTAGATGTTGTAGTAGCAACAAACCTAAATCGTAAATATCCAAAAGAACATTCCACAACTTTATTTTGAAAATTGCTAATTCTACTGGGCCTCTGTTACAACTGATTTTACCACACATGGTGGATCACACCTTTATGGCCTTCCCTGTTCCTCTGCGGACTCTTTAGATCCCATGGACCATTTTTGTACCTTTGATGTTTCCAAGATCATCCGTAAAAACATGCATTATTTTCTATACGCAACTTTTAAACCTATTCTCACGTATATACGCGGATTTTACCCTTAAACCCGCGTACATCGGAATGTGTGCAAAAGGCCAAATAGTTTTGGAGTTTTCCTTGATGTGCATTTGAGTCACTTGTCTCTTGGCCTTCCATATGCATTGAGATCGCTTGGATTTGACCTTTCATTACCCCATTGAAGCACTATATAAGGAACCCTTTGGATACATTGAAAGGGGAGAAATTGAAGAGCAAGAAAAATATAGTCCATTGTTGCTAGAGCTTATACTTGAGTCTGCATCCCTTTGTCCCTTGGAGCACTTTGTGTTCTTCCAAAGCTTGCCTTTCCTTATGAGATTGCTATCGAGAAATGGAAGATTGAAGTGGTGGAGGCCCAGGTGGAGGACTCAGTTTCTCCGATTCACAGACGTCTCGACAGAGGTTGTCACTATTGTAATCTCTGATTTATATTAATAGAAATATCTTTTTCTGTCCAATAATGTGTATTTAAATGAGTATTGAATCAATGGATGCTTTTAAATTCTTATATGTTATTGATTATATATGATAGAGTAGGTATAACACAATTATATAACATGCTTGTCTTGTTTGCTAAATGTTGAGAGAGCAAATTATCAATACAAGCGAGAGTGGAAAAGCTCAATGGGGATCTACATCAACTGTCCAAAATAAGGTATGTTTTGAGATCCTTTAGTGTTAGATGTTTGGTTTCTCTTGCATATAGGAAAGGATTTATTTATGTAGTTACTCTGTCTATTGTGGTACCCCAAGCCATAGGAAGTTTTCTCCGTAACAGAATTGGCGACCATACTGGGGAGTTCCTATTCATTTCCTTTGGGGGTTTTTATCGGCATTCAATGTTCTTGAATTGCTCTGATTTATCTGTTTCTGAGTCGAGTCTGGGGGCATGTTTTCTTGGTAGTGTCTAATAGGAGTAAATTTTGTCTCAGCTTATCTCTTTACCTTCTTTTTTATCTCTTTTTCTTCCTATACGTGAGTTGTGGCTTCACAGTCGCATGTACACACGGTTTTTACTGGGATATCCGCGTATATACACGGGTTTTCTACACACTGTCACGTATGCCCTAAGTTTTGATTTTTAGGGGAAGATTAAGTGTTGTTGGGTGATTTTTGATGATTTTTGAGTCTCCTTGGATGCTTCTAGAGTCTGTTTACACCTATGTTTCTGACCAGAGACACTTTTTAGTTTGATTTTTTTAAGAATGTTCTTGTCATTGCATTTTCCATTTTTTGTTTTGGGATTAGTGCATTAGGTTTATTTTACCTTAGTGCTTTGCATGGGTGTTGTTTGATAGTGCTTGCAGAGTCTGAGGATGGTAGAGTCATTCTTTTGCTTTATTATCTCATTTTAATTCAAAAAATACAAAATTATTTGCTTTCTTGCATCATTATGCATCATTGCATTTTGAATTTTGCATGGTACTTGCAAGTGTAGGTTTTCTTGGAGAAGTATTAGTCAGATTTGCATATAGGAATGATTGCATTTTTCATTTGAAGGAAAATTTTGCATTTGACATAGTAGCATACCCCATTTTTCATTTGACAAAGTGAATTTGCATTGATTCACAACAGGATTTGAACCCAAATTCCGACGTTAGAATCCGACATCATCCAACATTTCGCATGGATGTGTCAGACAGCAATCAATCATCAGAATGCCGATAACAAAATATTTATAGAGCTGTCGAATATCCGACACTGGTGAGTCGAATCTTTGACGTCTGTGAAAGAAAGCATGGCGATTATCCGACACTGATAAGTCGTCGGATAGCAATCATTCATCAGAATGCTGATAACAAAATATTTATAGAGCCATCAAATATCTGACACTCGTGAGTCGGATTTCTGACCCTGGTAGTGTTGGGGAACTGACACTACCAGGGTCGGATCTTTGACGTCTGCGAAAGCAAAAATGGCAGTTATCCGACACTGACGCGTCATATATCCGACGGGCAGTATGTATTTTTTTATAAAAAAAAATTAAGGTTTACATGATTTTAAATGTTTTAATAAAAATATAATAAAAATAAAATACATATAATATAAAATAATAATAAAATACATATAATATATAATAATATATAATAAAAAATGACTCGTTTTTGTTTTGGACAGTTCAGTTCAATTTGGAGGTTTTTGTGAATTTGGGAGTAGGTTCGGTAGACATGGTAGACAACTTTGTTGACTCGTGGCAGTAAGAGCTCAACATCTTCTCCTCACTAGAAATTATTGGTATACCATCCCCGGACATAGTGCAGAACACGCTAGAAAATTTGATAGCTAGAACCAAGAGCAGGGTTCCGGTTTCTCCGCCAGATGAAGAGAGCAAGGTTCTGGTTTCTTCACCAGATGAAGAGCTGCTAGGTGTGTTCATAGCACGGCCATTGAACCCGGCCTTAGGAGGAGGACCGTACTCATTATTCCACTCCATCCAACCTCTGAGCATAGCTGCAGCAACCTACTTCATCGAACTTCCCCAGGCGGAAGCACAAGGAACCCCAAATAGGGAAATCAATCCTTAAGTGTCACAGGGAGCACGCATAGGAGAAGACGCCAAACAATTGGACGGAATCTCGGAAGACGAAGGCACCCAAATCACCTCTAGGACACAAAAGAATCAGTGTTTAAATCCCTCTAGAAGATATTTTAACCTAATTTGTGGAGTCGAGTGCACCATCGAAGAAGCACTGGAGATGGATGGCTTATCCCTAGTTGGGAAAATTAGAGGAAGAAACCCCACCCTAGGGAAAATGAAGGAATGGGCCAAGAAAAATTGGACAGGGCTTCAAGGTGAAGGCCCGGTTATTACTCTTCTTGCAAAGGGATGGTTCGGATTCTTGTTCAGATGCAGAGAGGATGCAGACCTCATACGCAGTAGAGTCTGGACATATGGGAAAACCCTGTTTCAGCTAAAGCAGTGGACCCCCTTGTTCGATGCAGAAACAGATCGAATGGATACAATACCAGTCTGGGTTCGCCTGCCAGGACTACCATGGGAATTCTAGAACCCGAGAACACTTAGTGACATCAGGAAAGCACTGGGGACTTTCATTGAAGCGGACCTCTCGTTTCAGCAGACGAAAATCATAAAGGTAGCTAGGATCCTAGTCTCTTTGAACATCAGAACCATTCTTCCTTAAGCCTTTAATTTTGTATGGAAAAACAAGAAAAAAAGACAGCTGTTGGACTATGAAGGGCTCCTGTTTCGATGCCACAAATGTCATGAAACAAGACATTTGGCAAGAAAATTCCCAAACTTTGTTCCCTCAATAACTGATAGAAATAAGTGGGTTAGGCAAATAGAGGCCTCAAGCTCCAAAGAAACTGATCCGAACATAGCTTCAAATGAAAATTCTCTCAGGTCGGAGGGCACAGAACAACCATTGGATCAGCCAGAAAGATTGGGGGCACTAGCAATAGAAGGGCCTCCTCAACAGAGGGAACAACGTTCGATTGTGTCTCCCCCACCGGGTATGAACACTTCTTCCCTTAGCAATCATCTGAATGATTTATCTTTGAATGAGGAAAAATATTTTCCTACCCCTATCACAAACAGTCCCCCTCCCCCAAAAAATGGCACCTCCTCCCCCACATTCAAAAGTACCTCCAATTCAAACCAGGAAGCCTCCCCTTCCACCATAAAATATGACTCTCCCACTCAGTCCTCCTCTATCCATTTCCACCTTCATTCAAGGGACGTTCCAATACCTCAAAAACCAAAAATCCCTACAAAAGGACTAGGGTTAAATTCCGGGATCACATCCAAAGGGAAAGGGAGAGGAAGACCATCTCACCTCTCTACGTCCCAGAGCATGGCGCTCAGGGATCAGGCAAGTGGTAGACAAACAACCATTTTCAGGGCGCTTAGAGCAGTGCAAACCCCAGATGGGGTGCCCAAATGAAATTTGTCTCCCTAAACAGTAGGGGTCTGGCAAGCACCCGAAAAAAGCTTTCCCTAAAAAGGATGATGGAGGTTCTATCACCAGAAGTCATCCTTCTACAAGAAACAATGGGTCCAAAGCTGGAAGTTGAAACTAGTCTAACATCACTTCTTTCGCAATACTCTTTCACAGCGCAAAGTGCCATCGGCCACTCTGGAGGTCTAGAAATTGGATGGAAGAAAACAAGCATTCGGTGCACAAACTTAGGAGGTGCATGATTATATCTAAATCAAAGTCATTTTTTTCAAATTTATTTGGGCCTAGGAATTGGAACCAACAACTATGCAGAACTCATGACATTGAAATTACTTCTCTATTTTGCCAATTAAAGAAATTGCAGACAGTTACAAGTATATGGTGACTCAATGGTGGTTATAAACTGGATGAATACAATACAGAAATGTAGAACTGCCTCTCTAGATGCATTATTTGAAGAGACAACCCATTCTCTCCCATTCTTTGAATAAATCTCTTTCACTCATGTTTACAGGGAGCGAAATAAGGAGGCAAACAGGCTCTCAAAGAAGGGTCTAACATTGCAATGGGGTGAATGGAAAATTTCGGAAACACAGGACTCTAAGGCCACAGAATATCCACATAGGCCTTTTATAAATCCATCACTCTAAACCTTTTTGTAGATTTGAAATATATTTTTGAAAGCATAGCACAAAATCAGTATTCATGCATAGGAAGAAAAAGATTTCTCAGTTGAACGGTCCATGTACAGTTCGATGAATGGAATAGTTTTTGGTAATTCTTAATTATAAAAATTTTTGAGTAATTCTTATTTATAAAAAAAAAATTATTGCTTTTTTCCTCTATTTTATGAATGAATGCTTTACTGAATTGTTTACTGATTTTTTTTTCTTCCATTGACTAAATTAATGTTTTAATGAATGAGTTAATGAATGGTTTTTTCAGCTATTGAATGATTGAATGGTTTAATGAATGTTTTAAAGAATGATTTAATGAAATCATTTTTCAACTATTGAGTGAAATAATTTGCATTGTAGATGCATTGTTATTTGCTTTGTGAATCAGTGAAATAAATTGTTATTTGCAAGTATAGGCATTGGATTTGGGGGGTTGAGAGTGATGTGAGGGGGAGGGGGGGGAGGGGCCATAAGAGCTTCCACCTTCATGTGGTTGGTCCTATTTAGTAGATAATATTAAATTATTCTCGAAACAGAGAGGAGCTCAATGAATGGTAAGGAAGAATACATTAAAACATATATTTCTATATTTTTACTGTGTAATTTTCACTATTGCCATTTGACTCCTCCATTGGAACTTGTTACAGATAGCGTTGAGAAACATTTCCATAGTTGAGAGGCAAGAAATGGAGTTTTGATTATATCGATGGCCTTATATACATAGTATTTTTGGTTATCCATGTTTTATCGGGTGATATATTGTTAACAATTAATTTACTTGAATACTTGAATAGTATTGTAATTTACATTGTAATAGAATTGTATTTATTTAGATTGTTTTTTATATTTTCATAAACAAACATAAATATATTTGATGGGTCCTAACATGAAACTATTGCAACAGGACAAAAAATCAATTATGTTGAATGATGTTTTGAAAGGTAAAGCATAAGAAGATAGTGTGAAGATCCAGAAATCAAGGTATAAATATGTTTTCTTTTGTTTGATTGAGCCGTGTATTGGGTATTTATGCATGTGCACACACATACATTTAGTTGATGATGATGATTACCATATATAAAGGAGAAAAACAATCACTAGAGGCAATAATATAGACTATGTAAACGTTCTACAAGTTAGGCAGGGGTCTTTTGACATCCTTGACATTTCTACATTGTTAGGTTCATCATTAAACCAAAAAGTTTGGAGTTTCTCCAAAACAAGAAAATTCTGCTTTGAAAAATCTATCTATTTAAACAACCTGACAAGTGTTTATGAAGTGCATAGAGGCACTCGAAACACATTCCTGGTGAGAAAGAAGGTCATAAGGCTTTAGTATTTCACATTGTGCACCTCTCCACATATTTGTATTTTTTTTCTCTAGTTTCTCTTGAAAGATAAATTCTTTCCAAAATGGCTTCAAACCTATTTTTCAGTTTTCAACCACCCTTACCAAATTGCATCCCTAGCTACAAATATTTTTCCAGATCAATGTTGCAGTTTTCATCTTGGGATATATCACTGACGACCCCAATCTACACATATTGGAAATATTAGGGAAAATGTCGGGGAAAATATCAGTAGGCATAAACTTGGACCTGAAAAACTCAGAAAATATCAGCAAGCATAATTTTGGAACCGAAAAACACAGAAAATACCAAAAACATCAGGAACAATAGAAAACTTTAAAGCTCAATAATTTTTTGGAAATATTGGGAGAAATTGGAGATATTTGCAACATTGTTCTAGATATTGATCTGATGCATCAGCGTGAAATATTTTTCATTGTAGACTTGTGTACAGTCTTGGGTGTTAGGTTCAATCCCAATAATACCCACTCACAAACTAACAAAAACTTTCATTTAAACTCTACTTCTTGAACCAACTTAACTTAGAAACTACACTCCATGAAATCTTTGCTCTTATGTTTTGAGGTGGAATGTTGGATTCCCAAAAAATTTACTTTGAATAACCTTAAAAAAAATTCCATTACATTTTAGGTTATGGGATAAAGGTGGTATCACATTGGGATAACACCTCTTGTGGGATGCATGAGAACCTCAAAATCCTCCAACAAATCTGTGCAACTGAAAAGTGTAACATTTTTCTTCCTCGATATCTTTTCTACCAAGTGACTTGTCTTCATTTTTCTATATTTTCATATGATACAGACCGATGGATCTCAAGTGAGTTCACCCCTAAAATTTGAACGTGGGAACCTAAATTCATTCATACTATTTTTTTGTCATTACAAATTGACATTGAGAACTAGACATTACTTAGAGAAGTGATGGACTAAATACTGGCCTTGGGATGGAAAACTTGAACTCCAGGATTAAGACTTAGAAAATCAAAACAATAAACAATTCTTGTCACAAGAATTTAGTTGCACATGCATCCATTTATTTAAATATGAGCTCAAAAATTAAAAATATTGGCATGAGTAAAAAATGTCAAAGGAATCTCTTTTTGTCAGCTCAATACTAAGTATGTTGATAGATTTAGGCGTTTTCGGATTCTGCACAAAAGAACTATAGGTATATGAGAGAAACCTTATATTTAGTATCCATAATCTTCTCCATGACAGTCACAAATCTAGTATTAGTAGTTTAGTTGATTTGTACTTCCATAAACTACAAATAACATTCTTCAGTTTAAATTTGGAGACTAGGTTGGTTCCATGCAATCAATGGATTTTAATATATATGATCAATACTTTTTGAGCCACAAGCCACGAAGATAACCTATGAAATGGAACTTGGTGAGGTATTCTTCATAGGACAAACTTCATTACTTTCAACAAGTGATGATAGCATGGTCAAGTGGTGGGATGTCATAATCCAGGTATTGGAGTAATTATGTTTTGTTGATTTTCTTTTGAAATAATTTCTAAATTTTCAACACCGTAGAGCATATTTCCCACTAGTATTCAAAGGTCAATTGATTCCTTTTTTGTGTTTATACATGAAGAGTTACTAAATATAGAAGGGAATAAAGACTATGTTCGTTGTGGTGCAACAAGTCTACAGAGTGTTGATTTATGGTGTGATTGGGATTTATGGTCATATGCATCTAGCTAGAGTCATTATTTGATTTAGTTTACTTTCTTTACAATTTTTCAAATGGATAGGCATACATGTTCATATGACCAAATAGTACAACTATGGGACTTGTGCAACTCAAAGACTGCCTTGTAATTGAAATTTTATTTTCCACATAGATGTTTTTTTTTTAATACAAATATTATTTTTCATTAGCATAAAAAGAAACCATTATATAATATATGTTTGGTATATACCTCGCTAGTTTATTTAAGTCTTTTTTTTTTTAATTGAGAAAATTGAGCCTTAAATATTTTGATACACACACTTTATATGAAATGTATGCAATGTAGTCATGGAATGCTCTTGGACTATTAGCTTGGAATTCATCCCTTTGAGGCTGATAAACCTTAGTTGTGATTGTGTAAGAACTATCCTAGTGGGTTGTGACTGTGTATCCTTGTGGGTTGTGACTATGTAAGACCTATCCTAATGGCGTGTGACTGTGTAACAACTATCCTAGTGGGATGTGAATGTGTATCCTAGTGGTATGTGATTGTGTAAGACCTATCCTAGTGATATGTGCCCATGTAAGAACTATCCTAGTGGCTTGTAATTGTGTATCCTAGAAGGATATGATATCCTAGTGGGTTGTGACTGTCTTGATCTCTCCTAGCTAGGATATGGACTATGATGTTCTTCCTCAACCTTAATATGAATTGTGGTAACCTCTTATAAGTAGGTCAGAGATGATTTGACCTTACTTCTCTGGAAGTAACTTGTTTGCATCCCATATTAAGTTGAGTTGTGGTTGTGTTAAGCCCTAAATGAAAAGGGTATTCACACTTGGTGACTGAGAGATATTAAATGCATCTAAAATAATTGAACTAAATACATTTAGTGTGTCCCTCAATAGTGTCATTTTATCTCTCAAATTCCATATATCCTAATTGGATGTGTATTTGACTACAACAAATATCACTTGTTGAAAACAACATAGAATAGGAATTGAACACAGGATCTACCTTTGGCCAATGGGTTGTTGTACCATTAAGATTCACCCCTTTAAATACTAGGAATCCATAATGGTTTATTTACAAGGTGTGGATTTCTATCTTAACAATTCACCTTCAAATAACACCCTGGCTCAGGTCTCCTTTCCATCACCAACCACTTTCCTGTGTTACCTTGTTGAAAATTGGACGTGCTAGGAATCAAAGCTATGATCCACCCTCAGTTGATAAACTGCTTTACCACTGAGGTTATTTCTCTTTTTGTGATGGGAATCCATGTTGGTTGCATATAAAGGTGTGGATTGCTATCTCCAACACTATTGTCCTAAAAAATGTCTTAGAGTGAGATATCATGGTAGTAATGTTTGGGAGAAATGGGGAAATGCAGAATCTAAAATAGGGTTAAATGTGAATCATGTAAAGAATAAAAAGAGAAAAAAGGGGGAAATTTAAAAAAGTACATGTTGTGAATTATCACAAACACCATGGACCTCTAATAAGTGATGAATATTCCAGAGGGATTCATAGTTGTAAAGGATAAAACTAGGTTGTTAATCATTTGAATATGGGAATGCACTATAAGCAATATATAATAATTTTTTATTAATCTCTAACAAATGACCACAAAACTAGGTCATCCAGTTTGGATCTTCTTCCTTATATTGTGATGATAAAAATATATATGGAACACATGAAAATATACCTTGAGAGAGAAAATATTAAAGTCCTTGGTCTTGTTGGTCCTATGGGTAAAAGGGGTTGTTTCCCCATCTTTATGGTACACCTTGGTATTATTGATATGGTGGTAGCCTTACCACCTTATTGTAAGGGTCAACCTTCCTGTTGATTTGGTTAAACCTTCTTGTTGCTGCTTTTGAGCAGGTCATAACCTCCTTGTGGAAACTTAGGGTTGAACAATACCTTCTTACTGCTAGTCATGACCTTGTTGGCTTCCCAATTTTGACCCTTGACCTTGCCGCTGCTCATTAGAGCAGTCCATGACTCAGTTGATGCTCATTGGAGTAGACTGTCACCTTGTTGTTGTTCACTAAATTTATTCATGAACCTAATGCCATTATAAAGGATGGGAGTGACTAATTTTTGGGTTTCTAAGGATGGGTGTGATCTCCTTATGGACCGCTAAAATAAATTGTGATCTTGTTGGACTATTTTTCATGACCTTCTGTGGACTGTATGGAAGGGGATTGCAACCTTATTTAAACTGCTAAGTCTACCTTACCTTTGTCTTTCCTATTGCAACAAGTTGAGTCCATTAAAGAGTGTCTCTATGTGTATGGATTAAGGATGCCTTTGTTCATTTGAAGGAGAATCTATCTTGCTTTATTTTTAGGACTATCCTAAAGGCATGCCATTTATTGTAGCCTAACCTTTAACCTACTACAATCTATATTTTATCTCTCTCACAAGGTATGCCATCTGATCCTTTGGTGACTTGTCCTTTCAATGACAATATGTTACCCTAAAAGTATATGAGTATAAGGAAGATCCAAACTAGATCTAAACCAACATTGTTATAGTTCATTATCGTTGTTCTTTAGTTGTTAGTTTGTTTTACATGATACTATTTCTATTCTTATTGTTTAGTTTATGTACACTGCAATTGAAAAATTGTATCTCAAGGACCAACTTTAACATAATGACCATTCGAGTGTCAAAGTTGAAAGAGACAAAAATTATGTTTTGAATTTACTACAACAATATTGTTCTGTATCTAGCTCTTTTTTAGTTTTGTGTTATGTATTAAAGTATAAAATTTTAATTTTCTTATATCAAATCCTAACCTAACCCTAAATTTCAACAATTGTCTTAATTAGTTAAATATGTCTTTCTAATGTTCATTAGTGTCCAGGGTGAGATTTACCATGTCTAGGATATTGAAAATACATGGGCATGCTCGCTAAACCTAGGGTCTCACTTTGTTGCCAACAATAGGTTCTATTGCCATGACATAATGAAATTTTTATAGAGGAAAATATGGATATATCATGGAAACCTTAAAGGTGGGATATTCAAGATTGTCTGACTGAGACAGAAATCAATTTTTCCCCGAAATAAACATAGAACCTACAAGTGAGCCTTGAGTGGTGGAAGGAAAGGTATATCTATTCTCATAAACATGAAACTTTATTTGCTAAGTTTTATAACTTGTTGCAATAATGGATTAAAAGACAAGTTATAAAATTCTAAAGTTAACTTTCCTTCCAATTGACTATATTTATGTTGAGCATGGATTAACACAATCTAATATGTTTTAGAAATATATAATAACCTTTCTTTGAAAATCAATAAAGCTTCCCCATACTATAATAATTTTCCTTGCGATGGCTATTTTGATTGTTATTTTTACACACAAATATAATGTCTTTCCTTGTTGAATTGTGAGCATTGGAGGCTCATCATGTATGTCTTTTATTTTTCATCATATGAACACTTGAATCATGAAACCTTGGACAAGGACATCATGAACACCTTCTGCATAAGAGTAAGGTATTGCAAGTTTAAACTTAGTATTGTTTTTACTTTTTTTTGGGCTTTATATGAAACAACATTTAAGATAGTTCATTCAGGGTCAATTCTAATAGCTGTCAAGTTGAGGTCAATTTCCCATAAGTGTCTTTTGATTCTTTAGTTAGGACTCATGAATCATATTTATACTAAAAGGTAAAAGGATTTGTTTATTCACTTAGATTTATATCAAATCCATGATTTCTTTGTTCTCTGAGATGTGTTTTAAAATCACTATATTTGATATTCCCAAGGAATAAATAAAAATATACATTTGACTAGTCCTGCGAGGACTCAAGTGTGTTGGATAATATTTTGTTGTCCATCATTAAAAAACAAAGAAATTTAAGAAAACTATTAAAATTCTTCCTTACGTATTCTTTAGGATACTCAATTTGTCATCTTGAATTGTCTTAGATAAGCACAAGAGGTAGTATGCTTGTTAGAAATGTTGCTTCTGACTGAAAGTTCAACCCTTCTCATTCAAGTAAATGTTCGAGGCAAGTTACCCTTAACATTTTATTTGTTAATGGAAATGTAATTACAGACCACAATTTATGAACCTAACTCACTAGGATAGTAGCATGAAATTTCTATGGATGTAATTATTTAGGAACAGAATGCACTATCAGTTAGATATACCAAAATATATAATGTTCGCATCCCTTAGATAAAGGGTTTCACTATTTTCATTACATACACTGCAGCCAAAAACCTGGGAGTGACAGACTGTATCAACCCAAAAGAGCACGAGAAGTCCATTCAAGAGGTACTGCTACTTCAGATTATGGTTGTATATAATAACTATCTCTCTAACACAATTAGCTCAAAGATCAGATTATGGTTGTATATAATAACTATCTCTATAACACAATTAGCTCAAAGCTCAGATTATGGTTGTATATAATAGTCATCTCTCTAACACCTATTAGCTACAAAGCTCATGGGAAGATAAACACTTTGGCAGGTGATAAGAGACATGGTGGATGGTAGTGTGGATTACAACTTTGAATGCATTGGAAATACAGATATATTGTACCAGGCCTTTTTGGGCACCCATGATTTAAAACACCCTGTATACTCTTTTTTCAACTTTATTGTGACTCATACAAAAAGAATTAGATATTTAGGAAACCGATAATAGAGAGATCCTGGATATGCAATAAACAAGCTCCAGTAGTAAGGTGTGTTAAGGATATGCATAAAAGAAAAAAATTTAAAGCTGCATTATGGTTCAAGGGTTTTTACACCATTTTTTCAACTTCAATGTGACTCATACAAAAAGAATTAGCTATTTAGGAAACTGATAATAGAGAGATCCTGGATGTGCTATAATCAAGCTCCAGTAGTAAGGTCTGTTAGGTATATGCATAAAATTTTAAAGCTGCATTATGGTTCAAGTATCCTCATGGTTAATGTCTTGGAAAACTGGATGTGATTGTAGGCCTGGGGTTTGATAGTGTTGTTGGGTTTTGATTCTAGTGAAAGAAGGTTTGGCCTTCTTCCAATGGAGATGTTTATGGGAAAAAGGATAGTTTCTAACTTTAACAATACCATATACATATCTCTCTCTCTCTCAGGTATGTCCATTGTTTCGTTAGTGACTTGTCTCCTAAGAGACAAAGTGTGATCGTATTATAAATCTGAGTATAGAAATTAAGGAATGTCTAAACCACATTGTTTTCTTCTATTTGTCCATTTATAATATTTTTGCATGTGCTTGACTAATTCTGTTCATACATATCCTAGGTAACTGTAATTGATGGATGTACATAGTGCTGATATGTAGTAATGCTCGCTTGGTTTGGAGAAAAATGGGTCATAACATCAACTAAATGGATATTTAGTTTTGACATTGAGGAATCATGCAAAAATGAGTAAACAGAGCTCTGTAATTGAATCACATATCTTGAATCACATAGATTTGGAGAAGGCTCAATTGGGTCTTGGGCACAGCTACAACAGAGCCAATGTGAAATTCAATGTCAATAGAGTGGATAACATGGTTATACAGGCTATTAGTCTTCTTGAAACCTTGTACAAGGACATCATGAACACCTTCTGCATGAGAGTAAGGTATTGCAAGTTTAAACTTAGTATTGTTTTTACTTTTTTTTGGGTTTTATATGAAACAACATTTAAGATAGTTCAGCCAGGGTCAATTCTAACAGCTGTCAAGTTGAGGTCAAATTCCCATAAGTGTCTTTTAATTCTTTAGTTAGGACTCATGAATCATATTTATATTGAAAGGTAAAAGGATTTGTTTATTAACTTAGATTTATATTAGATCCATGTTGTCCTAGCATGAGACCTCTTTTACATCATGAAGGGAGAAAGTGAACTCTTGATGTTGCAATTGGGTGAAAAAGGGAGACACCTTGAAAATGAACAATTAAAGAAAGTAATAATAATAGTATAATGACAATACAGATGTGTAATGATTGATGTGTCGATGCATTATTTGAGATAGCATAACCTTTGGAAATCATTTTAAGAATGTTGTTTGTGCTATTGTTACATGCATAAGTGATAATTCATTTCGTGGAAATTCCAACAAGTGATTTTATATTTGAGTTAATATGTGTAATTCTAGATTCATTTCATACTATTAAGGTTATGCAATGAAGAAATTAAGTGAGGAAATTTCCATTGACTGCTAGATGTTTGAGATCTATGTTACTAGGACATGTTGTAGGTGGATTTATGTGATGATGGAAGCGACAATAAGACCATGAAATGATACAAAATACTATTACCTACAAAGATTCAGTCAACATGAGGGTAGCCTCACAGTTAACTAAAATTCTGATTCTTTGTGGAAGACAGTTGAAATTTTAGAATTGCAATTTTAGATTTAGGTTTTGCTAATGAATTTTGATGGCTGCTTTGGTTGATTTAGATTTTTGTTAGGAGGACACACCGTAGGAATATTATTTATTGATTCCTACAAGAGACAAAATATATGAGCATGAACTCATAGTTAATCTTTTGGATTTTTTTTTAAATCCATCAACATGCGTCGCTTTTGCGACGTGCTTTCGACACTGTGGTAAACACATCCGATGGCCGTGTCATGACTGCGACGCTTCCACTTGTCGGATGACCGACAGTTAAAGTGTTGGACCACGTTGGAAAGCCGACTCTTCCAGTGTTGGATGGCATCGGTTATCCGACACTTGTTGGATAAAAATACCGACGACAACACCATTCCTCCGACACTTCTGTCTGTCGGACGACTGACACTTCAAGGGTCGGAGGACATCGAATTTCCGATGGTTTATGCAATTTTGATTGGCACTTTGGAAAGAAATACGGTCGAATATGCAACACAATGTTCTATCGGATCTTCGACCCACATTAGTAGCATGTCGAGAATCCGACGTTAAAAGTGTAAGTGTCGAAAAGGCGACAGATAAGTGTCAAATTTCAGACATGAAAGGTGTCGAATTTTGGGTTGAAATTCTGTTTTGATTGTTAGGTGTGCATTTTACTTCTTGTTACGTCATAACACCATTAGTTGCATGATCATTTTCCCTTTTTGAGTAATAAGACAATTAAAATCAAAGCATAATAAAATGAATTACACTCTTTTCTTTTATAGGGTGCACCAACAAGATTAGGATTTAGGGTCTTGGAATAGTTCATTATGAGTAAATTCTCCAAGACCACTAAACAAAACATGTATGTGTCTATCCAGGTGAGAGTGTGAAATTCCTTGGTATAATTAGTGTTTCTCAGGATCCTCCTCTTACAAGGGAGTTAAGCACGAGGCAGTGTGAGCGGTTAATGACTGGGATGACCCCTGGTCATAACTGAGTAGCACTGGAGATATTTCTAGGATTGTATTCATATCTGGGGGCTCTTTAGGGAGTTTCAGGATTTGCTACCCTGCCCATACGGTCAATCCCGCCTGCGACTGTCCACCTAAGCATTGATTATATTGAGTGACCTTAGTTGCCTTACCTAGGTTATTAAGAAGGTACTTCGCAGAGGTTATTCTGCAACTGTCCTGGCTAGGTAGGGGTCGGACAGCACAGTCACTATATGTGTTGAAGATAAGGGCCACTATAATTGGTTACAAACCTCCGCTTGTTGTGTATAGGAGTCTCAAGCCTCTCCTAGGCGAGACATACCTGCTTCATTCGGGAGCTCACATATCCTACCCTTGTTTGCTTGTGATTTGGCCTTACATTATATAGGTGTATGCTTTGTGCACGCTATTTTTCCTAGGGTTTGCGTAATTAGAAAGACTCTTTTTCATTTTTTGAGTCATTGTGGATTCGGGTGCAGCACTTCGTCGTTCTTGTTGTTTAGCAGGGCTTCTACCTTCCACATCTCCTCCTCCGTTGGGAGCGAGAAATAGATAGTCCAGGTGGACTACTTCTCATAGTGATTCACACATGATGGGAGATTCCTGAGATGTCTTCTCCACCTCAAAAGGTTGGGGAGGAAGATCCTATCCCTGTATATGATCCTTCACCAGAAATACCTTCACATTTTGGTTACGATTCCTCATTCATAGGTTTCCAGTATTGGTTTCCGGGAAATGAGACTCACCATGAACCCACAAGCACTAGTCATGTTCGTTATGGCATGCATGATATCCCTGCACATGATCTGGCACATCATGCCGAGTCAGAAATTGAACCTAGCACTATGCCTAGAGGCACTCATATTCCTTTCTGTGCAGAGAGATTTGGGAGCACTAGTCACATTGCACCTTCCATCTCGGCGGTGGAAGCTACCTCACATGTTCGTGCTAGACCTAGTGTTAGTAGTCAAATATAGATACCAGAACCAAGATGAGTGACCATAAGGAATACCACTTACATCCCTTCACATGTCCCTTCATCCTCAATTCCTAATCCTTCGAATGCATTTTTGACAACCCTTCCCCCCCCTCATTCACGTGGTCCTTCGGGTCGGAATGTTGCTACTAGTCATGTTCATACTACGACTACTCACACAGTAGTATCTCAGAGTCAATTATCTCCTTTTGTTTCGGGAGGTCATACTCCTATTTCTAGATCATCTTATGGTCCATCGCAAGGAGTTCCCCATATCACTACTTATGGAGCTTCTCATGAGATATCCCATGGGACATCTTATGGAGCTTCTCATGGACATTCTTATGGACCGCAGTATGGACAAAGCTATCAACCTTATGGGTATGAGTATCAACAACCCACTTACTCCTCTAATTATGGCTTTGCAGCACTGCATAGTCAAAGTACACCACATCATAATGCTTCCATGCATCCCTACATGGGTCAAATGGGAGGAGGATATTATGGCCAAGGCCATGGTATTTACAGTAGTCAGCCTTATATGAACCAAAAATATTAGGGAGCATGGCATAGACTGACTCAACCTAGGCTCCCTTTCCTTGCAACATTAAATTTACCTGACTTGTCGATACTAATGAACGATCTGGTATCTCACGACCTAGTTTGGCCAGCTGTCCCTAACAAGCTTCCCTCGGACATTCCCAAATTTGAGGGAAAACCAGGAGAATATCCTAGTGAACATGTCACTACCTTTCACCTTTGGTGCTCTTCCTACTCCTTACATGATGACTCGATCCATTTAAGGCTATTTCAATGCACCTTCACCGGGCCTATAGTGAAATGGTAAATAGAGTTACCGAGGGGGGCATTTGTTTTGTTCGATGACCTCGCTATGACTTTCCTCAATCACTTCCAGCTACCAGTGCATTACAAAATTAGTACAAAACTCTTATCGACATTTTGACAGGACAAAGCCACACATATCTTAGACCATATCCAAGAGTGGCGTAGATGGAAGAGGTTGATTAAAGCTTTCATACCGCCGGAGTTTCTCCTTGAGTGGTTCCTTAAATTGTTTCTACCTTACATAGCGAAGGATTTTTCTACATCCGGAGTCCAGAACGAGGAACAAGAAATTTTTAGGGCACAGGAATTGGATTTGATTTATGCTCAATCCAAACTATTATATGAGATCATATCTAACACTCTGTGTTCTAGTTTTGATCCTAAGATCAAGCCTAGACCACATGTCGATGGCATTATGGGTTGTACAAGTACCAAACCTATGGATTCGGTTGTGAAATAATTGATTCAATTGTCTATTAGTCAATCTACTTTGGGACAAGCCATGGCTTCATCTCAACCCACCCAAATGATGAGTGTACTTTTCGTGCAATCGTCGGACCAGAAGGGAAACAAGCAGCCCTGAAGGAATAAGAAAAAGGGTAAAAACAATCGTAAGGGTGTGAACACGAACAAAAATGCCAATTTTAATGACAAGAACAACTGCAATGCTGGGGGGGACAAGTAGTCTAAATGTAAGGTTAAGTTTCCTTGCAAATTGTGTAAGGATGACCACCTCACTCACTTGTGCCCTCGTATGGAAAATGCCTCGAGGTTCATAGCACATGGCCCAGCTGTGTTTACCAATCCTTTACCCCATAATCAGAATATGAACTCGAGGACCCATGATCTTCATTCTGCATCAGGTGGAGATCAAAATCCACCGAAAACTAGTACTGGTCATGGGTGCATCAACATGGTGCGTGCTACTAAGGTTTTGACTCGTGTAAAAGACTATGGTTCATCACAACTAGACCTTGCAAAGGAACCTCCTCCTACCGAGAGCCCTTTGCGTATTAAAAACCCTATGGATAAACATGAGATTGCACCTTGCATTCCTAAGGGAGTCTTAAAGCGTTCAAGGCACAATCCTAATTCCCGAGCCACCTAGAAATATTTTGTTGTTGAGGATTTGGGCCAAACTCCTTTTGCGATGTCTACGCTTGAAGTACTTCAGAGTTGTCCTTCGCAAAGGAAAGCTTTGCTTTCTGCTCATGGGGTGAATGATGATAACCCTTCTTCCATCATCAAATTTGAAACCATGGGACTACAACCTCGCTTTCCTTACTACGTGTCTCTCTTGATTCATGTAGAATGTCTTAACATGACCGTCAAATGCACTGTGAATGATGAAGGTGTTGTTGCTTCCATGATGTCTTTGTCATGTTGGAATGGTTTGGGTTCTCTCGAGTTGTCTAAATCCACTACCATGTTGACTTCCTTTGATGGTAGATTGTTTCGGCCGCATGGAATTCTTCCTTCTCTTATGGTCCTTTTGGGAGGGAAGACCGTTGCGATCAAGGTCGAGGTGGTTGATGCACGCCTTGATTACAAACTTTTATTGGGTCAGAATTGGATGTATAGTATGCAAGCCGTAGCCTCTTCTCTATTTTTAGTTGTATGCTTTCCATTTAATGTGAAGATTGTTACGATTGATCAGACATCATTCAAGAATCCAAGTGTCAATGCATCGTTGGAATCCTCTATCTCTATTATCAATCATTCTCAGCCGGAAACTAGGAGTGTGGGTGTAGGTATGTATCCATCCCTTATGGGGACATTTAGTTGTCCTGCACCCATCCTTATGATCTGATGTAGTTTCAATGGGGCTTCATCTTCATTGAATTTGGTGTCTTTTCACATTACCCATATGGAAGATCCTTGGATTCTTCCTTCACCGAGTCCTTCAAATGGACCTATCTAAATGGATGTGCCATTTCCTGCAGCAATGATAGCATATCAAGTGAATCTTGATTGTGTTGCAGATCATAGTCCTTCCTCTTCGTGGACACAGGAGGAGGACCTGTATGTGCTGCCTGCATGGGCAGTTGAGTCCTCTCATGCACATGATTTCCTTGATAGTGTTTTTCCATCAGATGAAGCTATTATTGAGGCCATGTCTGGAGTTGAGCCACATTGGGAAGAGTTACATCATAGATCTTATTTTCTTCTCAAGCTTGACCATTTGGAACGTGAGGAATTTAGGGAGATTCTTAGCGAGAAGATTGGTAGTCCCGTGGTTCCATTAATCTCTCCTAGTCAGATTGTTGATGGGAACATGGCGAATATATCACCTACTATTCCTATCAATATCTCTCATGATCCTGGCAAGATTAAGAATGTCTATATTGGGGAAGAATGTTCCCATGCTGAGATTCAAGAGTATACCGAGCTGTTCAAATATTTTTGTGACATCTTTTCTTGGTCATACAAGGAAATGCCAGGTATTGACCCTCGTATTGTTGAACATGAAATTAGGACCTATCTGAATGCCAAGCTTGCTCGACAACGTTTGCGTGCAGTGAATCCTAGAAAAGCACCCACGATTAAGGCTGAGATAGAAAAGTTGTTAAAATCTAGTTGTATCTATCCCATTCCCTTGACGCGGTAGGTTTCAAACTCTGTTCCGGTTGATAAGAAGCAAGGAACGATCCGTACATGCACTGATTTCCATGATTTAAATCATGCTTGTCCTAAGGATAATTTTCCCACCCCGTTTATTGATCAAATTTTGGATGAGTGCGCAGGAAGTGAGGTATTTTCCTTCATGGATGGCTTTTTTGGATATAATTAGATTCAGATCAAACCCGAGGATCAACACAAAACTGCATTTATTTGTCCTTGGGGTACATTTTCATATCGGAAGATGCCTTTCGGTCTTAAAAATGTCGAAGCCACATTTTAGTGGGCTATGACCTTGATTTTTCATGATCTCAAATCGATTATTGAAGTCTTTTTTGATGACCTTGCTACTCATTCTCGCCTAAGAGTGCGTCATCCCTACCATTTGAGATTAGTATTTGAAAGATGTCGCCACTACCTGGTTAGGTTAAATCCACATAAGTGCATCTTTTGCATGAATTCTGGTCGCTTGCTAGGATTCATTGTTTCCAAATAGGGTATAAGAGTCAATCCCTTAAAGGTTGAGACAATACTTCAATTGTCTCCCTTGCGAAATATTAGACATCTTCAATGTTTGCAAGGCATGGAAAATTTCTTACAGAGATTCGTGGTTAACTTTACCAATTTGACTAAAGGATTTATGCATCTTTTAAATAAGGACACTACCTTTTGCTGGGATGAGTGAGCCCAGGAGTCCTTTGATGCTCTTAAGCGAGCCTTAGCATCGGCCCCTGTGCTTAGTCCACCCGACTATAGCCGTGACTTTTTTATTTATGTGGCTGCGTCCATGGAGATGATTGGTATGGTTTTGGTTCAGGAGGATGAGGAGCTCCATGAGCATGTCATATATTATTTGAGCCAGAACCTTATATATGCAAAAATCTGTTACTCCCATGTGGAGAAACTTGCCTTAGCTACCGTTCATGTGGTTCAGAGATTGAGACACTACATTCTCCTTCGCCAGACCTTGGTGGTAGCTCATGTCAATCCATTTCAGTTCATCCTCACTAGAAGGATGATCAGGGTAAATTATAATAAATGGATTGTTATTTTGCAAGAATTCGATCTCGAGTTTGTTTTGGCGAAATCGAAGAAATCATTGATTTTTGTGGAGCTCATTTCTGATTTCCCAAGTGAGGAGGAGGAGGAGGTTTATGAGGATATGTTTGTCGATGAGCACATTTTCCTTATCTCAACCCTAGATTCATGTTATGGGGATATCATCATATATTTATAAACGTTGAAGATCCCTACTCACCTTTCACAGGATGAGCGACAATGATTATGTCACGTATCTAAGAACTACCTTATAGTGGATAACACTTTGTACTGCTGTGGGGTATATTCCATTTTACGTCGTTGTTTAACCCATGAAGAGGTTGAGGTTGTTCTGAATGATTTCCATGGAGGGGCGTGTGGTGTTCATTTATCTGGGATTTCTACAGCCCAAAAAATATTGAGAGAAGGATATTTTTGGCCGTCGATCTTCAAAGATTGTGTCAATACGGTCAAGAAGTGTCACCCTTGCCAGGTGTTTCCATGCAATATGTGCTCACATCCTGCCCCGTTACATCTGATTATCACCGTCGGTCCCTTCATCAAGTGGGGGATTGACTTCATGGATTGCAACCCAGCCTCGGCTGGGGGGCATCATCATATTATAGTGGTTGTTGATTATTTCACAAAATGCGTTGAGGCTATGCCCATGATTAAATCTGATGGTGAAACAACTGCGCATTTCGTATTCAACCAAATTATTATTCGGTTTGGAATTTCGAAAGAGCTTGTCACTGACCATGGTAGGCACTTTCAGAATCGAATGATGGAATATTTGGCCTCAAAGTTAGGGTATAAGCAAGAGCACTCCTCTTCTTATTACCCTCAGGAGAATGGATAGGTTGAAGCAATGAACAAATCACTTAAGTCCATTCTCCAACGAACCATCGCACAAAGCAAAACAAATTGGCATATCATGTTATATCCTACTTTGTGGGCCTATAGGACTGTGGTTAAGACTGCCACCTGTTTTTCTCCATATCAGCTCGTACATGGAGTGGAGTCTATCTTGTCGGTTGAATGCGAAATCCCTTCATTGAAGCTAGCCATAGAGCTTTTACCAGACACTTCCGCATTGGAGGAATGTTTGGTCCACTTAGAGCAGCTTGATGAGCAACTCCGAGATGCCTTAGTGGCTCTAGAAGTAAATAAGTGTCACGTTAAGGTCCAATATGATAAGTTTGTCCATCTGAAGAGGTTTAGTGAAGGATATTTTGTCCTTTTGTGGGATCAAGCTAAAGAACCCTTGGGGGCAGGGAAGTTTAATCCCATGTGGCATGTTCCTTATGTGGTCAAATGTGTGTTAGAGAAGGGCGGCTATGAGCTAGTGGATTATGAAGGGACAGCCTTGGCGGAGCCTAGAAATGGGCTCTGTCTTAAAAAATACTATGCATGATCTTTAGCCAGGGCTGATTATTGTATATTATTGAACATTTTTTTGCATAGTTAGGTTTTCTTATGGTGATCGGGTTTGTTGATTAGCTTTCATTTTTTATGGCAGATGTCAATGGAGTCTTCCGCTTACATAGGATTTGCTGATGGTGCTAGCCGCCACACTCAACACTCAGCCTCTGCTACTTGGGTGATTTATACTCCTACGGGTCAGGTATTGTCTTCAGGAGGCGTATGTTTATGGCCTTCTTCTAACAATGTTGTTGAGTATAGTGTCGTTATCGAGCCATTGCGGGATGCCATTTCACATGGTGTTCTCTCTCTTGAGGTACGTCTTGATTCGCAGTTAGTAGTGTCACAGCTTAATGGCTTGTATCGTATTAGGGTTCGACATTATTACGAAGATTCTTACATGTGAGATTGTTAGAACGACAATTTGACAACATAACATACATACACGTTCCAAGAATTTTTAATCAAGTTGCTGACTCATATGCTAACTATGTGTTATATTGGAATTTGTTTCATAGACCATGATCACATCACAATCATACATTTTTACACACATGTAAATAAATAAAATCGATCATCATAAATTTTTTTCATTAAACATCCAAAATGTGACGTCATAATACATAAGTGTCATAATACAAAAATGGGGCTTCCGAGCCACCAAAATATAATACACGGTAGTACAAAAATGAATCACTCTCAGATCTCTAAGCCTATGGAGGAGTAGGGGGGATCTGATCGTGGTAGAACACCATGGCTCTAGCTAGTCATTGGAATAACCAAACCCATGCTCATGGTACACCAACCACCTGACGCTGCATGGCCTCAAGCAAGTCCTCGACTTGTGCCATGGGTACCCAGTGTGTCAAGCATAAAAAGTTTGTGTGGATGCTTTGGAGTGTCTACTCTGCATCCACACCCATGATATCATCTTCTCTTCCCCTCTATCTATGATGAGGGAAGCTGTCAGGCTATCGTGGTCCAACATATGCATACATATGACAGATTGTCACTATGTGTCGTCACACCAAAACATGTCTTTTGAGTATATATATCAAAAAACACAAAAAAAATTATAATTCAAAAAACTTTAAAAAGAGGGTTTGTGATTTGATACCAATATCACTGTATGTTTCTCCTGGTGGTAGGGGCATGTCTGGATCTCCTCGAAAATCTATTCCGCATAGGGATAATCGTCGATGGCAATAATCTGTCGCCACCACCATGGAAAGAAGTCAGTTGAGTAGGGGTTAGACACCATACCTCTGCCCAGTTTGTGCATAGCATCTACCCAGCGTCTTTGGGCTGGATCTTGAACCCCGTGAAGAGGAACGTCAACTCTAGGGATTATCCCCGGGACATGCTCAAAGAAGAACGTGCTCAGTATACTGCTGAAACCGAAGTTTCATACCCTACCCATCTTGCAGTCACTGAGCTGCTACGTTATGTTACTCAACAGCGTAGTGGTCTAGTCCTACACTATAGGTCTCATGCACTCCACTACATAGAACATCAATGGGCGCGAGGCCTGGTGAAGTGATGCTAGACCAGCTATCCTACCAAGTGCCAATAGTATGTCCTTCAGTCCTAGCACCTGGATGGAGTTTGTCGAGATTTGACTCCCAACCTTTTTCATGTCTGAAAAACACTATACTGTAATGTACTCATCAATAGTGAGGCCACCTCCAGGCCCGCGAGAGCGTAGGTTCACCACCTCTCCTCATTGGGACAATCCAGTAATGAAATATATGTCCTCCACCTCTATAGTGAGGGACATTTGGTTGATATGAAAGGACTCTGAGTCTGGATCCCAATAGACTACTAGCATCTGTAGGAGTCTTGGTTTGGCCCTCAGGCTACCAAGACACCAAAACTTGTATATCCCACATGTACGTAGAGCTTGTTGAGCCATCAAATCACCCTGAACAGCTTCTTCTACATCTCGATGTTCCCTCTCCCTCCATTCTAGAACCATCATGCACATTAAAAATAATTTTTGGTCTATATATACCTTAAAAAACCATGTGCGTGGCCGCATATGCGACTGTTTGCAAAATAGCCGTGTATGTATGCAGTTTTGGGTTGTTTTTCTGTGTATAGCCATCCCTATACGTGGAAAAAGCCCTGATATTCATGTGGGCTGAAAATTCCAATTTAGACTGGCCTAAAAGTTAAATATGACCATGGAAATTGAAAAAAATTGCATGAAAATGGAAGAGGAGGACATGAGAAGTTACCTGGAACAAGCGGTGTCGAATTTCGCCGGACAAAGCTCCCAGAATTCGCATTGGAAGTTCTAAGCTCAAATGAGTAAAAATTTCAAATGATATGTAATTTTTGAATTTTCTACTATTTATAGAAAAATTTTGAAATTTTTTACCCCCTTTCTATATTTTTGGACTGTTTCTGGCCATTTTGGACCGTTTTAGACTAATCTGATGATGTAGGAGTCCATTTTGAGCGCCGTTTCGACCATTATTTTGACATGTTCATTCCACTTTCAGGTATTATGTCTAAATTGGCATATAGGTTAGATTTCACATCTGTGTGCACTTTGCATGACCTTATTACCATTTCATTATAACCTTAGGTACGAACTCATTCTATCTTGTCACGGAACCTTCTTGTTGTTTTAGAAGTGACATGATGTGAATGGTAGAGCTTGACCATACATGGGTGCTCTAGTTATCTCCTTTTTTGCATTTGGTGCCCATGCTAACATTTTTTCCTCTAGGGTGTGGGAGTCCTTTGTATAGCATCGCCATGTCTTTGCGCAAGAGCCTCATATTCCTCTTGATATTTTGGCTGGCCTTTGTCTCCAGGACTCCCTTATAGCCTGAGATTGTCTCATTTCTAGCCACGCAGAGCCATTTTATATATCCTTTGTAGCTTGATTCCCCATTTTTATCGGGAGGGGACTTTCCCCCGAGTGTCGTTATCCTACACATGTGTCCTTGCATTGAGCATAGGTATGTTCCATTGCTTGGAACTAGTTTGTTTTCCCATTGACACTCGTCTCCTCCTAGTCTGTAACTATAAAGCACTTTTATTCTTTTTCAAGCTTTTCAAAATATTTGAAAAAGTCCAAAAAAATCAAAAAACCAAAAAGCCGGACAAGGAAAGATGTTATCTTTTGGCAGCTGTTGAGTCATGTCGCCTTCGAACAGAGCACTGTACATCACCTCCATTGGTTGGGTTTGTAGTTTGACTTTAGGAGCTATACTCGTTTATCTGAGTTTATCTCCACCAACTAGTTAAGCTTCCAGTCCCCATGGAGCCTCTATTGATGCCTCTTGTGTCACAGAGATGTATCAGTTTCATATATCGAGTCTATACTTCCTTTATTTAAGTCACCATACATCATTATGCTCTTGTTCAAAGGAATTTGAAACCTAAGTCAGACATTCCTCAGTTATCTTGACTTTGCATGTCGGCCATTCCCAGTACAGTTACTGGTTTGTGCACCTTATGATCGATTCCTTCCACATTATACATCTTTGCTGAGTACCTCATGTTGGATGATGGGGGATGCCTTAATGCCCTCCTTCCAGTGGATTTCATCCCATCGACTTCAGATCATTTATTCTAGGATTGGAATCTAGAGTCATTTTGAGTGCCTTGAGACTTGCAGTCATTAGTGGTAGGTTCTCTCGCCATCGATAGTTTTTGGGAATACATCAATGCCCTCAAATCGATGGATCCTCTCAAGTGTTCGACCTCAACACATATATTCGCACTTGTTAGTTTGCACTCTAGTACCTTGATTCCCATTTTCATTATCGGTGGGTGATCTCGCATCTGTTAACGGTATACATCAATGACCAGTAATCAGACAATGGACTACTATGTTCGACCTCGACACCTCTATTCACATAGTAGGACATGTACTTGTAGAGGTTTGTGTAGAAGACCTTCCATATTGGTGGCATCTCTTATATTCTACCTTCTTGATTGTGCCAGTGTTCATGAAATTTCAGCTCTCGTGACTTGATTCCAGTATATGTCAGACATTTCCAGCTATTATGGAGATCTTGATCCATTATATATCTTCAGCCATTATGGAGATCATGATCCTTTATATATCTTCATCATGGAGATTCTGATCTATGTATATTGTATGTTGCGATGACCATTTATGTGATATTTTGTATCACACCTATTCATGGCCATTGTACTCTTGTGTATCCAGGACTGCTAGATGTATTTGTAGTTATGCACAGAGTTGTATCATTGTACTATGTTTATTGGGTGGCTGGTCTTCCATTTGGGATCCTTCATCACTCCACTTTTGGGATGGACTTATAATGTATTTTGGCCATCGTATGACCCCTCTGACCTCACACATTAGGGGGCATCTTTTATAGCTGATTTTACCACTACACGTGAATCACACTTGTATGGCATTCCCCCATCCCTCTGCAGACTCTTTAGACCCCTTGGACCATTTTTTGTCCTTTTATTTTTCCTTAACCATCCCTATAAGCATGTGAAAATTAATACACGCGACTTTTAAACCCCTAATCGCATATATACGTGGGTTTGACCCCTAAAACTACGTACATCGAGATGTGTGCAAAATCTAAATCCTTTTGGAGTTTTCCTTGACATGGATCTGACTCACTTGACTCCTGGCCTTCCATATGCCTTGATATCTCTTGGATTCGACCTTTCATTACCCCTATGAAAAGCTATATAAGGAACTCTTTGATACATTGAAGGCATATGAGAGAATTGAGAGCAAAGAAACTATAGCCCATTGTTGTCAGAACTTGTGCTTGAGTCTGCATCCCTTTGTCCCTTGGAGCACTTTTGTGTTCTTCCCAAGCTTGCCTTTTTCTTGTGATATTTCTATCGGGAGATGGAGGATTGAGGTGGTGGAGGCCCAAGTGGGGGATCCAGTTTCTCTGATTCGCAGACGTGTCGATAGAGGTTGTATTCATTGTTATCTCTGATTTTATATTAATAGAAATATCTTTTCCTATCCAATAATGTATGTTTGAATGAATATTTTATCCATGGATGATTTCAAATGCTTATACATTGTTGATTATATATGCTAGAATAGATCTAACACCAATATATATAGTATGCTTGTCTTGTTTACTTGTTGTTGAGGAAGTGATTTATAAATTGAAGCTGAAGTTGGAAAACTCAACAAGGATCTGCTTCAACCATCTAGAATAAGGTACAAGGTCTGATCCTTTAGTGTTAGATCTTTAATTTCTATTGCATATTGGAAAGGATTGATTTCTAGAGTCAAGTTGTCTGTTGTGGTACCCCAAGCCATAGGAATTTCTCTCTGTAACACCACCTCAACCGCAGTATGTACCCCCACCGTAGATGCAGTTTATACCACAACAACCACAAAAATAGTTTGTGCCACAACTGCAGTATAATTAGATGTAGGTGGCTCCATAGCAACCAAAGTATGTTTAGTCAGCACACTATGTTCAGCAACAGCTGAATCCACGACAAAAATAAGTAAGTAAACCGTAGTACCAGTAACAAGGAGGATTTCACGGAGGATTTCAAAGAGAAGGAGGAGGATTTGGTTGACGAGGAGGATGAGGTCGCGAACCTATCCAATGTTATAATTGTGATGTATTGGGTCACTATCAGAGGGATTTTCCACAGTTACAGAGTTTGTGTATGTATTATGCTATGATTGATCCCATTGTTGAGAACTGTCCACAACTAATCGCAAGATGGCAAGCTGGAAATGTCCCACAATTGTAGAATCAGAATCAATTATAGATCCAAAATCAGTTAAATTAGAATCGGTTGTAGAATCAAGCGCAGAACCAAAATTAGCTACAAAATCAAAACTAGAACCAAATTCCCGTTCAAAACCAAGTTTCAATCTAGAACCAGAATACAAATCAGAATTTGAATGAACCTATGTATCCACCACTGAAACAGAACCAAGGACCAACAATTGCGATAATCTTAGTGGAACCCAGGATGCAGGATGCTGGCGATGCAGTCATCACTCACGAAGGTGCGGCGATGGGAGAATCATTAGAGAGAATTTGAGGTAAAAAATGGGCCTCCTAAGATATGTACTACAAAAATATAAGATATATTAAAATATTATGAGTTAGGGGTTTTATGGGGTAGGTATATATGACAACTCACCTCCTACACTACTTTTTATGCACAATATAAATAACCATGGTTGAGATACTTTTCTAAATTGACTATAAATAAAATTAATAAAATAACTCTAGAATGATGTGACTAAAATTTATTGTAAATTCCCAAAAATTGATTGTCCTTTAACATTTATTTGTCTTGAACTTGTAAATAAAATTAAACAAAAATGAATTTAATTTATATGCATAACTAACATATTTTTTTCATATAAATATCATTCATGAATTTATTTTATTTTAAATGTACAAGATTATATATATATATATATATATATATATATTAGTTTGACATTATGATATTAAATACAATTGAGTGAATATATAATTTAA
Organism: Pseudotsuga menziesii; assembly: GCA_001517045.1. Classification (NCBI taxonomy): domain Eukaryota; kingdom Viridiplantae; phylum Streptophyta; class Pinopsida; order Pinales; family Pinaceae; genus Pseudotsuga; species Pseudotsuga menziesii. The sequence goes on from LPNX011106106.1 coordinate 260,856, forward strand.
AATTAAAAAACATGAAAATGACAATATATTATTTTATAAAAAAATGTGAAAAGACATTTTTATGAATTATGAGTATTTTACTTGAAAATGACAATAATATTATTTTATGAGAAAGTGAATTGTGAGTATTTTACTTGAAAATAACAATAATATTATTTTATGAAAAAGTGTGAAATGACTTTTATTGTGAGTACTTCACTTTATGACTTAAAAGAACTTGTACCACTACCTTGGTTAACTATGGATTTTCATCCACCATAGAAAATGTGACAAATAAACATTCTTAACTCATGCAATGCCACCTCAACCATGGGGGATGATGTCATCTACTAGAATGTAATTGGTTGATTTTTATAGTACATTTTGGTCCTTTTGAGGCCCATTTTTGACCTCAAATTCTCTCTAATGATAGTCCACATCCAAAAATTCTATTGGTTGGGAAGAAGAAGGTACAACTTGAAATTGACACTGAGAAAGACACATTTTTTGAAGCACGCAATGCAATCAAAAGGAATCATGGTAAGTCACCTGTTTATGAAATTCCCACTACTTTTGATTCTTCTTTGGATGTGGGACAATCGTGAAAGCATGGTACCTTGCAAAAATTCTTTGAGCATTGCTTGTCACTGGAAAGAGATCCCGGTGCGCTTTCCGATATTGATAACTTGTTGCATCAACCAGCGAAGGGATGAAATGATTCTGTGGGAATTCTTTTCATAAGAAAAAATCAGGAAAAGAGATGTGTATGAACATTTAGATTGTGGACTATGAGGTAGATTCATTCATTCTATATCTATGCTCAGTTGTTAACACTCTAACAAAACAGACATGGAAGAATATGGTGAAGCAAACACTGGGTTGGTCTCTAGTACATCTATGATTGGCTAATAAAGCCAAGTTTCAACCAATCGGGTGCATGTCACACTTGGTAGTGGACGTTGAGGGCATGAATACCTATGTTGATTTTGATGTGATTGAAGTCGTTGATGGTGGAGGATCCTATATTGCATTGCTTGGGATTGGATGGGCCAATGATATTGATGGAATTAATCAATTTTAAGAAATGGATGATGAAATTTGAGAGAAAAACCAAAAATCCAAACAAGAAAAGATGTTATCTTTGGCAGCAGTCGAGTCGTGTCGCCTTTGAACAGAGCACTGTATATCACATCCATTGGTTGGGTTAATAGTTTGACTTTAGGAGCTGTACTTGTTTCTCTAAGTTTATCTCCATCGACTGGTTAAGCTTCCAGTCCCTATGGAGCCTCTGTCGATGCCTCCTGTGTCGCAAAGATGTACTAGTTTTCTATATCGATTCTATGCTTCCTACATTCAGTCACCATTCGTCTTTATGCTCTTGTTTGAAGGAATTTGAAACCTGATTCGGCCATTCCTCAGTTCTCTTGACTTTGCATGTCGGCCATTCCTGGTACTGATACTAGTTCATGCAATTTATGATCAAGTCCTTCAATATTATACAACCTTGTTGAGTACCTCATGTTGGATGATGAGGGATGCATTAATTCCCTCCTTCCAATGGATTTCATCCCATCGACTTCAGATCATTTATTCTGGGATAGGAATCTAGAGTCATTTTTTAGTGCCTTGAGACTTGTAGTCATCAGTGGCAGGTTCTCTCACCATCGACAGTTTTGGGAATACATCAATGTCCCCTAATCGATGGATCCTCTCAAGTGTTTGACCTTAACACATTTATTCACACTTGTTAGTTTTCACTCTAGTACCTTAATTCGCATTTTCATTATCGGTGGGTGAGCTTGCGTCTGTTAATGGTATACATCAATGACTGTAATCAGCTGATGGAATACTATGTTCGACCTCGACACCTCTATTCGTATAGTAGGACATGTACTCATAGTGGATTGTGTAGAAGACCTTCCATATTGGTGGCATTTCATATATGCTACCTCCTTGATCGTGCCAGTGTTCATGAGATTTCAGCTCTCGTGACTTGATTCCAGTGTATGTCAGATATTTCCATCCATTATGGAGATCTTGATCCATTATACATCTTCATCCTTCATGGAGATCATGATCATTTGTATATCTTCATCATGGATATTTTGATCTATCTATATTGTACGTGGTGATGACCACACATGTCATATTTTGTATCATGCCTATCCATGGCCATTGTACTCTTATGTATCTGGGACTACTATATCTACTTGCACTTATGTGCAGAGTTTCATCATTTTATTTTATTGTTGGATGGTTTTTTCTTCCACCTGGTTCTTCATCACTTCACTTCTGGGATGGACTTATAATGTATCTCAGCCATCGTATGACCCCTCTGACATCACACATTAGGGGGCATCTGTTATAGCTGATTTACCACACATGGTGGATCACACCTTTATGGCCTTCCCTATCCCTTCCTTGTATCGTTTATGTTTCCAATATCATCCCTAAAAACATGCATTATTTTCTATACATGAATTTTAAACCTATTCTCGTGTATATACGCGGATTTGACCCTTAAACCCATGTACATCGGGATGTGTTCAAAAGGCCAAATAGTTTTGGAGTTTTCCTTGATGTGGATCCTAGTCACTTGTCTCTTGGCCTTCCATATGCCTTGAGATCACTCTGATTTGACCTTCCATTACCCCATTGAAGCATTATATAAGGAACCCTTTGGATACATTGAAAGGGGAGGAATTGAAGAGCAAGAAAACTATAGTCCATTGTTGTCGAAGCTTATACTTGAGTTTGCATCCCTTTGTCCCTTGGAGAAATTTGTGTTCTTCCCAATATTTCCTTTGCTTGTGAGCTTGCTATCAAGAGATGGAGGATTGAAATGGTGGAGGCCCAGGTGGAGGACTCAGTTTCTCTGATTCGCACGACGTGCCGATAGAGGTTGTCACTATTGTAATCTCTGATTTATATTAATAGAAATATCTTTTCCTATCCAATAATGTGTATTTAAATGAGTATTGAATCCATGGATGCTTTTAAATGCTTTTATGTTATTGATTATATATTCTAGAGTAGGTCTAACACAATTATATGTCATGCTTGTCTTGTTTGCTGAATGTTGAGAGAGAAAATTATCAATACAAGTGAGAGTGGAAAAGCTCAATGGGGATCTACATCAACCGTCTGGAATAAGGTATGTTTTGAGATCCTTTAGTGTTAGATGTTTGGTTTCTCTTGCATATAGGAAAGAATTGATTTATGCAGTTACTCTGTATATTGTGGTACCCCAAGCCATAGGAAGTTTTCTCCGTAACAACCACCTAATCATATTCTAGGCTCTCCTTCTACTAGTCCAAATTCTACACCCGTGAATCCTGATCCATCCTCAAATCAAGTCCCTCCTTCTATTCTAGGTTCTCAATATAACTCAATGGCTCACACAACCACAAACATAAACCAACCACGAACCTTTGGCAACAAGTCTAAGAAAACTCCTTTTGACTTTTCCCAAATAGCTGGTGTTAGCACTATGTTTGAAATTGTGGATTGTTTAATTGAAGGATTTGGAAATGATGATATTTGAAAATTTTGTGAAGCACTATTTAGATTAATGGGTTAGCATGATAGTTCATCATGGGTTGTTGGATGAAGAAAGAGATTTGATATATGGTCATGGATCGTTCCACTGTTTGAAACATGAGGGAGAAATTGAAATGTTCTCATCAGTGGAATGGAGGTAAAAGGTGTCAAATATCAACGGCTCAGATTAAAGAGGCTGTAGATCAGTGGTGGAAAGGAATTCCACAGATCAAAGATGCAAGGAAAAACCAAGTTTTGGATTTGTGAAATTAGTTAACTAGTGGAAATATCGGATAGACGAGATGTGAGTGTAGATAGATCTACGGTCGGAAACAATTCCACAAATTGAACTAGCACAGAGAAGTTCAAACTTGAAATCCACAGAAAGTGGTAGGGGACACGTTGATCAATAGTTGTGATTGTGGTCGGGTTTTGATCGACAGATAAGGTGCATTCCACAAACAGAATTTGCTCGACTAAATCAGGTTCTAAACTATGATTGAAATGTTAAATCTTTACATAGTTTGACGGTTCTCATGAAGGTAGATTGCAGATCAATGGTTGTTATTGATTCTGTCGAATCAAGTTGTGCAAGGTGATACTTTTGAGTCTTGGCATTGAGATATTGTGCATGAATGGCTTAGATTTCAAAGAAAAACAAATCTACAGTATATATTATAGAAGATGCACAATGGTTATGAAACATAAAGAAAAATATAAAAACACCTACGTGGAGTTCAGAGGTTTGTTTTTTCTGAGTATTGGAAATTGACGATAACCTTGACTGTGTGCAAAGTTCCAACTTGGACGAAATTGGAACACTGTGATAATTAACAACATAAGCATCCTTAAACTTTCCAAATATTTCTGAAATGGATGAAATAGAAGTGGTAGAAGTGGCAGATAGTGAAAAGTTAGGGGTTTCCTGTTAGAAGGTTGAGGAAATATTTGAAGACAAAAATGCTGAAGTTTTTGATACCATTTTACTGAATGAAACAATTGAGATGGCTAAAAATAAATTGAAAATTCTTAGGTACTAGGGTAATGACACCCATGGTGTTTTCAAGTTTTTCTTATATTTTTTCTCTATTGACCAGACCCCCAATTTCCCTGAATTTGTCGAGTGGTGTGTGAATAATTATTCTATAATTGAAGAATTCATCATGGATAAACCTAAGTATAGGATACTTTTCCCTATTCATGCCTCTGTTATCCGCAAAACCCTATTTGTCCCAGATGATTTTTTTCATTTATACCATGAGTACAAAGAAGAAAACATCATACATTTCTTCCAAGAGTCTGCAATCGAGAGTAAGGAATCCTTTTTGAAGTCATGTTCAAAGCCTGATAGTGAGGTTATTAGTTTATCTTACCCTATTGACCTAGTTTTGTTAAATGAAGAAACCTAGTCGTGTATAACTTTAGCCAGACAATTTTTGGGGTTAGACACTAATGGCTATGTTACAGAGTCACTGTTGAGTCTGTTGTTTATCTTAAGTACTTGCTTAATTGATTCTAAAATTCTAGGTCAGTATTTCTAGTGTTATTGCCTTAATTTTGATGAGTTCCTAGCTGAGAACATTCGTTCTCAGATAGTCAACTTTCAAGATACCCTGATTTTGGCCATGAGCGCTGGTAATAAGGTATCAGAGGTAAATGTGAAATTAGAGAATATCCCTACCACAGATATGATACACCTTCATTGAGAAATAGGTGATATTATATATACAAGATTGCTTAAATCTACATTACAGGTGTCTAAACTAGATTCCAATAAAAAGAAAGCTCAGGACCTCCTACAGAAAGAAAAGGTTGAGAATAAGGGCCTTCGAATCAAAATTAAAAAGTTGTTGGAGGAGTTATTGAAGGCTGATGGACAGTTAGACAAAGGAGCAGTGGCTCAAAAGTTGTTTGATGAAAAAGAGAAATAAGTTAAAGTGCTAAAGAACAAATTGAAAATTCCTTCCACTCAGCTTAATCAGACCCATGAATTGACAGAGTTTGAGAAGGAGAAGGAATCATTAAGCACTGAATTGTTTGATTGTAAGGCTAAGTTGTTAAAGCTTGAAGAAAAAGAAAAACATTGGGAAAGGGATGCTAATATTCTAATAGAAAATGAGAAGGACCTAAAAATAAGTTGACAATAAGAGAAAAAGAATTATAGGAAAAATGTGAAGAAGTTAAAAATCAATATACTGTTCCTTCTGTAGAAACATATGCAACCTCTCTTTCTAAATCAATGTCTCGGGTAAACCTGAAAGATGTAGAAATCATAGGATTAAAGCAATAGAACAAGAATATAGAAGAGATAATTTTGAAAAGACAACAAGAGAAGAAAGAAGTAGAGGAAAAATGTCAAGAACTAATGAATCAGAATACCAAGTTAACAAAGCAAATGGTTGGCCAAATGGCCTTGAAAGGGGCTAGACATATTATTTGGGGTAACATTATTCTAGAAGATAATAAGTTTAGACCATATTTAGATTATATTACAGATCAGGAGAGTGCTCTAAAAGTATCCAGACATAATATTTTGACAGTAAAACAAGGATTAAATAAGAATCCAATGGAAGTAGCTCAGAATGCTATCAAATTTTTAAGTACCTTATCAGAAGATCAAGTTAGAAGGTTTGATTCCAAGACAGAGTTGTTGTTATCTCTTGGGCTAGAAAAGTGGTTGGAAAATATAGAATGTTGGATACTGTACAGGCTAAAGTTGATATTGTAAGTCATAAATTCAAAGAAGTGACTAATTTATTTACTCCATTAGTAAGCAAGGGAATTCATTTCTTATGGGAGGAAATGGGACCATTATTGTCTCAAAAGGAATATCCGGATAAATTGGTCAATTACAAGTCAGATCACAGTAAGTTTGAAGATTTGCAGCAAGCTCTTTCTGGAAGAGTCGTGCTTGATAAATTGGCTGGAAAGTTTGAGTTGTTATTTGTTTTTAAATTCATGTGTGCCAAGGTGCCTAATATTTCATATGCAGACAACATGGAGCTTAGAGTTCTAGCACATGAAATTGTTGTTGTAGATTTACCTAATCCTGAACATTGAAGAGCAGTTCAACAATATGGATAAACTAAATATAAGTTACAACCATGAATACATCAAGGAATACAATGCAAAAGGAGTTTTAGTGAAAGGATATATTTTGTGATAAAATTTTATTTTTGAAATCACTAGTTAAGAAGTTTTGTTATCTCAGAACTATTTTGTAGTAGATAAATGCTTTGACACTTTTAGTAAATGGTTGAAACCGTTAGACAATTAGGTTTATTGTTCAACTCGAGGAGCAATTGTATAAGTATTCATACATTTAATGTGGCGAGGGTTGGAACCCGTGATATTTTGGAAACTTGTGTATTTAAGTATTTCTTTAATTACAGTGCTGAAAGTTCACATTTTTCAAAGATTCATGTGTTAGTTCATGTTGCAGTCCATATTTTCCCTTCTTATGTGAATGTTTTTCTAGTTATGTATTCCTTCATGTCTGAAATAAGAGTATAATAGTTTGGAATTCATATTTGCTATGCTCTAGCTGTTGTTTCTAGATGTCCACCAAACCTTTCTTCTAAAGTTGATACAAATTCATTTTTACAATGCTTTATGTTAATGGTTTGTTCATGTTCTTCCTTTTTCACCAGACAATCAAATTTTGACTGTGACTGAGTAGCTACCTTGCCTCTGTTTAAAATTTCCATGCAAAATCTATATTTATTTATATTCATATCTTGAATCCATAGCCCAATTGTCATGTGTTCAATTTCAATGAATATTACCAATTACAAATAGTTTTTCTTATACATATCTGGGCTTGTTAATATTTTGTGAGAGATCCCTCTCAAAAGAGAAAAAATCCAGTTTTCTGTTTAAAAGTGGTTTTTATTGTTACCTGGGAATAGCCTTTACAAACTTGGGTAATTTTCCAATGCTAATAGCTAGGTAACCCAATGATATTCCAGAAAAATTGCACAACAACCATCGAAGACCATATATATGTCATGTGATCACACATGGAAGATTATGGTGGCAAGGAGGAGGATCTGTACATGAGGGGCCTTTTGTTTTCATTAGAAGGTGAAGCCTGTAGATGGTTTGATAGATTACCTGCTTCATCTATGGGGGGTTATGACACTTTTGTTACCATCATAAATGGTCAATGGTTTTATAGCTGATTTTACCACACATGGTTGATCACATGTTTATGGGCTTCCCTGTCCCTCTGCAGACTCTTTAGACCCCATGGACTGATATTATACTTTGATGTTTCCAAGTTCATCCTTAAAAAACACTTGTTTATTGTTGTACGCAACTTTTAATCCCATACTCGCGTGTACATGTGAATTTTGACCTTAAACCCGCGTAAACATTGGGATGTGTGCATAAATCCAAATATTTTTGGAGTTTTCCTTCATGCTTGTCCGAACCACTTGAATCTTGGCTTTCCATATGCCTTGATATTGCTCATATTTGACCCTCCATTACTCATTTGGAGTGCTATATAAGGAACCCCTTGGATACATTGAAGGGGAGGAATTGAAGAGCAACGCAACTATAGTCCATTGTTGCCATATCTTGCATATAATTGAGTCTACATCCCTTTGTCCCTTTGGAGCACTTTGTGTTCTTCCCAAGCTTGATTTTTCTTGTGAGCTAGCTATCAAGAGATGGAGGATTTAGGTGGTGGAGGCCCAGGTGGAGGACTCGGTTTCTCCGATTCACAGACTTGCCGACGGAGGTTGTCACTTTTGTAATCTTTGATTTGATTAATAAAAATATATTTTCCTATCCAATAATGTGCATTTGAATGAATATTGAATCCATGGATATGTTTAATTGCTTATACATTGTTGATTATATATGCTAGAGTATATCTAACACCATATTATATAGCATGCTTGTCTTGTTTGCTGTTGTTGAGAGAAAATTGCTAGTGCAAGTGGGATTGGAAAAAGCTCAACAGGGATCTACTTCAACCATTTGGAATAAGGTATGATTCGAGATCCCTTAGTGTTATATGTTTGGTTTCTCTTTCATATTTGGAAGGGATTGATTTCTAGTTTCTAGATGTCTGTTGTTGTACACCCCAATCCATAGGAATTTTCTCTCTGTAACAGAATTGGTGACCATACTGGGGATTGAACCCAGAATCTCTAGTTTCATAGAATCTCTGGTTTTTTTTGTACACTCTCTCCAAGGTCTTTGACCTGTTCATATCTATTATAGGTATCATGTATAAACTGGAATATAGGCTAGGATTTCACATCCGCTTGCATTTTGCATGACCTTATGACTGTTTCATCTTAACCTTAGGTAGGAACCCATTCCATCTTATCACAGAACCTTCTTGCTTCTTTTAGAAGTGACATTATGCAAATGGTAGATATTTTCCATACATGGGTACCCTAGTTAGATCCTATATTACATTTGGTACCCATTCTAACATTTCTCATTTAGGGTGTGGGAGTCCTTTGTATAGCATCACCATGACTTTGAGCAAGAGCTTCATACTCCTCTTGAACTTTATGCTGGCCTTTCCCCTGGGAATCCCTTGTATATGTCAAGTTGTAATTGCATTATCATGAGTTTTTCTTGCCTTATTGAGCCTTATTCCGGCTTCCTTGACTTTGATTATCAGCTATATAGCCTGAGCTGGTCTCATGTCTATCCAAGGAGAGCCTTTTTACATATATTTTGCAGCTTGATTCCCCATTTTTTGCCGGGAGGGGACTTTCCCCCGAGTGTCATTATCCTCCACATATTTCCTTTCATTGAGCATAGGTATGTTCCGCTGCTTGGAACTAGTTTGTTTGTCCCCTGACACTCGTCTCCTCCTATATTTGTAACTATAAAGAACTTTTATTCTTTTTCAATCTTTTCAAAATTTCTGAAAAAATCCAAAAAAAACAAATAAAAAAACCAAAAATACGGATAGGAAAATATGTTATCTTTGGCAGCAGTTGAGTCATGTCACCTTCGAACAGAGCACTTTATATCATAGTCATTGGTTGGGTTATTAGTTTGACTTTAAGAGTTGTACTCATTACTCTGAGTTTATCTCAACCGACTGGTTAAGATTCCAGTCCCAATGGATCCTCTGTTGATGCCTCTTATGTCATAGAGATGTCCCAGTTTTCATATCGAGTCCATGCTGCCTACCTTCAGTCACCATTTTCCTTTATGCTCTTGTTCAAAGGAAGTTGAAGCCTGACTCAACCATTCCTCAATTTTCTTAACTTTGCATGTCGACCATTATCTGTACTGTTACTGGTTCATGCACATCTTGTTTGATTTTTTCCACATTATACAGCGTTGTTGAGTACCTCATGTTGATTAATGGGGGATGCCTTAATTCCCTCCTTCCAGTGCATTCCATCCCATGACTTCAGATCATTTATTCTAGGATAAGATTCTAGATTCATTTGAGTGCCTTGAGACTTACAGTCAGTAAGTTCTCTCGCCATCGATAGTTTTGGGAATACATCAATGTCCCTTGATCGATGGATTCTTCCAAGTGTTCGACCTCAACACATCTATTCACACTTGTTAGATTGCACTCTAGTACCTTGATTCCCATTTTCATTATAGGTGGGTGATCTCACATCTGTTAATGGTATACATCAATGACCAGTGAGTCAGATGATGGACTACTATGTTCGACCTCGACACCTCCATTCACATAGTAGGACATGTACTCATAGCGGTTTGTGTAGAATACTTTTCAGCTTGGTGGCATTCCACATATGCTACCTCCTTGATCATCCAAATGTTCATGAGATTTCAGCTCTCGTGATTTGATTCCAGTGTATGTCATATATCTTCAGCGATTATGGAGATTTTGATCCATTGTATATCTTTAGCTTCTATGGGGATCTTGATCCATTGTATATCTTCATCATGGAGATTCTGATCTATTATATATTGTACGTGGTGATGACCACACGTCACATTTTGTATATCATGCTTATTCATGGCCATTGTACTCTTATGTATCCAAGATTTCTCTATGTATTTGCAGTCACATGTAGGGATTGATTATTGTATTATACATATGGATGGCTGGTTATTCCACTCAGTTCTTCATCACTCCACTTCTAGGATGGATTTTATAATGTATTTTGGCCATCATGTTACCCCTCTGACCTCACACATTACGGGGCATCTATTATTGTTGATTTGTGATCACATGTTTATGGCTTTCCCTGTCCCTCTACAGACTCTTTAGACCCCTTGGAATGATATTATACTTTGATGTTTCCAAGTTCATCCCTAAAAAAAACCTATTTATTGTTGTACATGACTTTTAATCCCATACTCGTGTGTACACATGACTTTTGACCTTAAACCCGTGTACATCGGGATGTGGGCATAAATACAAATATTTTTGGAGTTTTCCTTCATGTGTGTCCAAACCACTTGACTCTTGGCCTTCCATATGCCTCACGATCACTTAGATTTGACCCTCCATTACCCCTTTGGAGTGATATATAAGGAAACCCTTGGATACAATGAAGGGGAGGAATTGAAGAGCACCAAAACTATAGTCCATTGTTGCCATAGCTTGCATATACTTGAGTCTGCATCCCTTTGTCCCTTTGAAGCACTTTGTGTTCTTCCTAAGCTTGCCTTTTCTTGTGAGCTTGCTATCAAGAGATGGATAATTGAGGTGGTGGAGGCCCAGGTGGAGGAATCAGTTTGTCTAGTTCACAGACTCGCCGACATAGGTTGTCACTTGTGTAATCTCTTATTTGATTAATAGAAATATATTTTCCTGTCCAATAATGTGAATTTGAATTAATATTAAATCCATGGATATGTTTAATTTCTTATAAATTGTTGATTATATATGCTAGAGTAGATCTAACACCATATTATATAGCATGCACGTCTTGTATGCTATTGTTGAGAGAAAATTGCTTGTGCAAGCAGGATTAGAAAAAGCTCAAAGGGGAACTACTTACACCGTCTAAAATAAGGTATGATTCAAGATCCCTTAGTGTTAGATGTTTGGTTTCTCTTACATATTAGGAAGGGATTGATTTCTCGTGTCTAGCTGTCTGTTGTGGTACACCCCAAACCATAGGAAGTTTCTCTCCGTAACAGAATTAGCGACCATACTGGGGACCCTAGTTAGATCTTGTATTACATTTGGTGCCTATGCTTACATTTCTCCTTTAGGGCGTGGGATTGATTTGTATAGCATCACCATGACTTTGAGCAAGATCTTCATACTCCTCATGAAATTTATGTTGGCCTTTCCCCCGAGACTCCCTTGTATATGTCAAGTTGTAATTGCATTATCATGAGTTTTGCTTGCCTTATTGAGCCTTATGTCATCTTCCCTGAATTTGATTATCAGCCATACAGCCTGAGTTGGTCTCATGTCTAGCCAAGCATATCCTTTTTACATGTCTTTTGTAGCTTGATTCCCCATTTTTTACCGGGAGGGGACTTTCCCCCGATTGTTGTTATCCTATACATGTTTCCTTGCATTGAGAATAGGTATGTTTTACTGCTTGGAACTAGTTTGTTTGTCCCCTGACACACGTCTCCTCCTATATTTGTAAGTATAAAGCACTTTTACTCTTTTTCAATATTTTCAAAATATCTAAAAAAGTCCAAAAAAAAATCAAAAAACCAAAAATCCGGACAGGAAACGATGTTATCTTTGGCAGCAGTCGAGTCGTGTCGGCTTTGAACAAATCATTGTATATCACATCTATTGGTTGGGTTATTAGTTTGACTTTAGGAGTTGTACTCGTTACTCTAATTTTATCTCCCCCAACTGGTTAAGCTTACAGTACCTATGGAGCCTCTTTTGATGCCTCCAGTGTCACAGAGATGTCCCAGTTTGCATATCGAGTCCATGTTTCCTACCTTCAGTCACCATTTTCCTTTATGCTCTTGTTAGAAGGAAGTTGAATCCCAATTCGGCCATTCCTCAGTTGTATTGACTTTGTATGTTGGCCATTCTCGGTACTATTACTGGTTCATGCCCATCTTATTCAAGTTTTTCCACATTATACAGCGTTGTTGAGTACCTCATTTTGGTTGATGGGGGATGCCTTAGTGCCCTCCTTCCAGCAGATTGCATCCCATCGACTTCAGATCATTTATTTTGGGATAGGAGTCTAGATTCATTTGAATGCCTTGAGACTAATAGTCATCAGTGGTAGGTTCTCTCTCCATCGATAGTTTTGGGAATACATCAATGTCCCCTAATCGATGGATTATTCCAAGTGTTCGACCTCAACACATATATTCACACTTGTTAGATTGCACTGTAGTACCTCGATTCCCATTTTCATTATTGGCGGGTGATCTCATGTCTGTTAATGGTATACATCAATGACTAGTAATCAAACAATGGACTACTATGTTTGATCTCGACACCTCTATTCGCATAGTAGGACATGTACTCATAGCAGTTTATGTAGAAGACTTTCTAGCTTGGTGGCATTCCACATATGCTACCTCCTTGATCGTGCCAGTGTTCATGAGATTTTGGCTCTCGTGATTTGATTCCAGTGTATTTCAGATATCTTCATCCATTATGGAGATCTTGATCCATTGTATATCTCCAGCTTCTATGGAGATCTTGATCCATTGTATATCTTCATTATGGATATTCTGATCTATTATATATTGTACGTGGCGATGAGCACAAATTTTACATTTTGTATATCATGCCTATTCATGGCCATTGTACTCTTATGTATCTGGGACTGCTCTATGTATTTGCAGTCAGATGTAGAGATTGATTATTGTACTATACTAATGGATGGATGGTTCTTCATCACTCCACTTCTGGGATGGATTTTATAATGTATTTTGGCCATCATGTTACTCCTCTGACCTCACACATTAGGGGGCATATGTTATAGCTGATTTTACCACACATGGTTGATCACATGTTTATGGCCTTCCCTATCCCTCTATAGACTCTTTAGACCCCATGGACTGATATTATACTTTGATGTTTCCAAGTTCATCCCAAAAAAACACCTGTTTATTGGTGTACGTGACTTTTAATCCCATACTTGTGTGTACATGAGACTTTTGACCTTAAACCCATGTACATCGGGATGTGTGCATAAATCCAAATATTTTTGGATTTTTCCTTCATGTGTGTCTAAACCACTTGACTCTTGTCCTTCCATTTGCCTCGAGATCGCTCGGATTTGACCCTCCATTACCCCTTTGGAGTGTTATATAAGGAACCCCTTGTATACATTGAAGAGAAACGAAACTATAGTCCATTTTTGCCATAGCTTGAATATACTTGAGTCTATATCCCTTTGTCCCTTTGGATGACTTTCTGTTCTTCCCAATATTTCATTTTCTTGTGATCTTGCTATTGAGAGATGGAGAATTGAGGTGGTGGAGGCCCAAGTGGAGGACTCGATTTCTCTGGTTCGTAGACTTGCCGACAGAGGTTGTCACTTGTGTAATATCTGATTTGATTAATGGAAATATCTTTTCCTATCCAATAATGTGCATTTGAATGAATATTGAATGCATGGATATGTTTAATTGCTTATAAATTGTCGATTATATATGTTAGAGTAGATCTAACACCATATTATATAGCATGCTTGTCTTGTTTTCTATTGTTGAGAGAAAATTGCTAGCGCAAGCGGGATTGGAAAAATATCTACAGGGATCTACTTCAACCATCCAAAATAAGGTATGATTCGAGATCCCTTAGTGATATATGTTTGGTTTCTCTTTCATATTGGGAAGGGATTGATTTCTCATGTCTAGCGGTTTGTTGTGGTACACCCCAAACCATAGGAAGTTTCTCTCCGTAACAAATGGTCAACCAAGTTGAATGGTAGATTCCTTTTGAATCAACTCATTCGTAGACCACCATTAGTAGAAGGAATCTGTAGTTGAGTGCACAGATAGTTAAATAGAAGAGTTGATATAGGCTGTGTATAGATCAATAGGAGTAGATAGAAGCAATAAACTAGAGAGCATGAGAGCAGGAATATTGAGTCAGATAGACATTTTTTAAGAACAGTCTGTAAGTCATAGACTGCAAGGTGTTTTAAACATTTGTCATGCCAGATCAAGAGCACCTTGGTGGTTTTCCTCAGATGGTTTTCCACGTTGTTTCCTGTGTCGAATGAATGAATGTTGTGGATATTGGATGTTATGTGAATGTTTGCTTACTTTATATTGTTACATTTATTGGTGAATGTATGTCGCAATATTACTGATCAGTTAGGGAATGAATGAATGATAAGCACTGTTGACATTTTATGTATGATTTCATGGTTAGTCTGCTAAGTTATAATATAAGTTGCACATTGTTCATTATTTCCAAGGAATCAACTATGTCACACAGTTCCACCGGTTGTTAAGTGGTTAAGCACAAGGTTGTGTTGCGCATAGATTGTGGCACGTAGTTGTGCATCTGTCGCACAAAAATAGACTCCATCCTCCCATCTCTATCGAGTACCTTAGGCACGCGTCAAGGGACTATAATCCCTCTCCAACTACAAAAACATGGTTCTAGTAGTTACACATTAAGATATCTCGGGTGAGATTGTGCCTACCTTGTGGGTGTTGTTGACTAATCTTGCTCTGTCGAGCCAATGTCTTTTAGTATCTTGTTGGAATTATGTTGTTGTTGAACATTAAGTCACATAAGTAAGGATATAGAGGCCAACAAATGGTTCTGTTGCTGGGACCCATAATAATTTGAGTCGAGAGAAATGTTGTGGCATCCGAAAAAGAAGGAAATAGAGGATTGGATGGAGTCTAAGATGCTATCCTTTGCACAAGAGAAGAGCACAGGATCATGGTTGAGCATAGAAAACTGGGTGGATGAGTACATATATTCTGGCATTCACGAGATCTTCTTTGGAGAGTTCCCAATTGTGCTACACGAGTGGTTGTCAAGATTGGCGACTAGAAATACAAATTTCCAAGAAAGAGAAGCGGTTGAGTGGATTGATCAACTCATTCACGAGATAAAAAGTGTAAGTAAAACCATATCTAGAGTTGTGACTTTTGGGTTGACATTATTTTGCAAGGATATATTATAGATTTTGCAGTAGACACTATAAACTCATATAGCGAGGTTGAAAGAAAATTTTTCCAAGGACCCCAAGAAGATATTTGTTATCTATCAGTACATGGATCAAGATGTTGATTTATGAGAAGGGTATTTTGCAGTTAATTATTTAAGCCACATATCCAAGGAGAGGGGATATGTCACGAGAGATCTGCAAAGAAAATGGGAAATGGTGAGCTGAGATGCTCCCAGGGAGTATAGAACCTGAAATAGAAGCTGGAATCCTAAGGAGTGGAAGGATATTTTGATCAGGAAAAAAAAGAAAAATATAGGGAGGTTAATGAACTCCTAGTTTGTTTGAGGAAAGCGAGCACAAACTTTAGTTGCAGCTGGGAAAAGAGTCTTGCAATGAAGAGGATAACTATAGCTTGATTTAAGAAGGGAAAGAGGATTTCAAAGAGCCTATGGAGACACCAAGATTAGGGCATGACTACATCACACCAGGAGTATCTCCAGAGGTAAGGTCTAGAGCCTCATCTCCTGAAAGATTTGTTAATATTGATAGTTCTAGTACTATGACTAGCGCACAGGAGGGTACACCTCCGCTAATTTATTCATCAGATAACCCCAATGCCAACTCAATGGTTGGGGAAGATATTAGACTACCCACATTCAATGGAAATGGAGTAGAGGATATAGAGTAGCATTCATTCATCTATGAAGCTGTATGGATGGTTCGCCTAGTTCATAAAGCGGACCTAGAGAAAGCGCAGATGATCACGACTCTGAGGTGTCGTGCATTGGAATGGTTTATGAAGTTCTACATGGTACCGATAGGAGCGCCATAGAACTCCCTTGAAGAGATATTACTCATGATGATCTGTGAGTTTAGAAATCCTAAATATAAGTTGCAGTGTATCATCGAGAACAAGGAGATAACGCAAGCATTGACAAAGTTAGTATAGGACTTTCACCAATGGTTTAAAACTTTGATGGAAAAAATAAGATCCGATATGTTGGATGTATAGCATAAATAATGGTTTAATGTTGCATTGTTACCACACTTCTAAGGCCCATTGATGCAGAAAAAGATCGAGTCACAGGCATAAGCGCTAGAGTTGGCAGTGAAGCTGGAAGCCTCATCAATCGGTGATGGTGCCACATGAATGGTGTAGATTTAGTTGTAGCTGGCTAATCTGATGATACATATTCAGGATATCAACAAGGGAAAATAATCCCAAGAACACTTATGTTGCACGAAGTGTATAATAGATGGACACACCAAATATAATTATCCAACCTACATGAACTATATCTCATCAGGTGCGCCAAGCCCATTGAGTTCCCATGGAATACCTGGGTGCTGCATATGCTAGTCTAGAGGAAATCGTGATGAGGAGTGTCTATACTTGAAAAAAGTTGTAAGTACACTAGTAATCATTTTCTGTAAATTTTTTAAGTCATTAGGCCATGAAGAGAAGGATTGCAGAGCATACTAGCTCTTAAAGGAAAAGACGGTCGACAACTACTTGATGAAGAATGAAGGGAAACCTTAGGCTGAACCAGCACAAGCATCCTATAAGCCTATAGAATTCCCATCCAATCAGTATCAAAACCAGTATCATCCCTTGTATGCACCTCAGAATTAGTATGCACCTCAACATCAGTACGCACCACAGAATCATTATCAGACAATGATACCAACAGAACCAGTACCCACCCCAGTAACGAAACCCACAGGGAATGGGTGGTGGAAACTTCAAAGATCGAGGTGGAGGAGGATTTGGTAGAGGAATATTTTAGGTTACATGCTATAACTATGGACACCTAGGTCATTATGCTAGATATTTTCAGGAACTTGCAAAGACATGCTCATATTGTAAAGCGCAGGACCATAATGTAGAGCAGTGTCCGTAGTTGATTGTGAAATGGCAGGCTATGACCATCATAGGTCCTAAACCTGTGCAGAATCTGAACCCAAATCCAAATCCTAACTTGAATGTCTAGATGATTGTTATTGAGGAAAGAGAGACAAGTGTTTTCATCGTAACACGAGGAGGTGCTTCGACTGGAGCTGATCAGGAAACCCCGCAAGAAAAATTACAGCCACAAGTGCGACCTGCGGTGCAAAATAAAGTACCATTCGCCATTCAAAAATGAAAGCAAGTATTTTTTAATGTGCAAATAAATTTTGTAGATCAATAACAACCATCTATGTCAGGTGAATTCAAGGAGATGCCTAAACGCTTCCAACAGCTATTCCAAAAGAAAATCCTGAAAAGGTTAGTAAGCTTAAATAATTTCTTTCAAGTTGTTTAGTGCTAATTCAGGATAAAGATGATGTCGCATAACTAAAAGAATTTATAGAAGAAACTCCAAAAGAGTCGCAACCTGGCAACAAGGTTAACCATGTTAAGAAGAAATTTAAAACTGGGCGTGAGTTAAGAATGACTACACAGATAGGCGACTAAGACATGGATTACATCATTTTAGACCTTAGATCAGACGTCAATATTTTGTTGCGAAAAAATTGGGAAAGTATGGACAAGCCTCACTTGGACTGGTATTCTTTCTAGTTACGACTTGCAAATCAGGAAAAGGTCCTACCAATTGGTAGGTTGAGTCAGATCCCTTTCGACATTGAAGGGTTGCGAACATTTGCAGACTTTGAAGCCATTAACATCGTTGACAAAACAAACCCATATCTCATGCTACTGGGGATATATTGGGCCATAGATAATCAAACCATTATCAATTTCAAGAAAAGGATACTCTCATTCAAGGATAATGAGATGAGAGTGGTGTCGTCCATCGATCCACTGGAGGGACAAAGATATGTCGAGCCTATCTACAATGATAGACAGGCTGGCTATATTGACCAAATATACAATGTCACTGCTCTACAATAATATTACATCAATCCGATCATGGATGGAAACTTGAGCTGGAAGAGTGCATTCTCATGCACATCTAACTTAGGAGAGGCCTTGGAGAATTGGAAAAATTGGTTGCATGAGGTCTCTATGAGGAGGTGCACCATAATCACAAGGTCTGTGCGATGGGTGGAGAATGAGCTATGAGAATTTCCCACCTATGAGGGTTTACATAACCTGGTGACCTTCCTACATGACTTTGAAGGACTCGTAATAGATTCATAGTGATTGTCTGTGTTAGACCATGTACTAAAGGCTACGCCCGCTAGATGGTGGGGTACACATAAGCAGTCCATATCAAAATGGCCACCATGCATAAGATTGATGGAAGCCAGATTCGATGAAGAGGTCACCACTTTCAATCACAAGTACACAGGGTTTTCAAACCCTGTCGAGCACATAAATCAGTATCGCATTGCATTTGCAGAATACCCATGTCAGGAATGGGTCCATCGTTTCATTCACACATTCAAAATGACACCCCGAAGCTGGTATACATCTATGGAGTTGCGACAAGGAACTTAGTATTAGGAAGATGTAGCTAAATAACTCGTGTACACATTTGAATTTGATGATGAGAAACCTATGGTTGATGATGTACTTCAAATGATAAAGGAAAAGATATTTGCTGAAATCCCTGTCGAAGAGGACAATTACCACTAGTGCACCGTGACCATCCAACAATGGATGGCCTGTTACAATCTAGTTGGAGACCCAGATGATGATCCGACTAAAATAAATATACCAGAGTCAGAGGGTACACGTGTAGTTTAGGGAAGTGGTATTTCAAGTGACTAGTTCCTCAAGTCGTTGAAAATCAAGAAAGTAAACATTGGGTCACCAGAAAACCCAAAATTCACCAAGATAGGAGTTATTGGGATGAAGAGAAAAGTTGCAAAGATTACCGACTTGATACATGAGTATCAGGACCTATTCCCTACCAATTTCTCAAAGATGAAGGGAATAGTTGGTGACCTAGGAGAAATGAAAATACCCCTAAGACTAGATGCTAAACCCATTAAGCAGTGAGCTTATAGGTTGAATCCAAGGTATAAAGAAAAGGTAAAAGCTCAATTGGATCACATGCTCGACACGGGAATTATTGAACCTATTGAAGATTCAAAATGGATCAGCCCCATAGTGATCCAGGATAAGAAAACCATAGGTTTCAACCTAAGGAAGTTGAATGATGAATGCTTGCATGATCCATTTCCAACACTATTTACAGACTAAGTATTGGAAAGTGTCATAGGACAAGAGATGTATTCATTCATCAACGGATTCTCTAGCTATCATCAATTCAAAATCGCGAAGGAGGATCACCATAAAACAACCTTTGTCACAGAATGGGGATGCTACTAGTATACGGTAATTCCCTTTGGACTCAAGAATGCACCTACTATTTTTTCTAGAATAGTAGTTTCTGCTTTTAAAGATTTCATTCATAAATTTCTTGAGGTAAACTTTGATTATTGGACTGTATTTGGTCTAGTAAGAGACCATATTAAGAGTTTGCACATGATGCTAGGCCGTTGTCTCCAGTATCAGATCGCACTTAATTCCAAGAAATGTATTATTTGCGCATTGTTCAGTGTGTTGTTGGGTCATTTTATCTATCATGATGGAATTTTGGTCAACCCAGCAAAAGTTGTGATTATCCTAGACTTACCACCACTGACATCAGTCATGCAACTCAGATCAGTGTTAGTACACACATGCTACTACAAGAAGTTCATCAGAGGGTATGCATAGATCACTGCACCTATGGAGGAGCTGTTGAAGAAAGATGCAAAGTTTTAGTGGACTAAACCTTGCTAGGAAAGCTTGGATAAGTTAAAAGACAAGATGGCCACTACGCCAATACTGGTATTTTCATACTGGAAGAAGGAGATCCATGTTCATGTAGACACCTCATCTATTGCGCTAAACATAGTCTTGATGCAACCAGGAGAGGGTGCGCTTCACCACCCCATTTCTTTTTCCAATAGAAAACTATTAAGGACAGAGAAAAATTACACCATAACAGAGAGAGAAGGCCTCACTATGGTCCATGCACTTCAGAATTTATGACACTACTTATTGGGTGGACATTTCAAAATGTACACTGATCATTCGTCTCTAAAATACCGGGTCAACAAGCCAGTAATGGGGGGAAATATTTGTCAATGGCTCCTCCTATTTCAAGAATTTGACTTTGAGGTCATAGTGAAACCTATTCGACTGAATATCCAGCCAGATCATCTGTCAAGGATTGAAAGTGGGGAAGAACCAACTAGTCTGGAGGATAAATTTCTTGACGCGCAATTATTTATGATCCACATGATGGATGATCAGAATTCAGAATTTAACGCTATCACCCATATCCTTAGTATAGGTTCTGTTCCCGAAGGATTATCCACTAACCAGAATAAGCATTTGGTTGTCAGATCTGTTGATTATATGTTGATTTTGGGACATCTGTACAAGCTTCACACGAATGAGATACTCCATCGATGTGTTTTCAACTATGAGCGACCTTGGCTAATGAGTGAAGCACATGTTGGTGTCGCAAGAGGACACTATGCTAAAACAACCATTGTGCGTAAGATATTACAAGCAAGGATATGGTGGCCAACCATACATATGGATACTAAGAGATTCAGACGGCACTATGATATCTTCTAGAGAACAGGAAAACCATCACGTTGCAACAAGATGTTTCTTTCATTGTAGATAACAATGCAAGCATTCGACAAGTGGGTCGTTGATTTTGTTGGACTGATCAGTCCACTAGGAAAGAGGACTGGTGTGCACTACATTATCACTACGACAGACTATTTGACCAGATGGGAAGAAGCTACTCCTGTTAAAGATTGCACTGCTGCAATTGCGGTGAAGTTTTTATTTGAGAATCTGGTGACTAGATTTGGCTGTCAAAAAATTCTACTCAGAGACCAAGGTACGCATTTTGTTAAGAAAATGATGGTTGAGCTTACTACAGAATTCCATATCCATCATAAGAAGATGACACCCTATCATCCTTAGGTGAATGGAATGGTTGAATCCTTCAACAAGATTTTGTAGAATGCATTAACCAAAGTATGTAACGTGTTCCGAGATGAATGGGATCAAAAAGTTCCAGTTGTGCTATGGGTGTATCGCACAACTTGCAAGTGATTGATAGGGCACACACTACAACAAAAACTAGATTTAGCGTCTCTTTTTGTATCCCTTTTTGCGTTTAGACCATCTTTCAGTGTAATTTTCTTCAATTTTTGGACAAAATGGCACAATTTCACGGGTTGGTGTTATTTTAGGCATTTTTTGTGTCCTTTCTCTAAATATGGCACAAATTGCGGTGTAATTTGCACCGGGTTTTGCACCAGGTTTTGCACCAGGTTTTGCATCAGGTTTTGCAACAGGTTTTGAGCCTAGTTTTGCACCTAATTTTGTGCCTAGTTTGTACATCTACTCTTGTTGTGCCCCCTTTTATGCCCATGTTTGCCTCAACTTTTACGCCCTTTTTTCATCCACTTTTGTATCATTTTTTACATCCACTTCTGCTTCTTTTTTTACATCCCTCTGTGCACCAAGTTTTGCATCAAAGTTTACATCATGTTTTGAGTCTAGTTTTTCATCTCATTTTGTTTTAGCCATTTTTGCATCCACTTTTGCATCCATTTTTTTGTCCACTTTTGCACCCACATTTTCATCCATTTTTGAATCCCATTTTGCATCCATGTTTACATATTTTTTTGCATCTACTATTGCATCCACTTTTGTCGTGTCCCAATTCACACCCATTTTTGTGCTTACTTTTACACCCACTTTTGCTTCAACTTTTGCATCCATGTTTGCATATTATTTTGCATCCACTTTTGCATCGGGTTTTGCATTGGGTGTTACGACTACTTTTGCATCTAATTTTGCATATACTTTTGTTGCATCCACTTTTGCATCACCTTTTGCATCCATTTTTGCTGCACCCCATTATGCGCCCACTTTTGCGCCTACTTTTGTTTCATCCATGTTTGCATCCTTTTTTGGATCGATGTTTTTATCCACTTTTGCATCCAGTTTTACACCCAGATGTTGAATATGAAAATGAGGATAATGATTATGATATTGAGGATGGTTATGATGATGATGATAATGTTGTTTATAATGAGGAGAACGATGACAATGATGATGACGATGATGACAATTTTGATGATGAGGAGGAGGAGGAGGATAATGGCAATGACAAAATCACCAATGATTAAGATGGCAATGAAATGAATGATGATGATGGTGATGATGACAATGACAATGATGATAAATACAATGAGAATGATGATGTTGATCATCTTAAAAAATAAGTTGTTATTTGGCATGCATAAATCGTGTGTGTCCTCCATGTCTCTTTTCCACTAATCACATATTTTGGGTAGATGTTATTTGTTATTCCAAAGGTAATGATGAATAACTGATGAAAATGCCAATAATGATGATGATGATGATATGGATGATGATTATACCGATGATGATGGATATTGTGATAATCATGATGAAAATGACAAAGATGACGATGATGATCATGATCATCATCATTCCCATCATCGTCATCATCAAAAACATCATCATTGTCATTGTCATCTAGTTCATCATTGTCATCATTTAAAGCATATGGGATGTGTTTACCAATTAAAGCATGCATAACAAGTGAGATTATTCTAAAACACCCCACCACAGTACAAAATTCAAACCATAAGGGAAAAATAATATTAAAATTGTTCCCATTTTCTTTCTCCCAACAAAACATGCTTCATTTTAGGCAATTATGTTAAAATACATATATTCATAGGCCATCCATACTATACTTGTAAGAAATATAAATATAATACTTAATAGAATTTATAACATAGGTAAATATTTTATAAACACCCTTATGATATATAAACTTCTTTCACCTTAATAATGGTAAAATATGTAAATATAATAATAATATATAATTAATATAAATATGTTACTATAGTTCATATGTTAAAAGATTTAATATAAATAAATATATATAGTTCATATGTTATGTGATTTAAAATAATTAAATATATACACATATTATTTACTTATACATTATACAAATTAAAATATAGATTAAAACTTATGAAGTTTCATAGGGAGGCGAAGCAAAACATGAAGGATTTTTCAAATATAGATCTATGTACAACTACCCATTTCCCAAAGGGGCTTCTGCTAAATCAATATATGGATTCGGGGTTATGAGTATCAATTTGGTCCGTCTGGTCCGTCCCCAATTCAGCCATGAGAGGATTTAATTCGTTCATGAGAGGATTTAATATTATTCTGCCCATGAGGACTTCTCAGGGTGCCCAGTTGGCAACGTGGGTGTCTTGATTCTCAGGCCAGGCCATTCAAAGCCTGGTTTTTGGGGATGGATCAAAGTAAACTAGGAGCTCTACCATTGTTGATGCCTCTACTATCTCTACCTTAGATGTTGCTCTCTTAGATACTATATAAGATATACCTATGTTGGTGGTGCTACTGATGCTAGGTCACCAAAATTTAGATCGCTATCTCGCTATTGGATTTTGTATTACTACAGATTGGAATTTATAGCTATGTTTTATGAGAGGGATTCACACAGATTGACTAATTAGGACTAACCAGGATAGGACCCAACCAGGAGACCTAATCTGAGTATCCATACCTCAAATTCTATGAGGGTAAATAAATTACTGGGACAAGGGGCCAAATCCATACGATCGTTGGATGTTGAGAACGAATCGGGTGAGCCTGCTCTGTTATAAGGACTAACGGATCGGGCGCGCAACACTGTGAAGCTTTGGATTTATAACAAGAGACTCTCGAACAGCCTATTACTCAAGTACCAGTCATGATAATTCTTTCTCATGGAGCCTTTGGATGACCTCCCAGCTTCCAGCTTCCACATTTCATTAAATAAATCAATGCATTTTCCTTCAATAGGATCATTGAAGATGGAGAGAATTTGGGATTGAATCAAAATACTGGATATGGAAAGAATTGGGTATTGAATCAACTCATGTGGCTTCTTTATGATTTTATGTCAGGTAGCATGATTTCTTAGAACAAATGCAACGGATTCTCCATCATTGTTGTATTTTCCTATTTCTCTGTTAAGCCCTATGTAGAATCTTCTATGACCATATTTTGCTTATAGGCCAAATGCAAATGTTATGGCCTAAGGCTATGTCTTTTGACTTGCCATTGCATAAGTTACAAAAAATATCCATGGTTAACCAAAATTCATAAAAGAGGTACTATATCTTTCTCACATGCAAATATTCCCTTTATAGGGCTTTGTGGTGGCCTAAGGCCCCACACATAGTTCATGAGCCCTAAGGAAAACAATTTTGGCCCAATAACTCTTTTCACATCAAATCATGGCCTAGGGACTAAAATCCATACTTGGTGTGTCAAACCTAAAAATGACCGACATATCTTACTCATTGGATAAATATTATCTATGTAGTATATAGGGCCTTTGAGGCAGTATAGGGCATCACACATGACCCATGAGCCCATTAGCCTTATATGTTATGTTTTGACTTGATAATATGGCCCAATCAATGATAATTATTCTTGGTCGCTTAGAGCTTGAAATGGCCATTCTTTCTTGTAAGCCAAATATTTCCCACATAGAGATGACATTATAAACTAGGTCCCATAACAACACATCAGACATCCATATAGCGATCGATTATTTTGTTAATTTTCTTAAATCTATTTTGTTAAATTTTTTCTTTTTTCTTTTTTTCTCATTAGTTTTAAAAATAAAAGAAAATACAACTTTAAGAAGAAGAGATGAAAGCCTATGTGGTTGGGAGGGAGGGGATTAAACTCCCTATTGTTTGTACATAAACATGACAAAGAAGAAATTATATATCAATGGGAGGGTGGAGATGTTAAATCTTGAGATATAAATTGGTTGGGTCGATATTGAGCGAGCCATCAAAATTGTCAAACTCCATCACAATCTTCACTTGCAATCGGTGTTCCATTCTTTATTCTATCGATTGTGTCCAGCTAATTCCATCATGTTGCATTTTTCTTATGTTCATGGGGCTAGATGCCCGGTTATAGCATTGCATCCTCTCCATTGCACTAGATTGACGAGACTCGGACGTGACAAACCTTTTGTGTGAATTGAATAGAATCTAGATCTTTGAATGAATTATAGGTTTTGGGATTACATGACCAAATGGGAAAGACAAACTTCCCAAGACTAACACTTAGTCTGACCCTATCATACATGAACATTCCTCCATGCTTCCATTATTACATGAGGAAACTCTAACAACCTTTTGACTTGGTATTCAAATATTGTGTACATACATAAATAAGGTTGTTGTCTTCTCTTCCAAGACACAAGGTGTAATCTCCCCTTCTGAGTGCGCCACTTGGATTACTCCGCTATCCCATACATAGACAGTAATTTTAAACACTCGTCAATGGAATCTCCTTCGATAGACCCACACATGAACCTTTTGCATGAATCAAATGGAATCTAGATATTTGAATGAATTATAGGTTTTGGGATTGCATGACCAAATGGGAAAGAAATATTAGTCCCATTGAAATGGCAGCAAAAGGAAAAAGGGGAGCAGTAGGTATATAGCCAGGAAACCTCTGTCCATTCTCTTAGTAAGGCGGTCGAAACTCTATCAAATTGTTTGTCCCAACACTATAATAAATATCATCTATTTGTATGGTCAATTTGATGGTGTAAATATCTCAACTTGGGCATTATATTCCAATGTACCTAAACTAATGCACAATCAAACCGCTGGAAGGAAATCACAATGGTCTATCACTCATTTGTATGCTTTTGGCTATGTCAAAGTGGGACATATCCTCCACCATAAAACAAAAAACATTAAAATAAAGGTTAGCACAAGAAAAAACACCCCATCCCAAAGTTAGTGCCATAAGGAAGTGCAAACATAATAGGCTAGATTATTTTAAAACACCCCACCAAAGTACAAAATTCAAACCACAAGAGAAACATAATATTGAAATTGTTTCCATTTTCTTTCTCCCAACAAAACATGTTTCATTTTAGGAAAATATGTTACAATCCATACATTCATAGTCCATCCATACTATACTTGTAATAAATGTAAATACAATACTTAATATAATTTGTAAAATATGTAAATATTTTATAAACACCTTTATGATATATATACTACTTTCACCTTAATAATGGTAAAATATAATAATAATATATAATTAATATAAATATATTACTGTAATTCATATGATAAAATATTTACTATAAATAAATATATATAATTGATATGTTATATGATTTAATATAATTAAATATAAACATATTATTTAATTATACAAATTAAAATTATAAAAAACAAAAGAACAACAAATTTATTTGGTAATGAATGGCCATGGCCATGGGCGTGGTGGTTTCATTTTTTTTGAGATTGAGCGAAAACTCAAAATTTTTAAACTCCATCCCAATATTCGGGATGTTCCATTCTTTATTCTTTAGCTTTTGATTAATTATTACTGTCACAGATACAAAGGTCGAAACCTGCAACCTCGATCTGGAAAGGACACTGCCGTGAACACTCAAACTGGGGAGCATGCTGGGAGCTCCGAATCTTTATTTGCAGATAAAGGATCTAAAATGGGTGCTTAATCAACCGAGGCTACAAAATATATAGCTGGCTATGCTACCGTAACTTGGTAAACTGCCTTTTCTGCAGCTATCTTTGTTGCTTCCCCCGCACCCTCTATTTCTAGTGGTGGTGAACCCGTTGCTGCTCCCATTTAAGCCAAGGTTGAAACCTACTGCCAATGGATTCCATCATGAGCCCATTTCTCTAGGAGCCACTAAAATATTTCCACTATGATAATTTAACAAGTAGCTAATTGTCATCAGGCATTGACACTATTGTTTACGTTTATTGTTGTCATCGGGGTTTTATAACATGGAACTAGTTAAAAGATGAGGAGGAAAAAATAGAGGCTCATATATATTGTGCTCGCCAAGGTCAAGGGATTTTCGGCATGGCCCACTAAGGTACACTAGATCTTGTGCTCGCCAAGGTCAAGGGATTTTCGGCATGGCCCGCTAAGGTACGCCAGTCTATTTTTCATCCCCAATCGTTTTCCCTTATTTGATGTATGCCATGTATGTTGTTGCTGTTATTTTCATTTACCACATCAAATTATATACTTCTTGTGCCCCTTGTTTTAATACCCAATTATTGTCGTCTAAGGGTTTGTGTGAATTTTTATAGATTTTCAGAGGGTTTCATTTCCATTACGCCTTCCCTTATTTGATGTATGCCATGTATGTTTTTGCTGTTATTTTCATTTGCCACATCAAATTATATACTTCTTGTGCCCCCTATTTTAATACCTGATTATTGCCATCTAAGGGTTTGTGTGAATGTTTGTATATTTTCAGAGGGTTTCATTTCCATTGTGCTGATTGCAATGGCTATGGGGATCTTTTTCGATTGCCCAATGTGTGCTGATATTTTCTTCTTCATCCTAGAATTGCAAAATCTGGTTCTCTGAAACCCTGAACAAGAAATCAAATCCTATAACAGATATTAGTGTTTAAACGCTTGGATGCAAGCTTGTGTTTTTTTTGTTTAAACCCAAGCGATGGATGCAAGTTTGTGTTTTCAGGTGGAAATTGTTTCTGCCTTATTTCCATCGTTCCAAATCCAGATAAACCTTACCCATAGCTTATTTTGGAGGACCATTTCGCTTCTTGCATACATTTCATTGCGGTGAATCAGACCAGTCTGAGTTCTGAAAGGACCTCTCCCTCACCGAAAACCTTGCTTAGTCTTTTGACCAGCGACTCTCATCTCAATAAATAAAACTTTAGGTATCGCAGGGACATCTCTTCATGCAAGAACCCATCAAGCAATCAATGGTGTAATAGCCAGCCTATTTACCAACCTAAAAGAAGACGAACCTGCTAGACAACAAGTTGGGCCAGCTAAGAAAAGGTCAATGCATATATATCGACACCTCGGGAAGCACCTCTATCATGGGGTATGTGAATACGCATGCATCTGCTAGTTGGGCATAAAGTTGACCCTGCACAGCTATGAATGCGTCCGTCATCTAGCCAATGGCCAATCCCACCTGTATTAGTGCACCCGGATCGAAGAAGATCTATATCACTTGCCAACCTGCTTGCCAACCAGAAAGACTGAATCTTGTTGTCCACCCAGATGAAGTGGCGAACTAAAATGGGTGGTAGACCAGAAAGAATGAATATTGATGTCCGTTCGGAGAAGCAATGAATATGGGTGTAAAGGTTAGATATTTACCAATTGAACTTATTGAATCAGAACCATGAAAAGTAGAGGTGAAGTTCTAAGAGGCAATCTAAAAGGTAAAGGCCTTGGTAAAGGCACGGTAAAGGCCCTAGTTTTGAAACCGAAAGCACGAATGAGGGTATAATCCGACTTAAAAACTCAAGGATTGATTTCTGGAAAATGGCCATACAATCAATTTCCCTAGCAAAGAGATTGGAACAAGGACCAATAGGTGTCTCCCCCACTACGCTCCAAGAGTATTACACAATTGGCCCGAATTTGTCAGGCCCACAAGCTACCTATTTTTATCAATACGATGACCCCTAAAAATATGAATCAGTAATAACAACTATTTTTCATTTGGCTGAGTAAAAATCTGAATCAGTAATAACGACTATTTTTCATTTGGCTAAGTGCATACTCTTATGTCATAATCACCCAGGAATTTCACCTGCAATTTAACCTAACGAGTAGACTGATATTCAGACATTACTGAAATACAACAAAGTAGAAATGTCAAAAGCATCTATTAAAAAAAAAAAAAAAAATTTGCAAATGTTAGATGAGATACACAACTAAATTGAGAAACCATCTAATATCAATTGATGGCTCATCTCCGACTTCAAAATCCTGGAACATTTTGAAAAGATATGAAAATGTATCAGTCAATTGACGTCTTGCAATCATTTCACTTCAACTTCTCTTGAAAAATCATTGCATCCTACATAACTAGAAGTAATCTTGGCAATGCTGAGAAACACCTCGAAAATACCTCTCTCTGCACTAGTTTTCTGGGAAGATGAGACCATCCACAGAATCCAATAAAAATTATCATGACTTCCTTTACAATGATGGCATATAAGGATGATGCCTTAATATTCTAAACAAGTAATCACGTATCTCTGGTAGTAACTGTTCTACAAGGGAAGGGTAGCTGCACAGAAAATTGATAATAGAAATTTATATAGATACTGAAAAAGTTCCCAGCTCACTATAATTGTTCAGTTATGTAGAAGTTTTCCTTACCCGTACATGTTAGACATTTGTTCATGGTGCTCCTGAAAGTACATAACACACATATGACCCAAATAAGTTACATGATATGAATCAACAAGATCATATATACTAGCTTATGAGGTGGCTAGTTACTGCATATAACACGTATAAATCCTTGTGCTTAATTACATGGACTATGGAAAAGCTCATTTTCTCAGGTGGTAATTACGAACCTAGTCGGTGCTATGATACTAGAGCTTAGTGTAATTAATCTTGAGCATCTATAAACTTAGAGTACATAATGAATACATGTTTCTTAAGATAAGCCATGGTAAGACCTATTAATCATTGTAAGAGCTTACTCACCTATTATTGGAATAACGTATTCAGCTGATGTGGAACATAAATGACAATGACTTACTAGTAATGCTTACTGAGCATGTTTAAACAAATACGTTGAATTAAGCAGGACGAGATTACAGAATCCAGGTTTCTGGAAAAGTTACGGAGTATTTAATGTGGAATTACAAGGTCTAGTCCAGAGTATAAACAAGATAGATTATTACTCTTAGAAAGCTTAACATGTACTACTCTGTATATATAGTAGAGCTAGCATAAGACCTTACATTGATTATGCCAATCCTGCTAGGTAGAAGAATAAGCAATTATGTGCACATGCTGTAATTACTCCTTTTCGTGCTTAAGAGCCGTAGCTCGTATTAATGAGACTGACATCATAGAACAAGCTAGACAATATCCAACTAGTAGTCATACTATCATCTGGCTTAACTGAGTTATTGCTAACAACATGAAGTACAAGGCTAGAAGCAGTTGATGATATGCTGCATTACTAAGTACTCGTATATAAATATACTACTTATACCTGAAGTAAGAGCTGGCATTATTACCTTTCAAATAGTATGAGTATAACCTATCTATTGCAGGCTACTGATCAACAAGATCATATATACTTGCGAAATTCTCCAAAGTAAGGTCCTAAACAGAAACAGAAAACACAGATCTCAGTGCTAAGGCTGGCCAATATCATAACAAAAAAAAAACTGCAATGAAATAAAAGAATACCTATACAATAGAATATAGCGGTCCCATTGGATCTTCACCTAATCAATAGTTCAGTTCCTAAGCTGGAGAACCTTGCGATCTAGTACGCAATAAGGTTCAACATGAATGCTCCCTCCCTAGAAGCATAATGAATTCAGAGAGTATAATATTGGTAACCACATTAACCTAAATAAATAGAGATATTATGCATACTAGGATAAACATATCATTATTGTTAATTATGGAAACAACATATCCGTAATCACACTTAGTTACTAGTAGTTGTGATAAGAGATTTCATCATGTTTGATATGAGTACTAGGTATGAGCTCAGACAACTAAGTAGATTAAAATAACTTAAGTTTCATATATGATTAACCACCAATATTCAGAGTATCCAGTAGTCTAAATACCATGGAACTAATACTGATTAGCTATATTGGTATTTATTTAGCCCACATAAGCATTCCCATAACCAGTACCTTGTTATCACTTGTAGGTATATCTTCTTATACTGATTACACTCATAGGAATATCCATATTTATTGTGCTCACTCATATTCTTAGTTATACTACCAAGCTTTATCACTAATCAGTGTTGCAATTGATTAGCTTGTGTACATACCACTTATCATATTTGATTACAGATTTGCTTAGACTGATTGGTTAGGATAAGTAGATCAATACACTTATATCTATATAAGAATGTATAACTAGTATTACAGTTAGATCATTGGCTTCAACATAACATGGAAAGTGATGTAAAAAGGTAATGACGCATTTTAGCTAAGCTCTTCTGAATGATTATCACCTAGTACTAAACCCATTATATTTATCAACACTATTAGTAACTACTTATATTTAAGGTTTGATGTCCTAATCTATGGGAATAACTAACATGAAGCTAAGATACATAGACTTAGTTTACCCTGTACAATGAATACTGTATGTGTTAATATTTCTGATATTACTAGTATAACTGCCATGATGTGGTAGCTCACCTGGATGGGTGAAACTTTGTTTCCGCAGCCACCAGGGTTCAATCCTTAAAAAAGTGTCTCCCTTGATTCGCTTTCCGATATCATGGGTTTGATCCTTTTACTTTATTAATATATTACTAGTATAACTCCCTTGATTGATTTCAAACAGGTTCTATTGAATATTCAAATACATGCAGCTGAAGGAAATGTGATTACAAGGAATATGAGCATATGTACCAACATGATAAAGTTAGGATCATAGTTATTGTTAGAATTAGGAACATGTAGTGATAGTATTGATTAGGGAGATATCATAATTACACATTCTGATCTTTACCTAATGATCAAGTTATCATGCTTTATCATCATAATTAAGGATAAGGAATACCATATGTTCTTGCTTTCATGATTACTTTTGTGGGCTATTCTTATTGGTTTATGTGATACTACTCTATTCCCATAATATAGGTGCTTGCAGGTTAATGAACATGATCAATTTTTTTCAGGTTATCATGTTTTATCATCATAATTAAGGATAAGGAATACCATATGTTCTTACTTTCACGATTACTTGTGTGGGCTATTCTTATTGGTTTTATGTGATACTACTCTATTCCCATAATATAGGTGCTTGCAAGTTAATGAACATGATCAATTTTTTCCATAATAATTGATATTAGAAACTCATATGTTATATGTAACAATCAATGCTTGTTATGATTTTGTAAGTAACTCATATGCATGGTTGATATTAGAAAATCATATGTTATATGTATCAATCAATACTTGTTATGATAGTGTAAGTAACTCATATGCATGGGATCAATTCTAGCACATGAAGCTTGATTAGTGAAATAAGCAGTATCATATTAGCTTAACCACTTGTTTATAATATGTGATATTACACTTAATACAATACATGATGTGATTTAACTATACCACTATCTTATTAGTATAGGTATCTTGGTATCAATGAGGCTAAGTAGATCCATATTAATCATATACTAGTTATTATGGTTAAGTAATCCCAGTGGTGTAATTGGAATGAGCATGTGTAATGTGTAATCAAATATGAGGAAATTACTCATATGTTTCATAGTTATGCTAAATAATTCTATAGAGATCACAATACTAGAATAAGCTCTTTCACAAGGAAAGTAATAAAATACAAGGGGCATTATGTTGGTTTTGAAAAACTGAAGGTCAATACTTTATTTGTGTCAAATAATGTTTAACTATAGTAATTTGCTCATTGTGAACAACGTTCTTTCAAAATTTCAATGATATATGACATATTGGACCATATTGTGTTCAAGAACAACAACTATATTGTTATTTCAGATTATGGTGCATTAAATTTTATGTGTGATAAGTTGAAAGGCTTATGTTTATATTTTTCCAAGTAAATTATCCTTCCGGAAGTGTCTTCTAGGCAAGTTTTTAGAATAGAAAGGCATCTCGATAGAATGTGGTAGATATGGATGTCATGATTTGTGACCTTACTGGGGTTTTTCCAAGAGAACCATTCACTATTCAGATGCAAAATCTTGGCTATACATGTCAAATAGTATATGCCAAAGAAATAAATAAATTATATTAATGGCCCCTAATTATTGAGAAATTGTCAATGGTACTATTTAAGAGTTTGTTTTGGTATTTGTAAGCTCTTCTAAATTTTGCACGAGGAGCTATGAACTCGACTCTCTCTTAACATGGTAAAAAGTATGACATTTTGTGGGCCTTATCTAGTCTGCTGAATTATGAATGGGATATGTATTTCTACTTTCCTCATATTAATTTCAATGAGGTTGGAATCACTCGAACATCTTGAAATTATTAATGGTAATGTTAAAAATTCAATTCAAATGATAGAAAAACAAGGATAAAGGAGAATTCCAACATATGGTTTAGGAATTTCATACTTTTAGTAATAGCTTCCAACAACAATTAAAGTAGTTGGGGTGGGGTGTCTGAAAAGAAAACGTAAGTAATAGAAAGAATGAACTTTTTTTTTGTCGTTTTCGTATTGAGAGAAATAAGGTGCATTCTAAATCCTAGTATGGATGAGATGTGTCATGCTTGTAGTTTATAAATGAAAATGAAACAAAGGTTGAATTCTGCACAACCATAAATTATAGGAAATGTTGAAATGGAAGGGTAGCAATGAGTTTGAGTTTCATGAGTATGCTAGTGCATCCTTCCAAAAATTTACACCATTATTAAAACGCTATATATGCAAAGTAACTAATGGTAAAGATAGAGTTGTGAGGAAAATGGGGTCACAGGCTAGTGAAAACTAAATACAATATAACACTGTGAGTAGAAATTTTATAGGCACAGTTAATATTGGTAAATGTTGATAATTTGGCATCCTAAGTGCACTCTTCTTATTTCATGTGGTTTCTATTATAGAATAAATTGACAATAATTAATAACTTGATGAAGTGATGGAATGCCCCTTCAGAATATCTTGATGGAACAATCATTAGTAAGATGAGAAACCCCTCGAATTCATCTACCTCCTTGTGGCCTTATCAATTGTGGAAATCAGTATGATGCTTTTCCCAATGACATCTTACTAATTTTGAGATTATAAATAATGCACATAATATAAACTGTCTTTGTTGGTGTTCATTGTTAAAATATTCATTATATCATATATGATGCACATAGTAGGCATCTTCTTTTAGTAATCATTCATGAGTTTTTCTCTTACCATCCTATTGCTGAACAAAATCACATCATCAATCAATATCAACATTTATGTAGAAACACACATCCTCAATTGGATTCTACAACTATTTCTTAAACACGTCCATTATTCTTTGTCCATATCAAGTTTAGGTTATTAGGTATGCATCAATACATTATGTTGTTGTTTAAGACCCTTTTGCAGACCACTTTAATAGATTGTGTAATTTTTTAGGATATTTTGTTGTTAATATTGTTCCCCTTCTCAATTCTTAAAGGGTGTTAGCTCACTGGAAGAGCGCTTGCTTTACAAGCACGAAGTTGGTGGTTTGATTCCTCCATGCCCTAATGATATCGCAATGTATTTCTAAAGGTAAAAAATGTAGTAGTGCAATATGGATAATATTAGACACAACACTAAATGCAAAACATGATGTAAAATTGGACGTCACACCAAACACAAAATTGGATGCAAAATTCGACCTTATGTCAGACACAAATGTGGACACAAAAATGGATGTCACACTAAAAGCAAAATTGGATGCAAAAAGAGACTCAACACTACACACAATTAATGACTCGATACTAGATGAAATACTAGGTCCAAAACTAGACGCAACAATAGATGCAAAAGTGGACTCCTAACTAGATGTAAAATTGGACATTAAATTGAGCACAAAATATAGCATATCGATGGAAATAAAACTAGGCGTAACACCAAGTGCAAAACTGGAAGCAACACTTGGTGCAAACAAAAACTTAAGACGAGACACAATATTGGATGCAAGATGGGACAAAACATTGGATGTAAAACTAGAAGTATATTGAATGCAAGATTGGATGCAAAATTGGACACAAAACTAGATGCAATATTAGATACAAACATGGGCGCAAAAGTAGGCGCAACACGGGGTGCAACATTGGGCTCAAACATAGATGCAAAAAAATACCTAAACCAGGATGCAACACTAGGTGCAAACCTAGATGCAAAATATAACCTAAAACGAGATGAAACATTAGGCACAAACATGGATACAAAAAAAGACATAAAACAACATACAAAATTAGATACAAATGGGGATGCAATATTATAAGTAAAATTGGTTGCAAAACTAGATGCAATATTGGGCTGAAAATTGGATGCAAACCTAGATGCAACGTTAGATGCATAATTGGACACATAATTTTATGCAAAACATGGTGCAAAATTGGGTGCAAGATTCGATGAAAAACTAGGAGCAAAATAAGACACAACGTTGGATGCAAAACTAAGCATGAAATTGGGTGCAAACAAGGATGTAACAAAGGATGCAAAAAAAGATGCAATAGAAGTTCCAAAATTGGGTGCAAATAAAGGCGTAACAAAAGCTGTAAAAAATTAGGTACAAAAATGGATGTTAAGAAGGACACAAAAAAAGATGCAATAGACGTCATTTTACGAAAATGTACAATGGCGCCAAGTTTAGCTCTGGATTGTTCATCATAATTGGGAAAAAATTACACTAAAATTCAGTGCTAAATTTGACGCTAAATCCAGTTTTTGTTGTAGTGACACCCCATTCCAACTGGTGTATGGCTAGGAAGTTGTTGTGCCAATGGAATACATTGTTCCAAGCCTACGGATTTCTATGGTAACGGAGATGACTGACGGATATGATTTCAAGCAAAGGTTGTCGCACCTTGTTCAGATGGAAGAAGAACACTTTGTCACAGGATTCCATCATACTGTCAAGAAGAAAAGGCATAAAGCGTGGCATGATCGCCATATCTGGGTTAAGCCATTCAAAGTCGAAGGTCTTGTGTTGTTGTATGACAGAAAATTCTTCAAACATCCAGGGAAGCTAAAATCCATTGGCTAGGGCCATATATGATCACGTGCATCACTGACGCGGGTGCAATAAAACTTTAGAAACTAGATTGAACATACATCGCAGGTATGGTGACTGAAAATCGCCTGAAACCTTACTATGATGGTCATGACATGCCTGGCTAATATCATGTCACGCACTGAAAAAAAAGATAAGGAAAGTGTTCCTGTCGCATGTCTACAACAAAACCAAGCAAAACACATGAAAAAGAGAGACTAACAGGATGTCCAACATTAAAGTGGGAATATTTGGAGAAGATTGAGGTGGTTATGACAACTAAGTGTCATTAAGTCAACAAGATATGAGGAGAATGGTGGTGTGCTTTTTGGTCCCATGAGCCATCCACGTCATAACTACCATAACTTCCTTGATAGGTATAGCTCAGAACTCAAGTAATCAAATTGATGAGGAACACGTCGACCGAGAAACCCACATGATCGACAAGACCTCAGACTCCCATTGAATAACGATCACAGGATGCATAAGTGCCTATAAATATGGGCTTCATCGACAAGTTTCGGTTTACATGCACCTAGTGAGCACAAGAGAACCAGAGCCGAATTGTAATAGAGAGAAAGACAAAACCCATGGTTATAGAGATTTCTAGTGCTACTAATTTATCCGACGTAAGTGTCACCTCATCGTTCCCAATTAAGGAAGAGATTGAATCACCCGAGGTATAGCAACCTGAGAAGGAACCATAACTTGAATGAATGGTGCGACCAAAAAGGAAACATGTCCCTGTGGCCATTTCAGCCCCTGTTCCACTCCCCGGTTCCAGCCCGGTGCTGAAACCTATTCAGAACCCACCAATTTCATGCCTGCAACCAGTCGTGCCACCAAGATAGGCTGGAGAAAGAGAAATTAGAGAGTCATCCAAGTTGCAGCTGTCAAAGAAACGCAAGGCTAAGGCCATTGCAGATATGCCTGAATAGGACCTGATGGAGGAGGATGAACCAAACTCACCACCCTGAGATGCTGATGCCACTAGGGAAGAGAAAAACTTCCCCCAGTATGTCCAGCCAAGGAGAGTCGACACACAAACGGTGACACTTCCAAATAAAGAGTGCACATTCTTAGTGACACCCTACATTCCTGATAATGTCCCAATGCTGATGGACATGCTGTCGAAGATAGCCAAGCTATCATTTGAAGATATTGACACTCGCAAGTAGGTGGGCTTGGAGAGTATTAGAATTTTAATGCCATTTAGATCTTCAAGCAAATAGTTCTAATAATTTTTGCAATAAATGGAGAATGAATGTACAAACTAAACAAAACAAACCACACAGGAAATGGATGAGTATTGCTCAGGAATTTACAGTATCATTCACAATAATAAATATAGTGTTACAATAGTTTACAAATAGGAAGAATTTGAATGTGTAGGGATAAATTTGAATATACCATGTGGATCTAACTATATCTAACTGAATCTCTAACTCATGGTGCCTCCATCAATATCGGAGTCCAACATTAACTCCCAGATGTCCAACCAACTCAATTAATCAGTTATATATAGTTAAATCAGTGCAACTAAGTGTGGTAGGTGCCTACTCCACATGCATCCATGCATTAGCCATGCCTAGCTAGCGCTAGCTAAATGATTGTGAACTAACTGAAAGTAAATGGGGGATAACTAGTACTAACTCCAACTAACTGAAGTAGGTTGGTGCTGCGGCTCCCAGTGGCTCCTAAGATGTATGGATTGGTTTATGAGGCACCTAAAATGATGCATGCACATGCAGTAAGTGGAAGTTAACCTCTAGCAGTGTTCCCCACACTCCAGTTACTAGTACAAGTGTCCCCATTGGGCCAAGCGGACCCAATTAATTAATTAAGGTTCCTAAGTTAGGCTATATAATCTAATAGACAATATGGTCAAGCGAGGATTAATAATCCTAACACCCCCCCTGAACCCTAAATTGGAAAACTATGGGCTCTGGTAACAAGAGCATAGGTCAGCCAATATACAATCTAAAATACATGAATGCTGCATAATACCAATGAGGTAGGGAGAACCTCTTGGAAAAAACCTACCTCAAAATAGGAACTAGGAATCAAGCCTTAATGCCAAAAAGAGACCTGAGAAACAAAAATCTCTTTTCGATAAAAGACTTGGTAAAAATATATGCAATATGATCCTATTTCAGACAAAAGTGAAGTGTCATGGTTCTTTCATGCACTAGTTCCCAAATGTATTGCATGTGAACATCTATGTGCTTTGTCCTCTCCTTCTGAACAAGATCACTAGAAATATTGATTGTACTCTAATTATCACAATAAATATCCAGTGTAGATGAATTCTGAATCTTGAACTCTGTCAAGATGCCATGTATCCAAACTACCTAAATAGATGCATTCACAGCTCCCCGATACTCTACTTCTGCTGAAGAGAGTGCAAGTGTTGCTTGATTCTTCTTGGAGCAACAAATTGGACCAGATCCAATCATGAATGCAAAACCCGAGGTGGATTTCCTATAATTTCTATATCCTGCCCAGTCTGAGTCTATAAATCCTATGAGATCCAATTGTGCTCCAGTAGCATAATGGATCCCATAATCAATACCCTGCACATAGTGCAAGATCCTATTTTCTTCTTTCCAGTGCAGCTCATGTGGCTCCTACATGTATCTGGTAGCGGAACTCATAGCATAGGATATGTCTAGTCTTGAATGAGTGAGATACATAAGGATTCTAATGATATTTCTGTAGAGAATGTTGTCCACCAAATGTGTGGAACCACCTTCTTCAAGGCTGGTGCCTGATAGAAAAGGATAAGGGGATGCCTTCCAATCCTCCATGTGGAATCTCTTAAGAATGTCTGATGAATACATGGACTATGAGATCATGATCCCCTAATTATTTTGACTTAATTTGAGACCAATGAACTATCTTAACACTCTCCTTACGATACTGGGACCTCATTCTTCTTTTTCCATATGGATCCCCAGCACCATCTCCAGCTACTTCTATGAGCTGCGTAGCCCATTTAGGTTGTTGGAATGAGGTAGATGTTGGATCTAGATATAGATCCCTTTGAGGTTTAAGCTCAATGTTTGGATCATGTTGGGATGACTCCTATTCTGAATCTGAATCTGAAATGTCAGTAATTGAAACTAAAACTGCAATAGGAAGTGAAGGAATGTTTCTACCTTCATCAGCTTCGAATGAAAGTTGTGGTGATGTTGGAACTGTGTATGGCATGAAGTGAGAGAAAATATATGCCTTGGAGGCATGATCAGAAATTCCTTTTGCTACAATATCCCCAGTTGATATTTTTGTGATCTCCACTGAGTGAGGTCCAAACACCACTTGCTTTGGTGATCCAGTGTGAGTCATCTGATAAACAGACATTGATATTAGCCACAAGGGATGGTACATATAGGACATCTCTGAATGCACCATGCTTCTCTCTGATGGTGCCTCTTCCTATTTCTAGAATTTGGTAATAATATCCCATGTGAATAGTGGGCCCTTCTTTGATATTGAGAGAGGAGAAGAGATCCTTAGAGGCCACCATGTGATTGGAGGCTACAGAATCAATCAGATATGTTGTAGACCGAGGTAGTCCTTTTTCAAAGCATGACATATTTCATGTCCATTATGTGACTCCTTTTCTCTTTGTGGTGGAGAAATGTTATGCTACTTGAGAAGAGTGGACATTTCATCAAGTTTCTTCCTCATACAATGATCTTCAATATGGTACCCTTTTTCACAATAGGGACATAACTTCTTCTCAAATTTCTTCTTCTTAGAGCTGGAGGCCCATTTGAAAGTTTGTTGATTCTGTTTAGGCTTCGAATCAGCTGCTTTCAGCTCCTTCTTATTTCATTTCCCCTTTGATTGTGATTTGGAAGAGTCAGAAACTAGGAGAGATTTATCTTTGGAGGTCTTGATGACTCCCATTCGAATCAACTTGTATTTCTCCTTGATTAAGGACTCAAAAAAATATTCTAATTAAGTTTCCAATCAGGAAATATTTCTTGCTTGGAATGAATTATGGAAACAAATATAGAATAATCATAGCCTAGTTTGCTGAGTATGGAAAGAACATTGTGCTCATCCTTCCATTCTATTTCGCATTGTTTGCATTTAAGTGCAAGATACTTGAATTTAGTAAAGAATTGCTCGATAGTCTCTAAAATGCTCGGATGTAAATATACCAACTCAATCTCCATAATGTTTCACCGAATCTCATCTTGTTTGTTAAACAAGCTATCACACTTCTCCCATGCTTATCTGAGAGTCCTCGAGCCTTCTAGGTGGAAGAGGAGATCTTTGGATATATAAGTACATAAGTACCCAAATGCTTCATCACAACTGTTCAAAAACTTGTTCCTTTCAACTGGATGATGGGGCTCAGGCTCCCATCCATGTATGATCATGTGATATCCACGCTTGCACAATTCTATCTACATATCAATCCTCCAATCAAGATAATTGGAAGTTTTAAGGATCTGTGGTTCAGGAGTTTGAGAAATCATAATTGCTCCTACTGAAAGGATGCAAAAAATTCACACAAGATACCTAACATCTGTCAATTGTTACTAAAAAACATTAAAAAATATGAACTATTAGAATCATGATTTTCCTCTTGACTTGAACATATTTTCAAAGTCCGTCATGCCCTCTTTGCTACTCTGAATAAATCTAGAGCTATCAAATCATCATAGGGGACTTATGTGGAAACCCAACTACTTCTGATGTCCGATGGGGAGAAGCAAGAATGAAACCTTCCTGAGAAGGCTCTGATACCATATTAGAATTTGAATTCCATTTAGGTATTCAAGAATATAGCTCTAATATTTTTTGCAGTAAATATAGAATGAAGATACAAACAGGAAACGGATAATTATTGCTTAGGAATTTGTAGTATCATTCACAATAATAAATCTGGTGTTGCAATAGTTTACAAATAGGAATAATTTGAATGCATTATGGAGAAATTTGAACTTTCTACCATGTTGATCTGATTGTATCTAACTAAATATCTAACTCATGGTACCTCAATCAATATCGGATTCCAACATCAACTCCCAGATGTCCAACTAACTCAATCAATTAGTGATAGCTAGTTAACTTAGTGCAACTGAGTGTGGTAGGTGGGAAAAGGTACATAATCCACATGCAGCCATGCATTAGCCATGCATAGCTAGTGCTAGATAACTATTGTGAACTAACTAAAAGTAACTGGGTGCTAACTAAGACTGACTAAAACTAACTCCAACTAATTTAAGTAGGTTGGTGTTGGGACTCCCAGTGGCTCCTAAAATGTATGGATTGGTCTAGGAGGCACCCAAAATGATGCATGCACATGCAGTAAGTGGAAGTTAACCTCTAGCAGTGCTCCCCACACTCCATTGACTAGTACAAGTGGCCCCATTATGCCAAGTGGACCTAATGGTATTAGTGGACCCAATTAATTAATTAAGGTTTCTAAGTTAGGATAAATAATCTAATAGACAGTATGGTCAAGGGAGGATTAATAATCCTAACATAGAGGAGGAACTACATGGTAACAGTTAAGGCTGGGCCGAATGAGCCCCGACAATTAGTATGAATGGAGTGGGCCAGCGGTGTTGACCGTGTGGGACTGTTCAACTTGCTACTCATGACGCACTTCAGCCATAGCTTGCAGGCCAATACATATGTGAAGCAGCTCCTCGTCTATTTTCACAGGGGTTTCCTATGGATCGATCAATCCTACCCGATCGACGTCGAGCTCATATCATTGATAACGGGGCTGCCAAAGATAGGGAAATACCCTTCACCATATTTGCATCATAACAGGGATGCTTCCAAGATGAAGCGAAAGTTTGAGCTTTAGTGCATGGGTAGGGGATTCCTCATTGGATCCATAGTGGAAAATAATTAAGGTTTGCAGCCAGAATCTTATCTTGCAAACTGTTGCGCAAGATGAGGTCATATATAGTAGTAAAATCCTCAACCTCTACTGAAGTTGTTGTCTAATGTTGCTTCTTCTTCTTCTTCTATGTGCACTGTCCAGCATAGTGCCCAAGATTCTGAAAATAAAAGAACTTTATAGTGCTCAAGTCCTTCTTCTGTCCATCCTGTTGC
Source organism: Pseudotsuga menziesii (assembly GCA_001517045.1). Taxonomy (NCBI): domain Eukaryota; kingdom Viridiplantae; phylum Streptophyta; class Pinopsida; order Pinales; family Pinaceae; genus Pseudotsuga; species Pseudotsuga menziesii. The sequence goes on from LPNX011106106.1 coordinate 303,336, forward strand.
TTAGCCCCAACCTTCTTGGGGCCCTTACTTCTTCTTTCCCTTGGAATTCAAATACACATTCTCCTCATCCTCCCTACTAGTAGAATATTTTCCCTACACAATACCTCTTTGAACATCCTCCTAAACAAAATAATCCCAAATCCTGTCCCAAGAAGTAAAGTTCTCCTTGGCTACTATAGCCTCCACAAAAACATCCCAAGGCTTTGCAACCCCATTCAAAGTTTTATGCACTAGCTCAAAACCAGGAACAACCTCCCCTGATGCAACAAGTTCATCTCTCACCTGAGAGATAATAGTAATGTAAGGAATCACTCCCTCAAGGTAAGAATTTTACTACTTTTAATGAGCAACATTTAAAAAACATAGTCACACATAAAAAAATCAGACTAAGAAATTTTTGGTCAAATGACCCAAGAAAAACCCCAACCTCCGTGGAAAACCTGTTCCAAAGAGAGAGAATTTTATTTTTTGCAATAAAATGAAAGTACAGCAAAAACATATATAAACTTATCTCAAGCACAATGCTCAGAAAATTGAGTGAATTCAGAAATTTTACAGTCAAAATTTATGCCAACTTGTTGCCTCGAAAACCGTGTCAAATAGACTGTATGAACTGCCTCAGTTTTCATTCCCAATGTTGCACCATATGGACTTCCTTGATTTACATGTTGAATGTACAGACTATACAGAATTAAAGGCCCATTAAAAATTTTCCATTCTTCTCGAAAACCGTGCCCAAAAAACTGCCTCATAAAACATGCCTAGAATTTTCCTCGGGAAACGTGTTGTACGGAAATGTAATTTCTGCTACTATACGATCTTGGAAAGCATGCCCTCTTCTCTCTCTGCCCGCAATTTTTTCTCCTTCTTTGAATTCCAACTCTCATGAAAACATAATGAGACTAAAAATGCCTTCCCTTACCTTTTTGGTGTCTAAATGAGGAAGCTAAATAGTCATCTAATCCAAGGGCCCAAAATGTATTAAATGGATGGATGAGATTAAGTGCACTTTTAATTCTCTCCAAAACTAATTTCACTCACCTCACTTAATTTTATCAAAAATCAAATTTATTCTCTAAAGTGAAAATTAAAACTCATCTCAAGTTATTAATTGCAAGGGTCACTTTAATTTTCCCATTTTAATGACTTGGGAAAAAATCACTAGGGGAACACTTTCCTAGGTACAAAAATTAACAAGAGAAGTAGAGAGATAGCAGAACATAGGAGAAATTCAAATATTTAAGGGGTTGTAGTAGGCCATAATGTCTTATACCTATAAAATGACAAAATTGTTTCTTAAGAAAATAACCAGCATGCTGGGAAAAAGGGCAGACCCGGGTTTAATCCTTTAGTGTCGCACCAACAAAAGACCCACAGTGTTGGCCCTTTCGGCAACAACCTGTGTGCAGGTTGCAGTCTCACCCAAAACAGCTATGGGGTGCCGCAGAATTAGGTTTTTGCAAGCAGAGAGGGGGATTACTGTACCCTAGCCTTTAATAACCTTATTAATCACTAATTATAAAGCTTTACCATTCATTCACATACAACTTCACAGACAAATAAACAGTCGTGACTTGCTCAACCCACTACAGGGAATTCACAACGAAGCTAAATGTTAACAGCGATCTAACATATCAGATGTATACAGTTATTAATGCATAACAGACAACAGAAACAGAAACAGCACAAGAAACCACAACACCGGATATAACGTGGTTCACCCCCAGTGTAGGGGCTACGTCCACCAAGTGTGTTCTATTCAACTTGCTACAAAACCATAGTTTGATCTGTGCACTCAGTCGTAGATCCCTTCAATCCTTAATAAGCCACGAAAACAGCAGCAGGCCCCTGCGCACACAGCTGGAGGTCTTTCCTCAATCTTCTTACAAAAACCCTCTGCGCACACAGCTGCAAAGGTCATCCACGCACATAGCTGGGACTTAAACTTTCCTTACAAAATCAACCTTAGCTTCACCTTAATATTTCTTACATCATAAAACCCTAACTTTTTCTTATTTACAAAAATACCTATTTATACATCGCGCTATTACAAAACCATGGCTTCAAACCATGGGCACCCAAAAACCCTAAACCCTGGATTTAAACCATGGGTTTATTACAAAAAGAGGTTTTGACTTACCCCAGCACCCCTAAGACTATTTTGACCTGTAACTCTGCTTATAAAAAGCTGCGAGGTTACCCAAACTAATAATCCTTAGGGTAGGCGCCCCAACAGGCCCCTAAGACTCACTAGTGGCCCGTCCCGGGACACTCTGCGAGGGCTCTGGTGGGAGAATATTCTGTGCGATGATCTGGAAGCGATTGGTGAGATTGTGTAGTATATCATCAGCGGCTTTCTCCTTTTCCACCAATTCCTGTAATACTGAAGATGAGTCTGTGTCAGCCCTTTCCTGCGCAAAAGTGTCATAGGTCTTCAAAAGTTTGAGCTGGCTTTCTGCAGTATTGCTCAATTCTAATGCTTCATCAACCAGGGGCTGTAACACATTCTCCAGTAGCGTTACCTTCATCCGGCAGGACTTGATTTCCTGCTGAAGTTCCTTGCTGCGCTTCACTTTAACCATCTTCTGCATAGGTGGCAGTGTCTTAATTTCTACTCTGACTACATCGAATTCATCCTGGCGTGACTTGATGGTTTCCTGGATCTTACCTACATTTGGATGGTCCTGTAGGTTCACCCATGCTTCTATGCTGTCTTCCATTAGTTTTGCAATGCTGGCCACATTATCTGATATTTTTGCTGCTGAAGCCTTGATGTCCTGCTGGCGCTGTTCTCAGACCTCTGGTGGAGTCTCAGGAGGAATGCACAGTTGAAGTTCTGCAATCTGGTGCTGGTGTTCTATCTTCATCCTTTCAACCTCGCTGCGGGACTGCTGGGCATAGTCTCTCAGCTTAGCGATTCTCTGCTCTCTGTATGCTTCCGGTCATCCCACCGCGGCCACGACCGCCAAAAGCACCTCTTCCGGAGGGGCCGCCACGGTAACCATAGCCATCATTATTCTGGGCCTCATTGTGTACTCAGTAGGCGTCAGAGGTGCGCTCTCGCATAAGGTCGTAACTACGACACTCTTCTTCATTATGCCCTATGGACTTACAGAACTGGCAGTAGGGGTTTTTGGGGACTTGAACATATCTCTGAAGAAGATGGCAGTGCTCAGGGCGGTGCTGGCTAGAGGTTCGGAAAATCTCACAATATAGAACACTGGGAGTGAATTGATTGGGCGCGCCCTTATTTAGGTAAGTTCTGGCCACGGGGCACTAGTCCCTATCGTGACCCTCGGACCGACATTGCGTACACTAGACCTCCTCTCGACTGGTTTTAGCTTTCTTCATGTCGGGAAGCTCCAGGGCCATCGCTGCCAGCTACGCTTGGATTTGAGCAATACCAGAATCATCTCTGACAGGGGCGGTATCTAGCTTCATTGCGATTTCCAGAGCCTCTTGCTGGTCAGCAACCTTTTGCTGCATGAGCGGAGTTCTGATATGTGGCAATAATGCTGCAATAAACCATTCCTTGTGCTGCGCCGGACTAATGGTGAAGCTGACTTGGTCTAGTAGAACTTTGAATCTCTGGTCAAAGTCCCACACAGATTCGCCACGCCGCTGTTGAATCTCTTTGAGTTCAGTGATGCTCTGCGATTCTGATTTCGGTTTCTCAAATTCCTTAGTGATGGCTGCCTTGATTTCATCCAACGTGGGGTGCTGATTACTGGAGAATTTCATGAACCAGGTCAAAGCCCGGTCACGAAAGGAAGTAATGAGCTGCGCGGTTCTCACATCCAGGTCTGTAATACTCTTCGCATTCCAGACGGCCTCACACAAAAACCAGAACTGTTCTGGATCTTCTGATCCTGTTCCTTTGAAGATGGGCAGCTTAATGTCATCAGCTAGGTGGGCCATGGTGGTTCTGGGAGGGTTGGGAGGGGGGCAAGACGTTGATGGGGGGGGTTTACGGGGGTAGATTGACCTGTGGCCGGAATACTCGGACTTGGTTGCCTATCACACTGCGACCGAACTTTAGGGATAACAAAGTTACGTTGTGGGGTGACGAGAGGGTTTCCTACCGAAGGGTTTTCTTCAGGGTCTGGCTATTGAGGGTTTACAGGGGGAGGTGCGGTGGTCTGACCTGAGCAGTAGGACTCAAAATCTCTTTTGTACCTTTGCTCGCTTCGTGGAAACCCACTTTGTGCGTCGAAGGTATTCTCACTTGCAAACATATGTTAGTACTACTAAACTAACAGTCTGATTCAAATAATAATATACCTTTTTCAACCAATAGTATTTTAATCTTCAAGCTTAAGGAATTTAAAAACTTACCATGGGGACCTTTGAAAAACTGTCGTTCATCTTCACTGAAAGAGTTGCTCGTGTCAATGGCAAACTCTATCACAAAGGCTTCCAACATTCGCGTCGTCCAGAAGTCAACAGCGCGGGATACCTCGTTGTTCACGTGTTGCACAAGATTGACCCTTGCGGGGGTCCACACAGGAATCCGTTGAGCTTGAAAGTTCATCCTCCTCTCTGTTAACCTTTGTAAAAATTCACTTGCGCTTCGACATGGATTCGTATTCTCTTGCTGCGTGAATTTCAAACAAGTCTCAGCAAACCAATCACCGATTTCCTTCGCAGAGGGCCTCCAAAACATAGCCCTTGAGGTACGATGTAAACCCCTCTTGAGCAGGTACTGAGTTCAACCGGCAACGGAACCAATTTTTTGGGCAAAAGGGCAGACCTGGGTTTAATCCTTTAGTGTCGCACCAACAAAAGACCCATAGTGTTGGCCCTTTCGGCAACAACCTGCGCGCAGGTTGCAGTCTCACCCGAAACAGCTATGGGGTGCCGCAGAATCAGGTTTATGCAAGTAGAGAGGGGGATTACTGTACCCTAGCCTTTAATAACCTTATTAATCACTAATTATAAAGCTTTACCATTCATTCACATACAACTTCGCAGACAAATAAACAGTCGTGACTTGCTCAACCCACTACAGGGAATTCACAGCGAAGCTAAATGTTAACAGCGATCTAACATATCAAATGTATACAGTTATTAATGCATAACAGACAACAGAAACAAAAACAGCACAAGAAACCACAACACCGGATATAACATGGTTCACCCCCAGTGTAGGGGCTACGTCCACCAACTATGTTCTATTCAACTTGCTACAAAACCACAGTTTGATCTGCGCACTCAGCTGCAGATCCCTTCAATACTTAAGAAGCCGCGCACACAGCAGCAGGCCGCTGCGCACACAGCTGCAGGTCTTTCCTCAATCTTCTTACAAAAACCCTCTGCGCACACAGCTGCAGAGGTCGTCCACGCACATAGCTGGGACTTAACCTTTCCTTACAAAATCAACCTTAACTTCACCTTAATCTTTCTTACATCATAAAACCCTAACTTTTTCTTATTTACAAAAATACCTATTTATACATTACGCTATTACAAAACCATGGCTTCAAACCATGGGCACCCAAAAACCCTAAACCCTGGATTTAAACCATGGGTTTATTACAAAAAGAGGTTTTGACTTACCCCGACACCCCTAAGACTATTTTGACCCGTAACTCCGCTTACAAACAGCCGCGAAGTTACCCAAACTAATAATCCTTATGGTAGGCGCCCCAACACAGCACAAATAAGCCAAATTACAATAATCCATGAATAATAAAATATATAATTGATAAGATAATGGTGATATTACAATGAGAATGTTGCTTGTATAAATACCCATGTTGGGTGCCCTTTCATAAAGGGGCATAACCTTTCATCAAGGTGACTCTTCATTAAGTATTAGCTAAATTAATTATTAATATTTATTAATGTTTAGTTATTATATATTTTGTTCATTACATTGCATATCCCTTAGAATTGCTTTGTCCTCAAAGCATAAATACCACTAGTACATGTGAAATTTTTTCCTACATCAAATCATTTCTATAGCAACACTTTCCTGTCGCTATAGTGATGAATAGAAGCCCAAATTTTTGTGAAAAAATATTGTTGCATTAGCCACACTTCGAATATTTCGTCGCTATAGGGACAGAACAGAGATGACACATGGTGATTGTGGCATTTGCTTCAAAAACCACTACGCGTCGATATAGCGACATTGATGTGTCGCTATAAAAAACGGTGTGGAGTCGCTATAGCGACGGAATATTGTGGGAAAACAGTGCGACTAAGTCATATTGCATCGTTGGAGCGATGTTTTGGCATCGCTATAGCGATGAAATATTGTGGCAAAATCAAGGAACTAAGCCATATTCTGTCGCTTGAGCGATGTTGTGGCATCTCTATAGCGACGGAATATTGTGGAAAAATCAAGCGACTAAATCATATTGCATCGCGAGAGCGAGGTATAGTCATCGATATAGAGACGTACATTTGTTACATTAGTGAAGTAAATGCGTTGCTATAGGAACAAAAGTATGTTGCAAATAAGAAATGCCCAAGTCTTTTTCCACTATTATAGTGACGGTCTATAGGTGTCATAGATACGACAACTTGTCACTATAGCGACAACAGTTTGTTGCAACTTAGAAGAGACTAAGCATTGATGCATCACTCTAGAAACGTCGCTATTTCACTATAACAACACTCGTATGTCGCTATAGCGACATTTACTATGTATTCATTTTTTAAATATAGAATTCGTAGCAAAGATTGTATTTCAAATCTAGGCATATCTACATCCTGGAAACTCCTTTGGCATCTTCTTACCATGAGAGGCTAAATACTGGTGCATCATCCCAAAGCATGAATATAAAAGTGAAGAGAAATGTAGAACCCAAGCCACATTTCAATATGCAAGTGAAGAAATTTTCAAGAAACTTCAATAAAGCAAGTAAAGAATTTGATGACAAAAGGAGACTCAAAGCATAAGCATAAATAACATCATCAAGGAGTCGAAAATTCCTGAAAATTTATAATGCTAGGAAATAAGGTCAGGATGGTGTAAACATTTTGTTGGTGGAAATGCATTGAATGATTTACCCGTGTATAAGGGAAGTGATATCCTTCTTTTTCGTAACAAAGCATTTAAAAGAGGACATGCTCTTAAGGAAAGGACAAAAAACATAGATGAGGATTCTCCCTATGAAAAAAACTACAAAGTGACAAAATCTAGGTGTTCATAGTGGGCATAAGCCACATGCCAGGAATAGATAGAGATCCTAAAGAATGTTGGAAATTATTTTGAACCTCATGTTGAGGGAATTTTGTTTGGTGGTTCCATAATGGACATAGAAAATAAAAAGTGTTCTCCTTCAACTGATGGAAGATGCATTGCTTTTGTCCATTCATCCCAAGGTAGAAAAATTTCTACCAAGTATTGGTTTGCCCATGAAAACAATCAAAATAACAATGGAATTGACATTGAATATGAGATCAAGCTAACCATGCACCAATTGGAAGGAAATGCTTATCGTTCTGTGTTGCATGCCTTTCATGCTCAAGGTTCACTAAGCTGGGAAAGAGAGGCTTTACTAACTAAGATTCAGATTGAATTGCATATTACTTGTGAAGAGCATAGGCTTGAGCTGGAAAATATTTCTTTTGGACATCAATTGTAAATGTAATATTAGTGGCAACATGGATTGTATATATAGCCTCTCTCAAAGGAGGTAGTTTGCACCCACTTGAGAATTTGATCAAATGATATTTTTATGAAGATGTTTTTTTCTAAAGTAGAGCAAGTATAGTGCCACATGTTGATAGTCCTCATTATATTTCTCTTCATAATGATATTATCTCTATCCATGTAGAGCACATCTCTAGCTCTATATACAAACTCATCTTTTCTCATGAATTTCTAGTGCTTTATGCAATCTCATGCTTTCAAATTCATGTGAGATTCAACTTCAAAAATTTTAAAATTGCATTTCCACATATTGATAGCTCTGCGTATGTGTGTTTCATAATGGGATGATTTATGTCTATGCAGTGCACATCTCTAGCTCTATACACAGACTCAACTTTTCTGATGAATTTCTAGTGCTTGATGCCATCTCACGTTTTCAAATTCATGTGAGATTCAACTTCAAAAGTTTGTAATAAAATTCACTATATATATTTTTGTCCCAGTTATGATATCTATTAGCATTTATCACTTTTCACAAAGAAAATGATGATGCACCTGCCCCTAAATTAAATATTTTTTAGTAACTTGAATATGCATCGCTATGGGTTATAAGGAAAGGAAACTGAAAGAAAAGGAGATCAGAGAAAACCTAGACAAGAGGTGTGAGTAGGAATAATTTTTTTGGAAACAAAAGTCCAGATTGGGGTGGCTTAAAGAGGTGGGGAGGGATACATCCTTCTTCCATAGATTGGTAATTCAGCACCGTAACCACAACCACATATCCAATATCATATCAGAGTAAAAAACCCTCCTGGAAACTCATGAAGATATAGAAAAAGAGCTCATCAATCACTTCCAGTATTTCCTCCTAGATCTAGTTCCCTCATGGGCTCAGGCAATGAATATATTCATAGACTACATCCCAAAAATACTTACTCAAGAACTCAATGCAGCCTTGATGAAAATCAGATCTTTACAAGAGGTAGAGATAGTGGTTAACTATATGGTTGATGATAAATATCCAGGACCTAATGGTTTCACCACAAATTTCTTCCATCACTGTTGGGATATGGTAAAAAATTAAATATGTGAATTGGTGGAAAAATATCTCCAAAAATATGTGGGTCCTTCTAGCTCTCAGTGCGACTCTTCTCATTCTGGTTCCAAAAGAACAAGGAGCAGCAAATCCAAGTAAATTCCACCCCTATCCCTTTGCAATGTTATCTACAAAATCATAACCAAAGTCATATCCAACCGTCTAAAAACCCTACTACCTTTACTCATTTCTCCTGAGAAAACTGGCTATGTCGAAGGCAGGAAAATTATTGATGGGATGATTCTATAAATAACTCACTCTCTCAAAATCACAAAATATCCTAGTATGCTCATCAAGATGTATCTCTAAAAATCCTTCGACAAGCTAAGATGGGAATTCATGGAACAAATTATCCTTGCTTTTGGATTCAGTCAATATTGGAAAAAATGGATCCTAACCCTAACCTCCTTAGGCTTCTTCTCCATCTTGGTCAATGGTTCACCTTGGCCACTTTTCCCCTTCTAGATTCATCCACCAAGAAGATCCACTCTCGCCCTTCCTCTTTATCCTGATGGCTGAAGTCCTAGGAAGATTCCTCAAAAACAAGCTCACAGAAGGTTCTCTCAGAGGTCTACCTTTGCACAATAACCCTTCATGTATCTATCAATAGTTTTTTGATGATAAACTCCTCTTTGGGAACCCCTCGGTCCAAGAAGCCCGCTGCGTTTCAAAAGTAATCAACACTTTCTTGGAATCCTCTAGAAACACCATAAACCTTGAAAAATCACAGCTTTTCCTCTTTAATACTAATATGATTACTCAATGCAATGTGGCTCGCATTCTTAGTTTCTCTGTCTCCAACCCGCCTACTAATTACCTTGGATCTTGTCTTATAGAAAGTGTAGTCAAACACTCCTCTTGGAAAGACCTACTATCCAACCTAGAAAGTAAAATCTCATCTTGGACCTTCTGAACATTAAATCTTGCAAGAATACTTACCCTCCTCAAAGTTGTCATGCAGTTAATGCCCCTTTACCTTTTTTTGGTCCTAGCTGCACCCAAATGGGTCCTCAAATCCATACGAAATATCCAGCACAAATTCCTCTAGGAAGGAGAACGTAATCAACACAAGTGGGCTCTCATCAATTGGAAAATAGTGACCCTACCCAAAAATAAAGGGGGCCTGGGAATTCGGGACCCTGAAAAAATAATGAGATCCTCTCTACCAAAATTTGGTGGCATTGGATAGCTAAAAACACCACACCTTGGGCATTATTCTATAATAAAAAATATGCATAGGATTGGCCTACTTCTACGATAATACATTATGATCAGGACCCACAAGGATCGTTGATCTAGAGACCTCCCAACTATCAGCTCTCTCTTATCCAACAACATAGTTGCTGGGAAATCCAAAATGGAGAGCATGTCAATTTTTGGCATGACTCTTGGAAGCAATTAGCCAAATTATCAAACCTACACAATCTGCAACAACAACAGAACATCCCTTACAAGATTTATAGGGTAACAGTCAAGGAATTCTAGAAGGACTCCATTAATCACCATTTTTAGTTTATGGAAAGATCCCACTGAATGGGGACCAATGGGGAAGGTTGTACCTAGGGATATCATCTGGATAGAATTACAAAAGAGAAATATGAAATTCCATGAGGAGGATGACAATATTAGATGGTGACACATCACCAAAGGAACTTTCACTTCTAAAGAATCTCCTATTCACTTCACTCTCATGAGAACTCAGAACCTTATGACCCCCTATGGGGGAAAATATGGGACTCTAATTATTGGTCAAAAATATCTACTTTTCTTTGGTTGTTAATGCATTGTAAGATACTAACCTGGGATAACTTACAAAAAATAGGGTTCCTAGGTCCTTCCTTATGCATCACCTGCAAAGAACACTCAGAGACCATTGATCATCTCTTATATGAGTGTTCCCTAAAAGATACTATATGGAACCTAGTGGAAGAGCAATGAAAAAAAACCAACAGAGTCTAAAGTAATATAATTAGCGCCCTTTAGTCATAGGGGGGTGAGACCTATCAATGAAAAATCCTTAATCGCATATGGTCTCTCATATCTGGATTTATGGTTTGGAACATCTGGAAAGAAAGAAATCAACACATCTTCAATGGAAAACAATGTAATGACTCAGAGGTCTGGCTAGGTATCCAGAAGAACATTCAAGAAACACTTCTAATTGTCAATTGGTACAGTAACAACCTCCCAAGCATCCAATCAGAGTGGGACATTCTTCTGGGTTGGGGGGTGGATCCAAAATACTTCTCCATTCACCCTCCCCCTGCTCAAATGCACATATCCAGCCCTAGTCATTGGGAGAAGCATTCATTGTGACTCTTCAAACTAAACTTTAATTGTGCATCTAAGGGAAACCTTAGAGAGGCAAGCTTCAAGGGTACAATCCAGGATTGCACAGGAACCATCCAAAATTTCTATTGGGAAGACCTAGGTTTTGATAGCAACAACATAGCAGATTTATCTGGACTTACAAAAGGAATTCGATTAGATATGAACCTGAATCTCTTACCCCTTATAGTGGAAGGAGACTCACAAATAATCCTCTCACTTGAAACTCGCCTACAAAATGGAACTCACAGAGAAAAAATCTCACCCAGTTGGAGATTGGATTATGGACTTGGGAAACTTGATCAAATTATCAGTATTTGCAGAGGCATCACCTTCCACCATGTTAAATGAAAGGAAAAATCATTAGACGATTACCTTGCTAACAAAGGAATAGGTTTCCACTCTTCCTTGATCCACAGCAATTTCATCTCTCTCAACGAGGACCCTTTCGTCAAATATTGTGAACAAATTACACACAAGGACTTGACACACCCCAATGCGCATGACTCAATATCCATCACCAGGGGACACCTGGACCCCAGTGACACATTATTTCGACACCAATTCATAAAAAGCATCCTAGGGAACCTATGGATGAGTTTGGCCCCTACCCAATTCTGGAGGAGACTTATGAAGAGCAGGATGAGGATGCACCACCATAGAGGCCACGTGACCCTCCTGGGTTGACTCTGTGACTTTGAGTTTTTTTGTGTCTCTATGTTTTTAAGATATGCTATTTTTTTATCAGACTATGGTCTTTTTTTTCTCTGTAATATGTCAGTCCAGTTCTACAAACACAGAAGGAAAAAATGTCCTTATTTCTATGAACATCATCAATCTAGTTTTTTTGAACGTTTAGACATTGGTCAGTTAGTTTACGACCACCATAGCTATCTTCTGCTACTCTTGATATGTACTCTTTTTTTATACTTTGAATATAATTTTTCATTGCAATTTACAAAAAAAACAATTAATATCAAAGCACAATACTCTTAACCCCAGGTTGATACAAAATCCCTTAAATGGAACATACCGGCAAAAAAAATAGAAACCGTCATTTAGTAAGTTTCACTTTGGTTCTAAATCAATTTATTATTTTCAATACATTAAAACTGGATTTTATCCAACCCTTTGACATACAATAACCTACCTTACCATATCCCACAGTAAAATTAAACAAATTAGAAAATAAAATCTCCCTAAGGGAGTGAGACCCAGATATGATTTGTTTGTGTGTTAAAAAAGACTTTAAACAACAAAAAAGACATTAAGCGTTCTAAAAGTAAAAAAAAATGAAAAATAATTGTCACACTCCATATTTGAAAATTCACCAAAAGTTCTAGCTCAAAGGATTCAATAGGAGAAAATTCAAAATTACTTACCTCGGTAGCACCCCATCCTACTCTTATACCAGGAGTGAGACCTTCTTTGTCTTTCAATTCATCTCATTTGTATTTTATAATTATTTTTCTCAAATATTCAAACTCAAAGTTGAAACAATGAGACAAGCATGTCCAGCATAGAAAAACCATACATCAATATCCTTCATGTCCAGCATGTCCTTGAAACAATGAGTTACAATAACCATTAAAGTACTTAAAACAATAACAGTAATAAGAGTAGCGATCTATATCAGATCTAAGTTTTTAATGAAAGACAACAATCCATAACAATAGCATGATATATTAAATCTAAACCAATTATAAACTCAACATAAGATATTAGGGTATAACTCCCTTATCTTCAGAAATAATGATTCTAAACAGGCTTCAACCTCTTAGCGTTAGGTTACTTGCATGAGACTCAACTAGACCAACATACTTGTGAAAGGAGAGAACCTAGAACTGGAAAAGAACAAGGGTTCTTAAGGTGAACACAAGGGTGAAATAATGCAAAAAGAAGCTGATGTGGGAAGGTCTTTCAAAGTACATAACAAGTATTAAAATCTTTTTGGCTCATCCTCCTAGCTGATGTAAATAATGCCTGCAAAAATTATTTCAAAAATGCACAAAAGGTTCAAATTTCCATGTGGGAATGTTTAACTAGCTGTGGGAATTTTATCTGTCTTGCATGCATAATGTAATACTTGCGGGCAAGATTCCAAAAATGCATGTAGGAAGAAGAAAAATGGCTACATGATTGAAGGAGATGTCACTAAAATGCATGCAGGGTCCCCAATATGTCTGCAAGTGGAGGAGACAAATGCCATCCATGCCTCAATAATATCCTCAAGCCTCAAATATGACTCAATAATAAAAATCTTGCATCTAGTTAAAAATGCCCACATGGAAATAGAGAAATAAAAAAGACCACAGAGCAATAGAGTAAAAATGCCTACAGTTTGTAAAAATTCCCGCATCTAGTTAAATATGCCCACATTTAATTTTCAGAATACACTTACATCAATTCTCCAAATTGGATAAGTAGTTGATTTGGAAAAATGTCTGCAGCTTGTTGAGAAATTCCCTACATCCAGTTTGTAAATGCCTTTTGGACTGATAAAATTCCCGCACTACCTTATAAAATGCACAGAGGAATCGAACATATGCATGCAGGTCTAGACAAATTCCCGCAAAAATGCATAAAAGTTTAAAAAATGCCTACAAGAAGCCATAGCAATAGATGAAGTAAAATGTAGAAATAAATTAGGTACGATATGTTTGCAAAAATCTACATTTGTGAGATATTACTTTTCATCGATTCTGAAGATATATGTGAGACAAATTAAATATCTTGAGATGAACAGACCAACAAGGTTTCAGGGGGAGAAATTAGCCTACATATTGATAGGGGGAGCAGTATGGTTAGATAAAGAAAATAAAATAAAGTGAAGCAGCATTGTGATGTTGTCATTGATGCATGATTACTTTTTATGAATTTACTAGATTACTGTTGATACATTCATTATGTGGGCATGTCCTTAGATGTCACGGGAATTTCAATGATAAAGTTAAACACTTGACAAGTACAACTAAAATAAATCTATTATGGGAATCCTGAGCTTATAAATATATTCTCCAACTATATTGTACGACCATTTGGATGGAGATGAATTTCCATAAGTCCTTGATTTGTTTCAATTGTATTCTTGATCATGGCATCATAGGTGCACTACAAATCTTCACTTTTTTAGAGGGATAAACTTCATGATGGAATGAAGTACCTTGGATTTGTTCTCAAACCCATTGGATATGGCACCAAGGATCGAGGTTGGATGATAGGAAGGATTGAACATCGAATGCATTTCTAATATCACATGTGGATATCATGTGGAAGAAGAATGACTATTGTTAATGATGTTCTCAAAGAAATTCATGTTTACTAGTTATTACTTTCTCATTGTCCCAAAGGGATACAAAATAAAATTTAGAGGTTGTGTTTTGACTACTTGTAGCACATAAAATTAGACAAGGTTAGGTTTCACCTATCTCATTGGAAAGTGATTTCCAAATCAAAACATGAAGGGGGGAAATATATCTCTATGGGTCTTGGCTACTCATCTCAAAGAAGCAACTTCGAAATTCTGTCACATTACTTTTACACATGTATACAAGGAAATGAATAAGGAAGTAGTACAAGGAAAATTGCACATATGTGAAATAAGGAAGGACCCATGAACATTTTTCCTTAACATCATTTTCAACATTAACCACTCTAAGGAAGCTACTTTGTAGGTATTTTCTGAAATAAATTTATGTGAAATACTCTATAAGCTCAGGATTCCCATGACATGTACAACAGCAAAGGAGAAAGGATGTTGATCGAAAAGGATGATGACATTGAGAAAAGGAAAATAAAGGTTGATGAGAAAGTATGATGACATGGAAAAAAGGACAAGACAGTTTGGACATCAATTCAACGTGAGGGTAGGTTACCCGGTGCAACACCTTGGTTTTGACCCCAAGGGGGAGGGGAATGTGTGTCCTGGTTTTGACCCCATGGTATTGAAATTGTACATTATGTATATGATGTATTTAAATCATGGCAAGGAGGTCAATGCCAAAGCCCTGCCATCGATTTGGTGTTTTGTGTATAGTTGATCAAGGTCGATGCCTATGGTTATGGTGCCGAGTCAGACACTGTATATATTTGATGTATCATGTAACTGTGCAATTAATAAATACCACGGCTAGCTATGGGACTGCAACATGAAGGAGATGGGGGCATGATTTCACAAGGAATGGGGAGGGGGTTTAGTCAAACTTCTGAGCCAATAGGGTGTGACCAAATGTCAATGGGGAAACACATGAACCCTCGGCTAACTTTTTGTCCTCTGTCCTCAATCATTCATTTATTCCAGAAGTTGTTTGAGGGAGTTAATTACTTGGGCACAACAAGGCATGGAAGTCTGATTATGTGTCTGAGCAATATTTCAAGTGTGCAGTCTGGGAATCCACATTCTTGCTTCTAACGCAAGGAATCATGCGATGCGTGTCAGTCCATCTTTCCTCAGTCGAAGAAAGGTTTTGTTGTCCCTCAACGTCATTTTTTATTATCCTTGATCATTTTCACATTCATGATTTCTCTGGAGATGTGCAGGGTGGTAGTTCAACTATCCTAAGTCACGGAAGTGTGAATCTGCAGTGTTTGTCTGAGTGACATTGTGGTATGCAAGTAAACCTTGTTTTATCTGTGTTACAAAGTGAATCATGTGTGGCTAATTTTCCTTGTGGGTTGTTCTGATGTGCATCCATGTTTTGGTCTAAAAGACTTAGGAGTGGAAGAGGCCCAGAATTGGCTAATAAACCTAGTGAAGAGAGGAATCTCACAAACGGATCAAGAGGGGCTGGAAAATCCTTTATGCACACCCTGAAGAGCACTGGAAGGGAAGGTATGGCCTAAGGTAACTATGTAGAAGTGAAGGGAATAGTTCCTTGTGGTGGGTGTGTAGGTATTGTGGAATGAAAAGCTGGATAGATCTAGTGTAGGTGTTCGTAGCTCTGTGGTCGAGCTCACTATCTTAACAATTCTACATTTACATTGCCTTAGCAGCCTATGAAACCCAATTTTATATTGGTTTGGTTGGACAGTATGTGAAACCCAATTGTGTGTTGGCTTGACTGTGTGTGTTATGATCTTGTTGTGTGTGATTCATTGCCATAGCAGTTTGAGAAACCCAAATGTAGGTTGGTTTGACTATTTTTTGATGTGTGTTGTCTATGTGTGAGCCTTCTCTTCCCTAGTTCCTTGTGGAAATAATGCCCAGCT
Source organism: Pseudotsuga menziesii (assembly GCA_001517045.1). Taxonomy (NCBI): domain Eukaryota; kingdom Viridiplantae; phylum Streptophyta; class Pinopsida; order Pinales; family Pinaceae; genus Pseudotsuga; species Pseudotsuga menziesii. The sequence continues at coordinate 319,571 of LPNX011106106.1, forward strand.
CAGGGGTGGCAGTGGTGTTGAGATATTAATGAACACATTGGTATATGGTTGGGTGGAATGTTGCAGTGACATAGCTAGTTGCGGGACAACTCTATCATCAAGATAAGTATTCTTTGTCCTTCTTGTTTATGCAATGTAGTTTCTTAAGAATGAATGACTGGATGAATGAATATGATGAATGCTTGCAATGTTTCAATATAGTTTGTTGTGATGAATGTTCCTGCATTTGCATTTGTTTATTCCTTGTATGTTTTAATGCATTTTTACCTAAGTTCATGGAGGCTAGAATCCTGTTACAGAGTTAGAATGCATCTGACTTAGCATTTCTGCCCCTTGAAATTCACTTGGGGAAGGCATAAGGAGGAAATCAGAAAAGATCAATTGAAACAAGGAAGAATATGGGTTTTTCGCACCCCGGGATATGCCTACGAGAGATGGAGGGCGGAAACAGAAAAGTGCAGAAAATTTCTAAGGCAAGGTAAACTTTCCAATTTCTGAAGATGGTAGGCCGTTAAACGATTCCATTGAAAATAGGTTTTTTTTACTTCCAAGTTTCAAAGGTAGAAGGGTGGAAGGCATAACATGAGTTTCATATCTCTGTCACACATTGTTCTCTCGATTCCTAGATTCTGCAGTGAAAAGGTAGAAAGGGGAGTGCAGAGGGCGGAGGGTAGAAAGGAATTCAGTGCAGAAAAGGTGTTTTCAGTAATAGAAGGGATCTATGAAGGGAGGAATGACTATTATACTGGTTTCTAATCCTGATAATGAATGTGGAAGAGTGTGTTAATGTCCATTCCCTATGTTTTGAAAGGATAATGAGGGTTCTTAAAGAAAAAATTTCAATTAATACTCATTATGGAGTACGGGGATGTTACACTGTGGTATCAAAGCTAATGGTTGCATCAGTGGCCCTAGATGGGATATGGGATAGTAAGTAAATGGGTCTTACTTCCAAAATTGTTATGCAGCTAAAAAATGATGTTTACTAACACATTTTTTTTGTAAAGTCATAGTGCCGATTTGAAGAGTTGGTCTTTTGGCTCATCCATGGGAACCTACGAAATGAACGATGTGCAGAGTCCCTATGAGCACAGGGAAGATGTTATGGGGGAAACTTTTTGCATTGGAAATTCTAAAACAGAATCCAACGGAATGATATTTCAAGAGACTTCGCCAGATTTTGCAGCCACCATTAGAAGCTTAAGGGTATATATGCAAAATTACAAGGAAGATAATGAAAGATTGGTTAAGGATCGGGAGGAGCTGAATCATCTGAATGCAGCCATGCTGCAGAGTTTGAAAAAAAATCAAAGGTAGATGAACTCTAAGCATCATGTATTAAATCTGGAAGGAAGTAGGAGCGGTGCTAGAAGAAGAAAAAGGTCTTCTAGTGTATCATCTGACTCTAAAGGACCCACTAGGGGTTAAAGTTCTTCTTCTCACCAAAATAAGAAAAAGAGGTGTTATAGAAATAGCTCACATGATGAATTCAAGAAGGCTAAGCCTCCTACGTTTGATGGTGAGCAGGGATATTTTTAAGGAACCATACTTATTCAAAAGTGTATAAATGTTGGCGAATGTTACCAATTCTTAAATGCCAACTACAAAATGATTGGCCATATTTTTCAAAAAATATTTTAATTTCCAAGGATTTTATATTGTTTAAATAATAATTTGGCGATTTTTAGGGTGAAAATTTTTTACCTCATCAAAATTTGGGGAAACAGGGCTTCAAAAAATGCAAAATGGCAAATCTTTTTTGAGAGAAAAACATGGAAAAATAGCCCATCGAGCTAAAATTCCCACCTAAAATTATCCCTGATGAGGTAAATAACGGTCAAGAAGCTGAAGCTTGGCTTCTTGGGATGAGAAAATTTATCCAAGTCCAAGACTACTCTGGAAGTATGAAGGCTAGGGTATCCATCTTCAATTTGGCTCGAAGGGCATCCATATGGTGGGAGCACTTCAGGCAAGTGAAGAAGAAGAGAGAAAGGAAGATTGTGTGAAACAAGTTCCAGAAGTATTTTAGGCAGAAGTACCTCTCTGATAGGTACTATGATGATAAGATTAAAGAGTTCCATCAGATGAAATTGGGACAGCTGACCATGGAATAATATGCAAATAAATTCTTGGAGTTGTTGATGTATGCCAGGTACATCAAAGATGATAAAGTGAAAATACAACATTTTTTGAGTGGGATACCTTAAGGATGTAGAGATAGAATTGAGTTTTATGAACCTAGAACTCTGGAAGAAATAATAGGGAAATCTAAGTATTGCTATGAGCAAAGCAGAAGAAAACTTGATATCCATAATTCCTGCAAGGACAAAAAGAATGAGAAATTTGACCAAAGGAAGAATGGTTTAAATCCTTCTCACTTCTGAAATCAGCAAAAGCAACCATCACAACTTGTGGCTAAGCCAACCAGAGTTGTGGATGACAGGTTAAGAAATTCAAAAAAGATCAGAGAACCTCTCTAATGCTGGAGATGTGGAGGACATCATCTGTGCAGGAATTGTCCACTTGAGAATGGGTATGTGAGGCAGGCTCATAACATTCAAGAAGCAGAAACTATGGGTCAAGTAGCGAGGACTATCCCTAGGATTTATGTAGTGCAAGAGGACCGCCAAGAAGACCATTAGTCAACTGTGGTCTAAGTTGTATGTAAGATTCCTAAGCAAAATGTTTCTATTTTGATTGACCTTGGATCTACTGTTGGGGCTCCGACCCTAAAGGTCCTTAGTTTTGGTAACTCCGCGGTTTTTGGGGAAGGGTAAGCGGAGGTACAACCTAAAATAGTCTTGGGGTTGTCGTGGGTGGGTCAAAACCCCTATTTTGTAATCAACCCTTGGGTTAAATCCAGGGTTAGGGTTTTGGCGCCCATGGTGTAAATCCATGGTTTTGTAACAGTGCGCTATATAAATAGGCACTTATGTAAAGAAGTAGGGTTAGGTTTTTAATGATTATCTTACAAAGCTAATGTAATGCAAAGATAAGAGATTGTATAAGGGTTTTTGTAAGAAGGTTAAGTCCCAGCTGTGTGCGTGGACGACCTCTGCAGCTGAGTGCGTAGAGGGGTTTTGGTGAAAAGGAAGATCTGCAGCTGTGTGCATAGAGGCCTGCTGCTGTGTGCGTGGCTTTGAGGACTGAAAGGATCTGTAGCTGAGTGCGCATATCAGAACTATCGTTTTAGTTGTAAAGAGTTGAATAAAATGCAGTTTTGTGGATGTAACCCCTACACTGGGAGTGAACCACGTTACATCTGGTGTTGTGGTTCATTTGTGTTGATTTTTTATTATATTTTATGCACTGCTAAGTAAATAACTGATAAATTAAGAGTGTTGTTAATAACTAGCTTCGTTGTGAATTCCCAGATAAGGGCTGTGCAAGTAACTGTTTGTTTATCTAATCGCGAAGCTACATATTTGATAATACATGCATTGTGTTAAGTGATTATTAATAGTTAAATACTAAAGGTACAGTAAGATTCTCTCTTATGCTTCCAGAAACCTGATTCTACGGCACCCCATAGATGTTTCGGGTGAGACTGTAGCCTGTTCGCAGGCTGCTGCCGAAAGGGCCAACACTGTGGGTATTTTGTTGGTGCGAAGTTAAAGGTAAAACCTGGGTCTGTCCAGATAGCCCAACAAATTGGTTCCGTTGCCGGTTGAACTCAGTATCTATTGAAGAGAGATATAGGTCATACCTCGAGGGCTATGTTTTGGCAACCCTCTGTAAAAGAAATTGGTGATTGGATCGAAGCGACCTATTTCAAGTTTGCAGAATAGGAAAATAAAGATCCCCGTCGTAGCGCGGAACAATTTTTGCAAAGGTACGTCTTTTCTGATGTTCATGAAATTTTCTTTGGTTCTATACACATAGAGTTGCACCAGTGGTTATCCAGGTTAACAGAAAGGAGGACGAACTTCCAAGAAAACTAGTTTCCTCCCTAGACCCCCGCAAGAATCGCTATCTTGAAAAGAGTGAACAACGCGATCTCGCGAGCCATGGATTTTTGGACTGCGCAAACTCTCGAAGCATTTGTGACGGAGTTCGCCATCGACACAAGTACCTCCTTTAGCGAAGCTGAAAGACAATTTTTCAAAGGAACAAGGGGTAAGTACTTGAACCTATTTAGTTTCAATATTTAAATACTATTGGCTGAAAAAGGAATCTTGCTTATAGAATCAGATTGTTAGATCTAGTATTGCTAACCTATGATTGGAAGTGACTGGGACTTTGACAAGCAAAGTGGTTTGCTGTGAAGTGGCAAAAGATATAAGAGAGATCTCAGTTCCTCTACTGAGTATACCCCTTTAAGATCTGAATCCTCTGAGTCTGTCGAGGCCCCCCCTGTTAGAAACCCCCCGATAACCCCGCAGCAGAGACCTATTATCCCTGAGAACCTGTCGCAGTCTGAAAGTAACCCTAGCCCGAGTATCCCTGTCACAGGTCAGTCTTCCCCAGCTAGTTCGAACCCTTCTTCCCCCCCTAGATCCCAGATGGCCCATGTTCATGATGACATCAAACTACCGATTTTTAAAGGAACTGGGTCAGAAGATCCAGAACAGTTCTGGTTTCTGTGCGAAGCTATGTGGACCGCGAAGAACATTACGAACATAGATGTTCGACGAGCGCAGCTGATCACTTCTTTTAGAGACTGATCCCTAACTTGGTTTATGAAGTTTGCTAGCACGTAGAATCTTGTCTTGGCTGACATCAAAGCAGCACTGATTTGAGAATTTAAGAAACCTAAATCAGAGTCGCAGTGCATCACTGAGTTAAAAGAGATTCAGCAGCGGCGAGGCAAATCTGTGTGGGACTTTGATCAGAGATTCAAAGTTTTTCTTGGCCAAGTTAGCTTCACGATTGGACCAGCACAAAATAAGGAGTGGTTTATTGCAGCATTATTACCTCACATCAGAGCTCCACTCATGCAACAGAAGGTTGCTGATCAGCAAGAGGCCTTAGAGATTGCCATAAAGCTTGAAACTACATCTGTCGAAGATAATTCTGGCATAGCTCAAATTCAAGCACAGCTCGCAGAGATGGATTTAGAGGCTTCACGACATGAAAAAAGGGAAATCCACCTGTGAATAGGTATGGTGTATACGTTGTCGAACAGAAGGCCACGACAAGGACCAGTGTCCGGCGCTGAGAAATTATCTGAATACTGGCGCACCAAACCCACTGAATCCTAGTGTTCTGTACTGTGAGATCTGTCGAACTAATGGCCAGCACCGACCAGAAGACTGCTATCTGTTACAGAGGTATGTTCAAGTCCCAAAGAACCCTTACTGTAAATTCTGTAAGTCAGTAGGCCACAATGAAGATGAATATCACATCTTCGACCTCATGAGGGAGCGGACCTACGACACTTATAGGATCTACCCGGATGCACAAGGCAATGATGGGTATGGTTACTAAGGTGGTCGAGGTAGTTTTAGAGGCCGTGGTCGTGGTATCCCTGGAGGAGGTCAAGGTCAAGTTATTTGCTATAACTGGAATCAGACAGGACATCTAGCTCGAGACTGTCAAAACCCAACCACAACATGCCGATACTACAGAGCAGTCGATCATGTCATCGAGCAGTGCCCACAGTTGCTAGCTAAGATTCAAGAAAGGAACAGCAAACCTAGTCCGAGTGTCTAGTTGATTGCTATCGATCCATGACCAATCCCAGCTGTTAATGTTGTTACAAGAAGTGGAGCTACGACAGATGCGCAGTGCCAGGTGAAACAGCCTGCCGAAGCTTGGGTTCGCAAGGCCGTAGAGAAAACTCTAGCATTTGATGTTCAATGAGAGAAAGAAACTTTTCTGGAAGCCAGACAAGACTTTGTTGATCCAGATTTTCCTGCAGCAAACAAGCAGCACCAGCAGCTGAAATCCTAGGAAGACTCACAAGGCCAAGTAAGTACTCTGTCATCGTTTTTACAGAGTTGCATCAAATTGTTAAGAAATCAGAATGCCTTAAATGAATTACAAAAATTTATTCAGTCTTGCGAACCTCACCAAAGTCCTGGTAAGGAAAAATCTGTCAGTAGAATTAGAAGGACTAGAAGAGAGATGAGACTACATGCTCAGATAGGAGAATATGACATGAAGGATATTATTTTAGATTTGGGTTCAGAAGTCAATATCTTAACTAAACAGACATGGGAACAAATGGGAAAGCCAACCCTTGACTGGTCCCCTATCCAATTGAGATTAGCCAATCAGCAGAGGATTCTGCCTTTAGGAAGATTCCCTAGAGTACCAGTGGATATAGATGGATTCAGCACTGTAGCAGATTTTGAAGTTATTGAGATCATTGATGACAGTAACCCTATCCAGCTTTGCTAGGAATTGAGTGGGAAATAGATAGTGATGCGGTTATCAATCTTAAAAAGAGACAAATGCCTTTTGAAGGGAAGGGATTAAGAGCTATACTACCACTGGATCCTTCTCAAAGAGAAAGATATACGGAACTAGTCAGAGAGGAAGATCGGGATATTCTGGACCACATCTATAATGTTACAGCAAAAGAAGAAGATTATGTCGAGCCTAATGCTGAAGGTGTAATGGATTGGCAATGTGATAGCTCCTACATGTCTGACTCAGATGACGGTCTAGAGAATTGGCAGAATCGACTATACGAGCTACATGGCCATCGGTGCACACGAATTACCAAATCTATTAGATGCCTTAGTGCATAGGCCAGAGATTTTCCTATATATGATGGGTTGATAGACCCAGGAAAATTTATTGCGCAGTTCTCAGAACAAGTGCCAGAATCACAGAGAATGTAGACTCTGGAAGCAGCATTAAGAGCTACAGTAGCGAGATGGTGGAATGGCCACAGGAAGTATATTCACAGTTGGGAAGCTTGCCAAAAATTTCTATGCCTCAGATTCATAGACCAATCTCAAGAGGTGCGAAGCAAGTTCAATGGGAAGAATAGTCCTCAGGAACATTTGAAGCAATGTTACGCAGCATGAGAACATGTACCTCGCGAGGAATGGGTGCATAAGTTTGTGCACACTTTGGAACCTATAGCAAAAAAATGGTATACGGAGGTTGAGATTCGACACAGTACTATAAGTTAGGATGATCTTATTGATATTTTTATACTTACATTTTCTATTAACGAAGTTTGCCCTACTTTAGATGCAGATGTCAGCATGATCCATGACAAGGCAGTTGATGATCAAGAAAGAACTGAGTACCAAACTAAGGAGTAGAACCAAGAATTTAGTGCACCAAACCTAACAGCTCCATCGCAGATCTTACCAGGACGGACCGCGGAGCAATGTTGTGCCAAGACTTCTCATTGTGATGAAGCTAAGACGGTGATTTTGCCAGAGCACGAAAACACGGCGAATCTTAAAATCCGGCCGTTGGAAAACAGCCAAATTGGTGGCATGGGCACTTTAATTACCTTAATTGTTTGTACTAATGAGATCATGGAAAATCCAGTACCGGTCGGACAAGATTTTTATCGGATTTGGTGCCCTAAATGCATCATCCTAACAAATTTGATTGATAAAGTGTATAAGAAGATCCCTAAGTTGGCAAAAATCGCATTCTGCATTTCCTTGACACTTACGAGTGAACCCATGACAGACGAGCAAGAGCTTCCAGATCTAGTAAGAGAGTTCGAACAAAGGGGTCTCCAGAGTCGTTCCAATCCCCCACATACCCCTGTGCCCCATGAAGAAGCTCACCCAGCCCCGCTGCGGCCGATGCAGACACAGTCCACCAGGAAAAATTTTAAACCTGAAGTTCGTTCTAAACGGAACGAAGACCGACACAGGCAATCAGGGAAAACATCAGGGACGCACCAGATGAACCCGCCTGTGTTCTTCCTAACTTCGACATCCAAGACGAAGAAGAACCAGAGCAAAGAATTTCCAAGCTAAGAGACTACGCCCAACAGTCTTGCAGTGAAATTGAAAAGTTAAAAACAGAACACCAGAATCAGATCGCAGAACTTCAACTCCACATCCCTCCAGAAACTCCACCTGAGGTCCAAGAACAGTGCCACAGGGACATCCAGGCCTCAGCAGCAAAAATATCAGATATTGTGGGCAGCGCAGCAAAGCTATTGGAAGACAGTATTGAAGCATGGGTGAACCTACAGGACCACCCAGATATAGGTAAGGTACAAGAAACCATCAATCTGTGACAGGAAGAATTAGATGCAGTCATAGAAGAATTTAAGACACTGCCTCCTATGCAGAAAATGGCTAAGGTGAAGCGAAGCAAGGAGCTCCAGCAGGAAATCGACTCCTGCAGGATGAAGGTAACACTACTGGAAAATTCGCTGCAGCCACTTGTCGATGAAGCATTGGAATTGAGCAATGCTACGGAGAGTCAGCTCAAAATTTTGAAGACCTATGATACTTTTGTGCAGGAAAAGGCTAATAAAGTATCATCCTCAGTATTACAGGAATTGGTGGAAAAAGAGAAAGCAGCTGATGACATTATACACAACCTCAACAGTCGTTTCCATATCCTTACAAAGAAGATTCTCCCACCAGAAGAGTCGCAGAGTGCCCCGGGACGGGCCACAAGTGAGTCTTAGGGGCCTATTGGGGCTCCGACCCTAAAGGTCCTTAGTTTTGGTAACTCCACGGTTTTTGGGGAAGGGTAAGTGGAGTTACAACCTAAAATAGTCTTAGGGGTGTCGCGGGTGGGTCGAAACCCCTGTTTTGTAATCAACCCTTGGGTTAAATCCAGGGTTAGGGTTTTGGGCGCCCATGGTGTAAATCCATGGTTTTGTAACAGTGCGCTATATAAATAGGCACTTATGTAAAGAATTAGGGTTAGGTTTTTAATGATTATCTTATGAAGCTAATGTAATGCGAAGATAAGAGATTGTATAAGGGTTTTTGTAAGAAGGTTAAGTCCTAGCTGTGTGCGTGGACGACCTCTGCAGCTAAGTGCGCAGAGGGGTTTTGGTGAAAAGGAAGATCTGCAGCTGTGTGCGCAGAGGCCTGCTGCTATGTGCATGGCTTTGAGGACTAAAAGAATCTGCAGCTAAGTGCGCAGATCAGAACTGTCGTTTTAGTTGTAAAGAGTTGAATAAAATGCAGTTCTGTGGACGTAACCCCTACACTGGGGGTGAACCACGTTACATCTAGTGTTGTGGTTCATTTGTGTTGATTTGTTATTATATTTTATGCACTTCTAAGTAAATAACTGATAAATTAAGAGTGTTGTTAATAACTAACTTCGCTGTGAATTCACAAATAAGGGCTGTGCAAGTAACTGTTTGTTTATCTAATCGTGAAGCTACATATTTGATAATACATGCATTGTGTTAAGTGATTATTAATAGTTAAAGACTAAAGGTACAGTAAGATTCTCTCTTCTGCTTGCAGAAACCTGATTCTGCGGCACCCCATAGCTGTTTCGGGTGAGACTGTAGCTTGTTCGCAGGTTGCTGCCGAAAGGGCCAACACTGTGGGTCTTTTGTTGGTGCGAAGTTAAAGGTAAAACCCGGGTCTGCCCAGATAACCCAACATCTACTCACACTTATATTACTCCTAGAGTAGTTGATATTTGTGCTTTTAATAAGTTAAAGCATAGAAAATCATGGTTAGATCAACTAGCCACTGGAACCAAGAGAAAGGTTAGTGAAGTAGTAGAGAAATACCCATTAGAGATGAATGGTCTAGTCACTTGTGCATATATGAATGTTATACCACTTAGTTATTATGATATTCTCATTGGAATGGATTGGTTATGGGCTCACAGAGTTAAGCTTGATTGTTACAAAAAGACTTTTGAGTACTTGGATGAAGAAGGAAACTTAAGAGTTGTAAGAGGAATTCCAAAGGTGGTTTCTGTTAGGCATATTTCAGCAATGTTGTTGAAGAAGTTTTGTATGAAAGGTTGTCGATTGTATGTAGTCCATGTGTTGGAGGAAGAAGAGAATGAAACTCCTTGGTTGGAGGACTTTCATGTTTTGTAGGAATTCAGGGATGTTTTTCCTAATGAAATTCGAGGGCTTCCTTGAAAGAGGGACATTGATTTCACAATTGAACTTGTGCCAAGAGCAGCACCAGTGTCCAAGACACCTTACAGGATGAGCACACCAGAATTGCTAGAGATGAAGATGCAGCTGCAAGAGTTGTTGGAAACAAATTATATCAGGCCTAGTGTGTACCCTTTGGGAGCACCAGTTCTATTTGTGAAAAATAAAGATGGCACACTCAAGTTGTGTATTGATTACAGACAGTTGAACAAAGTTACTGTGAAGAGTAAATACCCTTCGCCTAGGATTGATTACCTCTTTGATCAAATGATTAGGTCTAGATACCATCAGGTAAGAATCAAGGATGAAGATATTCATAAGACAACCTTTAGAACAAGGTATGGAAATTATGAGTTTGTAGTGATACCATTTGGTCTCACAAATGCACCAGCTACATTTATGTGTCTCATGAATAGTGTTTTTAGTAGGTATCTAGACAAGTTTGTTCTTTTTTTACTTGATGGCATTCTTATTTATTCTAAGAATTAGGAAGAGCATGACGAACATTTGAGGCTAACTTTGAAATTGCTAAGTGAGCATAAGTTGAACAAAAAGTTGAGCAAATGTGACTTCTATAAATATAGGATTCATTATTTGGGTCACATTATTTCATATGAAGGCATATTTGTAGACCCTGAAAAGTTTGAGGCAATTATGAATTGCACAATCCCAAGAAATGTGACAGATATAAGATATTTTATGGGACTTGCAAGACATTGCAGGAGGTTCATTGAAGGATTCTCCAAGGTTTCACATTCGATCACTTCTTTGCAAAAGAAGGGGATAAATTTTGAATGGACCCCAATATGTGAGGAGAGCTTCCAGCAGTTGAAGAATCATCTTACAAATGCACTAGTTTTGAAAATTGCAAACCCAGAAAAATATTTTGTGGTGTCCACTAATGCATGTAATCAAGGACTTGGAGGATTTCTTGTGTAAGACAACCACCTGGTATGCTATGAGTCAAGAAAGTTGAAGGATCATGAGAAGAATTATGCCACTCATGATTTAGAACTTGCATCTATAGTACATGCTCTCAAGATGTGGAGGCATTACTTAATGGGAAGAAAATTTGAGTTAAGGATAGACCATTGTGGTCTGAAATATTTGTTTGATCAACCAACTTTAAATGCTAGGAAAGCTAGATGGTTGGAGTTTTTATGTGAGTTTGACTTTGAAATAAAACACATAAAAGGAAAAGAAAAAAAAAGTGGTTAATGCACTCAGTAGGAAGGTGCATGAAATGAATATGGTGTATCTTAGTATTTCCCAATCAGATTTGAGGCAGCAGATTGTTAATCTACGGTTGAAGATGAAATGTATGTGCAGATCAAGGACAAATTGCAGCAGAAAAGTCTTGAGAAATGGTATGAGGGATATCAATTGGAAGAACATGAACTTCTTACTTATAAAGACAGAATTTATATTCCACTTGTAGCATATTTGAGGAGAATTATTATGGATGAGATCCATCAAGCTCCATATTCTAGTCACCCAGGATATCAGAAGACAATTGCTACAGCCAGAAAGCAGTATTTTTGGCTAGGAATGAAAAAAGACATTACTTAGTATATTTCTAAGAGCATGAAATGTTAGCAGATGAAGGTTGAGCATCAACACCCAACAGGTTTTTTGCAGCCTTTGCCAGTCCCAGAATGAAAATGGGAATTATTTCCATGGATTTTATCACAAGATTTACAATGACATGGAGACAACATGATTCCATCATGGCTGTGGTCGAAAATGTAATGTCCCAAATTTTGCATTGGGCCATAATGACCAAATCACATTTTCCATATTCATGAAAGTTGTCAAAGGGATGCTAAAAGTCAAATAATTGCCAAGGAGGAAAATCACTACTTTCCTAGGTTGGGGGTGGAAGCTTTGAGATTTGGAATAAGGGGGATAATAAATCATGTTTAATAACATTAGAAGAGGATAAATATTTAATAATGTAGCTTATTAAATAAATACAAGAGAAAATTGAAATGGCTATGGAGAATGGAGACACGTGGAGACTATGGGGCCCACTCAAGCTAGAATTCCTATGTTAAATGGAATCCTCCTCTTGTAATTTTGAATCTATGGGAAGCCTAATGTTTTTGGATGGATTATGAGATTAATATACTTGTCCATATACTTCATAGGTCTAATTTGGTATGAATTGTAACTTACATGGGAGAGGAAGATCCAAATGGGAGTTTCATGGACACTTGGCTAGATTGCCCTTACATTTATGACATCTATGACACCAATGATGGAGATTCTATAACAGTTATGACACAATTAAGATTTTAAGGCTAACATACTGACATTTCAGGACTGAATAGATCATCTTAGAGGTCTAATTTGGTATTTGGAGAAGGCCAAAGGCTCCTACTCAAATTTGGGAGAAGAGGGAAGGTGAAGAGAGAGGCCACATGGCATAGCATGAGCAGACACACCAATTCGACTTGGATTTGGTTTATGGATGGATTTGGAACCTTAGAATACCAATAATTTTTATAAAATACAGGGATCATTCATGAGAAGAATCTTTTTCTCATTTGTGAATTATGAGAGCTAGTGGATTACTAGTTTTCTTGCTTAAGCCAATTTCAAGGGTGAAAGATTCCCATCATAGTTGGTGTTTGGAAAGGCCACTCAGTTATTTCATGGAGCTTTAATGGAGTATTATTTTTATTTTAAAGCTACAGTAATTTCATGGGAATCTCAATATCATCTTGTTCTTCCATTCATCTCATGTTTTCTCACCATATTTCAGCTATATGGAGTGAGGCGCACTTGGTGAGCTATTCATCTCTTTGAGGGAGCTTATATTGATCCAGTATTTTTTATTCTGATGTAAATTATATTTTATTTAATTTCATAGATCTCTCAGGTCTAAAATCCAATATATCTCATGTATTATTTTCCAATATTGAAGAAACAGTGCCATTTCCCCAATACCTTGTTGTAAACTCTTGAAATCTTGATGGAATCGAATATATGTGTGCACCATTGATAATTTATGAATGAATTAACTGGAATTAATGTATAATATGGGTTTAATATTCAGTAACTAATAATTTGTGGCCATTGGGTCGAATTTCATATCATTTGGAGCAAACTACATCTTGTTTCCCCAAGGGTCCAAAACTAGTTTTTTATATCTGATTGAATAAAGTGATAACAGCCATGGGAGTTGGATTGTTTATGCATATGATTATATTATAATGTATTCTATGAATTCCATACTTCAATTTAATCATTTTAGTGGTTTTTTGCAAATTTGGGAAGCCATTTCTACCACTTACCCCGGGGGGATTTGAGCCCAAAATTGTCATGTAAAATCATCCATCTTGTTCAGAATTTAGTAAAAACTTTCAGAAGTGTTTGGAGGGACATTATACACCCATAAAAATTATAATTAATTTATTATACCATTCATACAGCTTCTCTAAATATTTGGGAGAAATTGGGCTGATTTGGAGACCAAGACACTAAATCTAGTCAAGAGCCAAAATTGTGAAAAATTTGGAAAATTGGGCATTTTAATAAAATTTCCTAAAATGGGACATTATAGTGGTATCATATCATTGTATTGGCACCCTATGTGGTCTGATATTTATGAGGAAAATAATTAAGGGACCACCATTATATATTGAAACCCAAAAGTGCTTTTATTGAAGGAAAAAAAAAAGGTAGGAGAAGAAGGCAATTTTTTTAGGAAACTATGACTAGGGATAAAAAGGGAACCTCATATGATGGTAAGTGTTAGGATTATTAATATTCCCTTGTACAAATTTGGTCATATGTCTAAATCAGGAGTCCATCCAGTCTATTTATATTCATTGGCACCATTGGGTCCATTTGGCCTAATTCGGGCACATGTTTCAGTTACTAAAGTGTGGGGAACACTAATTGAGGATTACTGCCACTTATTGCACTTAATTTCATCAGTTTAGGAGCCTCCTAGACCAATAAATACAATTTAGGAACCACTGGGAGTGCCGAAACCAACCAAGGTCAGTTTAGTTCAGTTAATGACTAATCAAGCTAAGTTAGGAGTCTGTTACATTCAGTTCTAGTCCTCTACATTCAATTAGAGCTAGGTTTACATGACTACACTTAGGAGGGGTGCATTTCTCACCTACCATAGTCAGTTATCCTTAGTCAACATTGAATGTAACACTTTATTTGTGTTTTAGAGCTCCGATGAACTCCAGTTATGGTTTAGACAAGGTCAGTTAATTATTGAGTCCTCCAATAGTGATTTAGACAAGGTATTAGTTACCTACAGTCAAGTAGAGTATATAAATTCGAATTTCCTCATGTGGATTTGAATTTCATTTGGATATTAAAGCCATTGTACTTCATTGTAATTATTATCTGATTACTTTTTTATTAATGAAAGCATTCACAGCTGCAAGCCATATTTGCACTGTCTCATTCTTCAATTGCTGAGTAAATTGTGTGATCTATTTTGTGAGTTGTGTGTTTGTACATAGATCTGTGTGCTCAATTTAATATGGTATCAGAGCCTCGATGTACAAGACACCTATCCTCCTCATATCTCCAGCTGGATCATTTTTTTTGAGCAAATTGCTCCTTCCAATACTGCATCAGAAGCGGAGAATTTACCACTTAATATCCCAAGTTAGGAAATTGTTGATCAAGCTTGCTTGATCAACTATGATGGGTGTGAAGGAAATTCCAAAAGTGTAGACTGTTGACCTTACTTTGTATGTTTGATTGTGTGAAAAAATTATCAGCTTTTCTTACAGCATTTGCTACAAGCAGCCCTTTCTTCTCATTGCATTCACTATAGTGGATCATTTTTTCTTACTGCATTCAAAATGGCTCATCCAGTAGAGCCTCTCACTCGCTTCAACTATCACCAATGGAAGGAAGACATGGTGGTAATGTTCTGCACCAAGCATCTCTTCAAACTCACAGAAGAAATAGAGGTAGAGCTAGCTTCAGATAAAGACAAATAAAAGTACATGAACAGGCTTGATGAATCCCATGGACACTTGCTCTCCTCAGTCTCTAGAGATATTCGATTCCACATCCAAGGATTGAAAACTCCCAAGGAGGTTTGGGACAAGATTTCCTCCTTATTTGATAAGCAATATGAGATGAGGATCCATCAGCTAGAAAATGATCTGATCACTCTTAATTCATCCAATTTCAAATCACTGAATGAATTCTTTACAAAGTTCAAGAACCTGATATATAAGTTGAAGCAATGCAAAGTGGAGAAGGATGAAGATCAGCTCATCCTTTCCATTCTCACAAAGTGCAATGCAGACTACTCAGTCTTTGTATCCACCTTCCAAACAGTAAGGCTCACTACTCCAAATTGGAAGATTCCCACTCTTGATGGCTTCATCCAATCTCTTATTTATGAGAATGATAAATTGATCCAAATGGGGATCATTCGATCTTCCAAATATCTAGCTCTAGTTGCAAGAGGGCATAAGGTAGCGAATGACAAAGGGAAGCAAAGAGATGAGTCTCCTGTGAAGAAAGAGTAGTCAAAAGAACCTTCAGGTTCGAAGAGAAGCAAAAAGAATGGCAAAAGCAAGGTCCTATGCTCTTACTGTGGAAGGGGCTTTCATTCATAAAGCTCCTGTATGAGAAGACAACTTGATGAAATGGCTCTTCTTTTGAAGAAACATAACATTTATGTACCTTCTAGCACAAGGAAGGATGACTCTGAAGAAGAAGAAGATGAAGAATACCAAAGGAAATTCCATGCACTGAAGGCTTGCTGCACATTAGCACATGTTTTCCTCATTGATTCTGGAGCTTCCAACCACATGGCTACATCCGGATAATCATTCTCTTCTTTTCAGTCCTTTGATGGTCCTATTATTCAGATGGGCAATAACAATTAATTCAAAACAAAAGGGAAGGGCTTTATCAAGATTGAACATGGAAGGTTCAAAGATGTGCTATTTGTTCCCTCCCTAGCTTCAAACATGTTATCTATCTATTAGATGACCCATGCTAGATCTCCAAAGCGAGAGATATTTGGTCCTGACTCAATGCAGATCATGGATATCTCTACTGGGAGCATCGTAGAAAAGGGTACTACAAATCATGCTTCAAAAGCATATGAGTTCTCACATTTCATGCCTCCTTTAGAACCAGTGCACTCTCAGCAGCCACTTGCAAGGGAAGGTAAAATCATTGCATCTACTTCTTTTACACCTTCTACTAGTATTACAGATCCATCTTTATCCATTTATGAGATTGAGATTCAGGGTGACTCAGATCTAGATTCAGTCCCAACTTCCAAACTGGAAGCTAGGAAGATGACTAGAAACTCACCTGACACTCAGAAAGGAAAGACCCTTGCGCTATGCCATGCAATATTACCTCCTTTAGAGAGATGCAATAGACTCCCTGTAAGATGCTATATGGCAAGTGCTCAGTCTCACTACATTTAGAAGAATGGATATTATCATACACCTCTTCATTTAGCAAGAGACAAACGTTACATTCCTCCTTCCTTCCATCATCATTTTTGGAGAAGAAGGAGAAGTCTACATGCGAGGCCCCAGAATACTTGTGCACAGCACACCATGCATGAGGCTTTGTTACCTCACAAAGATGAAGATTGCAGCAACATATTTTCAAGTTTTTCAAACTTGAGACCTGATTCTACCTACTTAGATAGAGGGGGGGATTTTTTCCCATGTGGTTTTTTCCCCAACTCCTTGTATTAAGTAGTTACTTTATTTTACTTGATGTAATGGGTGACCTATGGTCTTAGTTACCAGGGCCCACAGATTTTCCAAGTTAGAATTTAGGGGGGGTGTTAGGATTATTAATCCTCCCTTATCCAAATTTGGTCATATGTCTAAATCAGGAGTCATGTCTAAATCGAGAGTCCATCCAGTCTATTTATAGTCATTAGCAACATTGGGTCCACTTGGCCTAATTGGGGCACATGTTTTAGTTACTAAAGTGTGGGGAACACTAATTAAGGCTTACTGCCACTGATTGCACTTAATTGCATCATTTTAGGAGCCTCCTAGACCAATACCTACAATTTAGGAGCTAGTGGGAGTGCCAAAACCAACAAAGGTCAGTTCAGTTCATTTAATGACTAATCAAACTAAGTTAGGAGTCAGTTACATTCAGTTCTAGTCCTCTACATTCAGTTAGCGCTAGGTTTACATGACTGCACTCAAGAAGGGTGCATTTCTCACCTACCACAATTAGTTAGCCTTAGTCAACACTGAATGTAACACTAGAGTTGTGTTTTAGAGCTCTGATGAACTCCGGTTATGGTTTAGACAAGGTCAGTTAACTATTGAGTCCTTCGATAGTGATTTAGACAAGGTCTTAGTTACCTACAGTCAAGTAGAGTCTATCAATTCGAATTTCCTCATGTGGATTCGAATTTCATGTGGCTATTAAAGCCATTGTACTTCATTGTAATTATTATCTGGTTACTTTTTTATTAATGAAAGCATTCACAGCTGCAAGCCATTTTTGCACTGTTTCATCCTTCAATTGCTGAGTAAATTGTGTGATCTATTTTGTGAGTTGTGTGTTTGTCCACAGATCTATGTGCTTGATTTAATAGTAAGGAGATTATAAAAATTATGGAACCTATCTTTGAAGAAATGAACAAGAATATTATGAAAGGATTTTAATTTTTGGCTATGCAAAGTTGGGAAAAATATATTGAGTTTAAGAAAACCAAAGGGAAAAATGCATCGGCTTGCTTGAAGGAGAAAAAAGAGGAAACCCATGAACCACCTAGTTCTAAAATAGGTGAAGTAGAAGAAGTAGTACATGAAGAGGATAGAAATTCACTCCCAAATGACTATGAAAAATATGAGGAAACATCACATGAGAAGGAAGAAGAGTAACTTGAAACTATTGAATATCATACTAAAACAAATTCTACTATGGATATGAACCAAAGGGCATCTACTAATGGATGTTTGAACTATTAAGAAGTACCTACTATTGGGTGCTCACACCTCTGTGTTGGTGACATAGAGATAACTTTTGAAAGTTTTGCTGCAATCAAAACTTCCATTAAACATGAAAATGAAGACCTTGTAGCAATTGAAGAAGAAATAAGATCAACTTCCCCATCACCACTTGATCTTCATGAAGTTGGTCCAAGCAAGAGGGAATAATATGAGGAGGTTCATTTGCAGGAGCCTCATTTTCTTGAAGGGTCCTTAAATATGAATGAAAATAAGATCCAAGATGCCCTTATAATACTCCATGACACTCAAGCATTGGTATCAAACTCTTGTTGGAGAGCTACTTCCTTGGAGGATCCATCATTTCGTGAAGACATGGAGAAGATTCAAAGAGAAATGTGCAACATCAAAGGTAATTCCATGTCTTTCCATTTTTATAGAAAAAATTTCATTGAGCTTAGTGAATGGTTACATGAATCCTACTTGAATAATAATGAAGTTATCGATAAGCTCACAATTCAAAATGAGCAACTTCTTGAAAAGTTGCAAGACACTTGTTTTTCCTCCGATGTTTCAAATTTTCATAAGGTAGATTGCTTGGAGGATTCTAATGACATGATGGATCATGAGAAACATAAAAAATTGTAGGTTCTTGATGTGCTTGAGGATTATAGTGATGAGATCCAATCACTAGTAATGGTGGAAGAGGAACTTGAGTTGCCTCTTGAAAATGGTTACACAATTTTTGAAGAAGTGCATAATTCCACCACCTTGGAACCAACCCATAAGGAATTTTTTGCATTTTTTAGGGAGGTGCATAATCCTACCCCTATGTATCCTTCACATTATGAAAATTTTGCACTTACTAATCATTTGGTTGAGTTGTTTCTTTCTCCTACATCCTACACTTCTAAATTTTGCAGCACTCATCCTAATGAAGTATGGGTGAAAAGTTTATTTCTGATGGTGCCACATGAAGAGCATGGACATCATTTATCCTTTTGATGATGGAATTACTAGCTAACCATATTATTCACATTTTCATCAGCATCCTTTTTTACATTATGATTATACACATCTACATGGGTTCACCTATGATGTTCACTTGAGTCACTTAGAGACTCATGATTTTCCTTGCTCCTTTCCTAGTCTATTAGAAGTTGGAGGAACATCATCCCACACTTGGGTGAAGAGTTATATGATTGAAGAAAATTATTATTGGAATAAACATCCTTTGATGTTACATGATGATATACATATTCATGAGTTTATTGATGAGACTTCTTTGAGCCACTTGAAGTTTTCATGTTTTCCTTGCTCCTTATTTTGTTCATATTTTGGTGGAGGTTCTCCATTCACTTATTGGATGAAAGAACACATGGATGATTATATTGATGCACATTACATTTCATTTGGAGCACATTCATATTCACATTTTCAGCATCATTCCTTGTTACTTTTTGATGATGCACATCTACATGGATGCACCTATTATATGCATTTGAGTCACTTGAAGACTCATGTTTTTTATTGCTCAACACTTCCTTTGATGTTGGAGGAACTTCATCCAACACTAGAGTGAATATACTTATGATAGGAGAAAAAAAAAATTACCAGCCACATAAATTGTTATATATTTATGATTCATTCATTCATGGATGTATGGGTAAGACTTCTCTAAGTCATTTGAAGTCTCTTGTTTCTGTTGCTCACTATTTGGTTCAAATTTGAGTGGAGATTCTTCATTCACTTCTTGGATGAAAAAATACATGGCTGAATATTTTGATGCATATCACTTCCTTTTGGAGCATAATTATAGGATATGGGATACTCACCTATGTCATTGGAGCAGATTTGATTGGTCACTTGAAGCATGTATGTACTTGGCAAATGGTAGTCTACTCACTGGGAGGCATAAGCACTTTCATGATTTCTTGGTGAGGCACTTCCTTGATGTTCATTCTTATCATGTTGTTATATACTTTGATGATATATATTATGCACTCATGATGTTTGGAAGAATGCATACAAGAAAATGGGATCCAGGAATTCTATTTCCAAATGGTATGGGTTGGAGGGAACTCTTAATTGTTGGAGTGCAATGAAAGCAATGGGACCCTGGGATAGTTTTTAGTCCCATTGATTTCAAATTATTTGGGAAACAAGAAGTATGGGATATGTATTCCCCACTTAATAATGTGATTTTAATCAGAGTAGTGCAGCAGCAAGCATGGTGGTTCCTCTCTAAAATATTCATGGAATCTCAAAGACTCAAAGTGGGCAGCTCAATGGCAACTTCAAAGAATCATACAGAAAGCAAGTTCTTCAACAACCATGTTTGAAATTGCTTGAGGAAAATCAATATTGGGAAGGGATTATTTGTAATGTCCAAAATTTTTCATTGGGTCACAATGGCCAAATCACATTTTCTATATTCATGAAAGTTGTTAAAGGGATGCTAAAAGTCAAATAATTGCCAAGGAGAAAAATCACTAGTTTCCTAGGTTGGGGGTGGAAGCTTTGAGATTTGGAATAAGGGGGATAATAAATTATGTTTAGACATTAGAAGAGGATAAATATTTAATAATGCATCTTATTAAATAAATACAAGAGAAAATTGAAATGGCTATGGAGAATGGAGACACATGGAGATTATGGAGCCCACTCAAGCTAGAATTCCTATGTTAAATGGCATCCTCCTCTTGTAATTTCGAATATATGGGAAGCCTAATGTTTTGGGATGGATTATGAGGTTAATATAATTTTCAATATACTTCATAGGTATAATTTGGGATGAATTTTAAATTACATGGGAGAGAAAGAGCCAAATGGGAGTTTCATGGACACTTGTCTAGATTCCCCTTACATTTATGGCATCTATGACACCAATGATGGAGATTCTATGACAGTTATGACACAATTCAGATATTAAGGCTGACACACTGACATAATAACATGTCAGTACTGAATATAGAATCTTATAGGTCGAATTTGGGAGTTGGAGAAGGCCAAGAGGCTCCTACTCAAATTTGGGAGTAGAGGGAAGGTGAAGAGAGAGGCCACATGGCATAGCATGAGAAGCCACACCAATTCGACTTGGATTTGTTTTATGGATGGATTTGGAACCTTATAAGACCAATAATTTTTATAAAATACAGGGATCATCCATGAGAAGAATATTTTTCTCATTTGTGAAATTGTCATTTGTGATTTGTGAGAGCTAGTGGATGACTAGTTTTCTTGCTTAAGCCAATTTTGAGGGTGAAAGATTCCCATCCTAGTTGGTGTTTGGAAAGGAAAATAAAGTATTTCATGGATATTTAATTGAGTCTTATTTACAGTTTAAATCTACATTAATTTCATGGACATCCCAATATCATCTTTTTCTTCCATTCATCTCAAGTTTTCTCACCATATTTTAGCTCTATGGAGTGAGGCACACTTGGTGAGCTATTCATATCTTTGATGGAGATTACATTATTTTAATATTTTGTATTATGATGTAAATTATATTTTATTTAAGTTCATAAATATCTCAGGTCGAAAATCCAATATATCTCATGTATTATTGTCCAATATTGAAGAAACAGTGCCATTTCCCCAATACCTTGTTGTAAACTATTGCAATCTTGATGGAATCGAATATATGTGTGCACCATTGATGATTTATGAATGAATGAGATGTAATTAATGTATAATATGTGTTTCATGTTCATTAACTGATAATTTGTGGCCATTGGGTCGAATTTCATATCATTTGGAGAAAACTACATCTCGTTTCCCCAAGGGTCCAAAACTAGTTTTCTATATCGGATTGAATGAAGTGATAACAGCCATGGGATTTTGATTGGTTATGAATATGAGTCTCTGATAATGTGTTATACAAATTCCTTTCTTAAATTTAAGAATTTGAGTGGGTTTCTTCACATTTTGGAAGCCATTTATACCACTTACCCCAGGGGGGATTTGAGCCCAAAATTTCCATGTAAAATCATCCATCTTGTTCAGAATTTAGTACAAACTTGCAGAAGTTTTTGGAGGGCCATAATACACCCATAAAAATTATAAGTAAGTTATTATATCATTAATACACCTTATCTAAATATTTGGGAGCAATTGGGCTGATTTGGAGACCAAGACACTAAAACTAGTCAAGAGCCAAAATTGTGAAAAAAAATGGAAACTTGGGCATTTTAATAAATTTTGTAAAATGGGACATTACAGACAAGTTGACAAAGGCATCACATTTTATACTGGTCAAGTCCACGTATAAGGCTGATGGCATTCCAAAAATATTCATGAAGGATATTTTCAGATTACATGGATTGCCTAAGGCAATAGTCTCTGACAGGGATCCTAAGTTCACTTGCAATTTCTAGAAGGGTTTGTTTGCATATTTTGGTAAAAAGTTGAAATTCAGCACTTCCTACCATTCTCATACTGATGGAAAGATAGAGAGAGTGAATAAAGTGCTGGAAGACATGCTTCACACATATGTGATGGACAAACCATCCAAGTGGGAAGATTACATACACTTGGTAGAGTTTTCTTATAATAATGGACAGCAAGTATTCTTGGGGATGAGTCCATATGAAGCCTTGTATGGAAGAAGGTGTAGGACACCATTGACTTGGGATAATCCAGTGAACAGGATTGTGCTTGGTCCATGTTTTCTCAAGGAAATAGAGCAGGAAGTTGCAAAGATCAAGCAGAAGCTGAAAGCATCCCAAGATAGACAGAAAAGCTATGCAGACAAGCATAGAGTGCATAAAGAGTTCAATGTTGGGGATCATGTTTACCTCAGAGTGAGGGAAAGAAAGATATCCTTGAAGCTTGGAAGTTGTGCCAAGTTGTAACCTAGATACTATGGGCCTTTTGAAGTGCTTGAAAGGATGGGCTAGTTTCATATAGACTTGCATTGCCTGCTAGCACTAGAGCTCATAATGTTTTTAATGTTTCTTTTCTTAAGAAATGTGTACATGATCCTAACCATGTGATAAATTGCGATGTAATTCAGGTGGAACCCGAGGGAGATTTCCAAACTGAGCCATTGCAAATCCTTGACAGGAAGGTCACACTGCTCCGAAATTGAGCCATTGGAAAGGTGAAGGTGCAGTGGGAGAACTACGGTCCTGAACAGGATACATGGGAGATGGAGGATGCCATGTGATTAGCACGTCCATTTTTTTCAATTTTGTAAAGCACTAAGGACAATGCTATTGTAAGGGGGAGGGGAATGTAACACCCTAGTTTTGACCTCAAGCAGGAGGGGAATGTGTGTCCCGATTTTGACCCCATGATATTGAAATTGTACATGATGTATATATATTATATTTAATTCATGGCAAGGAGCTCAAGGCCAAGGCCCTGCCATCGATTTGGTGTTTTTTGTATAGGTGATCAAGGTTGATGCCTATGGTTATGGTGCTGAGTCGGACACTATATATACTTGGTGTATCATGTAGATATGCAATTAATAAATACCATAGCTAGTTATGGGACTACAATGTGAAAGAGATGAGGGAATGATTTCACAAGGAATAGGGAGGGGAGTTAGTCAAACTCCTAAGCCAATAGGGTGTGACCATATGTCAATGGGGAAACCTATGAACCCTCGGCTACCTTTTTGTCCTTTATCCTCAATCACTCATTACTTCCAGAAGTTGGTTGAGGCAGTTAATGCCTTGGGAAGAGAAAGGCATGGAATTCTGATTGTGTGTCTGAGAAATCCTGGAATCCTGTAGTCTTTGAGGCCACATTCTTGCTTTTGACGCAAGGAAGGACATGATGTGTTCCAGTCTATCTTTCCTCAATCAGGGAAATGTTTTGTTGTCCCTCGGTGTCATTGTTAATTATTCGTGATCATTTGCTCATTCACGATTGCTCTAGAGACACGCAGGGTGGTGGTTCAACTATCCTTAGTCGTGGAAGTGTGGTTCCATAGCGTTTGTCTGAGTGACATTATGGTATGCAAGTAAACCCTGTTTTCTCTGTGTTACAGAGTGAAGCATGTGTGGCTGAGTTTCCTTGTGGGTTGTTGTAATGTGCATCCCTATTTTGGAATGAAATATTTAGTAGTGGAAGAGGCCTAGAATTGGCTAATAAACCTAGTGAATAAAGGAACCTCACAGACAAATCAAGAGGGGCTAGAAAATCCTTTATGCACACCCTGAAGAGCACTTGAAGGGAAGGTACGGCCTGCGGGAACTATGAAGTAGTGAAGGGAACACTTCGTTGTGTTAGGTGTGTAGGTATTGTGGAATTCCAAGGTAGTTAGATCTAGTGTAGGTGTCCTTAGCTTTGTGGTTGAGCTCACTAGCTTAGCAATTCTACCTTTCCATTGACTTAGCAGCCTGTGAAACCCAATTGTACATTGGTTTGGATGGAAATTCTGTGAAACCCAACTGTGTGTTGGCTTGATAGTGTGTATTATGATTTTCCTGTGTGTGAGTCATTTCCTTAGTGATATGATAAACCCAATTGTAGGTTGTTTTGACTATGTTTTTATGTGTGTTGGATATGTGTGAGCATGTTGTTCCCTAGTTCCTTGTGGAAATCATGCCCAGATCAGGGGTGGCAGTGGTGTTGAGAGATTAATGAACACACTAGCCTATGGTTGGGCGGAATGTTATAGTGACATAGGTAGTTGTGAGACAACTCCATCATCAAGATAAGTATTCTCTATCCTTCATGTGTATGCAATGTAGTTTCTTAAGAATGAATGAATATGATGAATTCTTGCAATGTTTCATTAGAGTTTACTGTGATGAATGTTCATGCATTTGCATGTGTTTATGCCTTGTATGTTTTAATGCATTTTTTCCTAAGGTCATGGAGGATAGATTCCTATTACAGAGTTAGAATGCATCTGACTTAGGGTTTTCGCCCCTTGAAATCTGCCTAGGGAAGGAGGAAGGTGAAAATTGGAAAAGAGCAGTTGAAACAAGGCAGAATATGGGTTTTTCGCACCCTAAGATCCGCTTGTAGGAGGTAGAGGGAGGAAGTGGAAAAGTGCAAGGCAAGGTTAGATTTCTTATTTCTAAAGTTCAAGGTTGGAAAGAAAAAGTCGGAAGTGCAGAAAAATATTAAGGTCGAAAGCTAAGTTTTCTGATTCCCGAGTTCCGCACTAGAGAGCATAAAGGCGGAATATAGAAGGCGAAACCATGGATAAAGGTTTTCATCATCTATTACTCTTATGATTCCTGAGTTCCATGGTCAAGGGAGAAAAGGTGAAAGGTGGAATATGGCTGAGTAATTCCATTGAAAGGTTATGTTTCTGACTTCTAATTTCTAAAGGTGGAAGGCAGAAGGCGGTAGGTCATTAAACGATTCCGTCAAAAATATGTTTTTCTAACTTCTGAGTTCTGAAGGCGGAAGGTAGAAGGTCTGAAGGTAGAGCATGAGTTGAATATCTCTATACACATTGTGCTCCTAGTTCCCATATTCCATAATGGAAAGGCGTAAAGGGAGTGCAGAGGGCGTAGTGCGAAAAGGACAGATTCTGTGTGGAAAAGGTGTTTTCTATCGTAGGAGGGATCTATGAAGGATGAAATGAATGTTATGAATATTGAAGAGTGTGTTAACATCCATTTCCTATGTTTTGAAAGGAGAAAAAGGGTTCTTGAAGCAAAAATTTTAATTAATTTGCATTATGGGGTATGGTGACGTTACATTGTGGTATCAGAGCTAATGGTTGCAACATTGGGCTTAGATGGGCCAAGTGACAGTAAGTAAATGGGTTTTAATTTTGAAATTGTTATGCACCTAACAAATGATGTTTATTAACACATTTTTTGCAGAGTCATAGTACCGATTGGAAGAGTTGGTTTTTGGCTCAACCATGAGAACCTATGACATGAATGATGCATAGAGTCCCTATGAGCACGGGGAATATGTTATGGGGGGGAATGTTCACATTGGAAAGAAACACATTCTAACAGAAGGATATTTCAAGAGACTCCACCAAATTTTACAGCCACCATGAGAAGCTTAAGGGTGGAGATGCAAAGTTACAAGGCAGGTAATGAAATGTTGGTTAAGGCTCAGGAGGAGCAGAATCATCTGAATGTATCCATGCTGTAGATTTTGACATACATCCAAAGGTATATGAACTTTGAGCATAGAGCAATAAATATGGAAGGAAGTAGGAGCGGTGCTAGAAGAAGAAAAATGTCTTCTAGTGGATCATCCAACTCTGAAGGACCCACTGGGGGTTCAAGTTCTTCTTCTCACCAGAAAAAGAAAAATAGGTGTTACAGAAACAGATCCTATGATGAATTCAAGAAGTCTAACCCTCCTACATTTTATGGTGAGGTAAAGAATGATCAAGAATTTTAAGCTTGGATTCTTGGGATGAGAAAATATTTACAAGTCCAAGACTACTCTAGAAATATGAAGGCTAGGGTATCCATATTTGATTTGACAAGAAGAGAATCCATATGGTGAGAGAACTTTAGAAAAGTGAACAAGATCAGAGAAAGGAAGATTGTGTGGAAGTGGTTCCAGAAGTATTTCAGGTAGAAGTATCTCTCTGATAGGTATTATGATGATAAGATTAAAGAGTTCCATGAGCTGAAACTGGGACAAGTGATATGGAAGAATATGCAAATAAATTCTTGGATTTGTTGAGGTATGTCAGGTACATCATAAATGATAAAGTAAAAATTCATCATTTTCTAAGTGGGCTACCTAAAGCATACAAAGACATAATTGAGTTTTATGAACCTAGAACTTTGTAAGAAACAATAAGGAAAGCTAAGTATTTCTATGAGCAAAGAAAAATCAAACTTAATATCCATAAGGCCTGCAAAGAAAAAAAGAATGAGAAATTTTACCAAAGTAAGAAAGGTTTCAAGCCTTCTCACTTATGAAATCAGCAAAAGCATCCATCACAAGATGTGGCTAAGCCAACCAAAGATATGGATGTTGGGTCACGAAATCCAAAAAAGAACAGAGAACCTCTCCAATGCTGGAGATGTGGAGGACCACATCTGCACAAGAATTGTCCACATGAGAATGGGTATGTGAGCCAGGGTCATAACATTCACAAAGCAGAAATTGTGCATCAAGTAGCAGGGACTGTCCCTAGGATTTATGCAGCGCTAGAGGACCACCAGGAATATCATTAGTTAACTGTGGTTTAAGTTGCAAGTAATATTGTTGAGCAATCTGTTTCTATTTTGATTGACCCTCGATCTACTCACAGTTATATTACTCCTAGAGTAGTTGCGATTTGTGCGTTTAAGAAGTTAAAGCATGGAAAATCATGGTTAGTTCAACTAGCCACTGGAACTAAGAGAAAGGTTAGTGAAGTGGTAGAGAAATTCCCATTAAAGATGAATGGGATAGTCATGTGTTCATATATGAATGTTCTACAACTTGGTTCTTATGATATTATCATTGGAATGGATTGGTTATAGGCTCGTAGAGTTAAGCTTGATTGTTACAAAAATACTTTTGAGTGCTTGGATAAAGAAGAAAACTTAAGATTTGTAAGAGGCATTCCACAGGTGATTTCTGTTAGGTAGATTTCAGAAATGCGGCTAAAGAAGTTCTGTAGGAAAGGTTTCCATTTGTATGCATCCCATGTGTTAGAGGCAGCAAAGAATGAAACTCCTAACTTGGAGGACTTTCATGTTTTTCAAGAATTTAGGGATGTTTTTCCTAATGAAATTCCAAGGATTTCTCAAAAGAGGGACATTTATTTCACAATTGAACTTATGCCAAGAGTAGCACCAGTGTCCAAGACACCCTACAGGATGAGTACACCAAAATTTCTATAGATGAACATGCAGCTGCAAGAGTTTCTGGAAAAGAAGTATATCAGGCCTAATGTGTCCCCTTAGGGAGAACCGGTTTTTTTATGAAGGTGTAGTGGGAGCACTACAATCCTGAATAGGATACGTGGGAGCTGGAGGATGCCATGTGACTGGCACAACCATTTTTGTTAAATTTTGTAAAGCACTGAGCATAGTGCCATTGTAAGGGGGAGAGGAATGTAACACCCCAGTTTTGACCCCAAGGGGGAGGGGAATGTGTGTCCCAGTTTTGACACCATGTTATTGAAATTGTACATGATTTATATATATTGTATTTAAATCATGGAAAGTAGATCAAGGCCAAGGCCCTACCATCAATTTGGTGTTTTGTGTATAGGTGATAAAGGTTAATTATTATGGTTATGGTGTTGAGTCAGAAACTGTATATATTTGATGTACCTTGTAACTATGCAATTAATAAATACCACAACTAGCAATGGGATTGCAAGGTGAAAGAGATGGGGGCATGATTTCACAAGGAATAGGGAGAGGAGTTAGTCAAACTCCTCATCCAATAGGGTGTGACCAAATATTAATGGGGAAACCCATGAACCCTCAGCTACCTGTTGTCCTTTGTCCTCAATCATTCATTTCTTCCAAATTTTGATTGAGAAAGTTAATTTCTTGGGCAGAGCAAGGCATGGAAATATGATTGTCTGTCTAAACAAGCCTGCAAATTTGCAGTCTGGGAAGCCGCATTCTTGCTTCTAACACAAGGAAGCACATGATGCATGCCAGACCGTCTTTCCTCAGTCGAGAAAAGGTTTTTTTTCCCTCGGCATCATTTTTGTTTATCCTCAATCATTAGCTCATTCATGATTTCTCTAGAGACACACATGGTGGTTGTTAACCCAAAAATCCCCCACATAGCTCTCTATGGCCTACACCACCCAAGGACACCATCTCATAACACTCATTTCACTCCATAAGACCTTCCATTTGACCCTCACACCTCTAAAAGATCCCAAGGATGAAAAAAAAGGCTAAAAACCCAAAAAAGAGCCCAAAATAGACCCCCAAGAGCTAAAGCCCTCAAAAAGGGGCTAAAACCCTGAAAGGGGCTAAAAACCTGAAAGGGGCTAAAGTTAGGGTGAAAGGGGCTAAAGCCTTGACCAAGGGCTTAAAACCCTAAAACCCATTGGAAAAAATATATAAAAAGGGTGGGGGTTCACTCTCAAAACACTCCTCATTTGCATATTGTTATGTTGCCCATGGATGCTTTGAGACCTCTTGCTCTCAAACCACCCACTCTCCCTCTCCTTCATCTCCATTTCTCCAAGACATTGCTTCCCAACCAAGAGAGAGGTGCTCCCATGAGCTAGGGCATGGTATCCCATTTCCACGTAAGTGAGGTATAGCTTCTTTTCATGCATGTTTATTTGCTTATTTTTGTTTTCTAACCAATATTTCCCTTTGCATGTTTTTTCATTAACATCACTTGCACATTGTCTTCATGATAGTATAGGTTTATTTTGCAGGTTTTGGAGGCGGAACCCTAACCCATTGTGTGCAGAGGGGTTCAACAATGTTTCATATGTTCTCTATTATTTTTTGCTCTTAGACCTAGTTTACAATAGCTTCCTTTTACTTGTTCTAGTGTAGCTTATCCTAGTTTCAATTTGCAGCTCTATTTTTACCATTTTACATTCCATTTTTTACTGTTTTCTAAGGGTAGGAACCTACCCTTGTGCCCTATAGGAATAAGGGAGCCATTCTTACCCCTTTAGTGAGGATAAATTCTCACTACATCTTTGGTGACTCCCCTGGGTCGATCCCACAGGATCCCTAGGAACAAAATTTCAGTTTTTCAACTTTTTCAGTTTTTACCTTAGTTTTCAAAAATGTTCTGTTAGATCTGCTTAAATCTTCTTTATTTCTTGTTTTTTGTCAGTGACGAAGCCTCTTCTAGGCTGAGCTGAGTCAGACTGACCCAGTACCAGTTACTGTTGGCCAGATCTGACCCTCCATCACCAGAAACACCCCTTTCTAGAGTAGGTTTCTCTTATCGGGGGAAAAGGTAAGACAAGGCGCACTTAATCCCAAAACAGGTGCACCTAGGGCACACTTAATCCTCAAACAGGCATGGCGTCATCCCAGGAGCTCAAGTTGCGGCTATTTTGGCATTTTGTGCGACCCCTTCACTCATTTCTGGAAAAATCTCATGGCCCCCTCACGGGATTTGGTCAGAAATGTGCGTCCTATCACACAGAAGTTGTTTTTTAGTTTAATTAGCAGTAATTTCCAGTTTTATAGGAATGTTAGTGTGGCCCAGCCGCCTCTTTCCACCATTACAGGTCTCTTTTAATTCCAGTGTTCAATTTTTGCAAATAAATCAATGAACAAAGTGTACATGCTAAATCAATCACTAAGGTTTAATAAAATGAATTAGCCTAACTAAAAGTAACCTAAAATTAACCATCTTGCTGCCCCCTTCCTCCTCTACCTAGTTATCACCCTCTGGGGTATTCTGGGATACGACAAAGGGATAGCTCGTATAGATCTAGGCACTCCATGGCATTTTTCCTAAACCACTAAAACTAGGTGACCTGGAAGGTATGGGGGGTAGAGAAGGAGGGCTTCTAACGGTGCTAAGCGTCCTCACTGATTGACCAACCTAGCACTTGGGAGGTGACCTAAGGATCTACAGATGGGCTTAGTCCCATTGTGTTGAGAGCCCAACACGTTCTCTTGGTTGAAGAAGAGTACCACTGAGAGGTAGACATTTAGTTAGGCCAACAATTCAGGGTTAATCACTACATTTGCTTACAAATTTCTGTTTATGTTTGCATACAAAACCATGTTGTGAGCTCTACCATGAATTCATAAACCATATTGCAAACCAAATACTAGAACAAACAAGCAAATCAACACACCATACCACATAATTAACCCAACTCAATTCATGATGCTGAGTAAGCCTTAAAATTTACCAAATTTACACTAAGTTCATTCAACTCTGCAGTATTTGAGGACATAAGTCCCTGACTGCCTCAATTGTGGGAAGTACTTGGGATTTTCCTAGAAACTCATTGTGAGGAGTGCCACAAGAGCCCCAAAGTAGCTGGCTGCTGAGAGGAATTTGCAAGAGAAACGGGAAACGACCCCTTCTGATTGAGTAGAACCACCTGTGAGGAACAAGCCAAGCGCTGTCTTCTGGCAGTCTTGGTGGTCAAGAGACCACCTTCAGCCAATAGGAAGCCATTGAAACTAGGGTCCAAATTTCATACCCACCAATTTCATACACACAAGCGAACACAATTGATCCTCCACGATCTTCCTCATGCCTAAGAGGTGAACCACCACCATTTGGAACACTCAGTCGGCACCGTCGTAGCCATTCTTAGCGATCTCCCATACCATCAGAGGGCCACACAGTCTCTAACTCTGATTCAGACCCATATCAATATAAACCAAACCTCCACATCACACCATCTAGCCCCATTGCTACTGCAAACCTAGATCCATTTTTTGGTCTAACCTTAGCAAGTGGACCCATGTCCACATCACAACATGTCACCCACAATGTGGCAAGCGGTCCAAGCATAGTCATGCAGACTGTCATTAGCCAATTGCCACCACCCATAGTGACCAGCCAAGCTAGCCCAATGGTAATGCATGGGGGCAGTGGCCCCTCCACACACATTGTCCCCCCTGCCACACAGGGGGACAGTGCACCGTCCACCCACATTTCCCCTACTGTCATACATGGGGGTAATGCTCCTGCTACCCATACCATTCCACCCATGACACTTGGGGGCATTGGCCCATTCGCCATGGTGCCACCACAAACACCCCAACTGTCATGTCCCCATCCCTCAACCAGTGAAGAGGACGCGGCGAACACATCAACACAACCGGGCAAGCAGCTCCATGAACATTGACAGAAATCAAATGCTGAAATTAAAACTTACAAGCATACACAGATGCATAATTCATCATACAAGGATGCACAGTCCTTCAAACAATCAGCGGAAGCAAACATAGACATTCCAACATTTAACATCAATATAAATTACAGAGATGAAGTAAACAGCAGTACTTATCTTTTTGATGAAGAATTCACCCGCAACCAGCTATGTCGCTGCAATGTTCCACCCAACCATAGGCCAGCTTGCTCATCAATATCTCAGCAATGCTGCCACCCCCGAGCTGGGCATGATTCCTCAAGGACTAAGGGGACAATTGCAGGCTTATACATAGCCAAGGGGCACAAACAGCAACTAACATAGCTGGGTTTCACAGGATTTCAAGAGATAGGCCAAGCCAGCACAGTCCGAAGACTAACCATTGCACTCAGGCAATTACTTAGGTGTCACAGCTTAAACATGGAAAACGAATTTTGAAGCGGCATACCACAAATTCCCAAACGTAGCAACAAACACACTTACAGTAAGGGAAAAATCAACAGTTCGTCCAAGGCAATTGAGCCACGGGAAGACTCACACAGACCACACTGGAAACAAATTTACAGACTCCCAGCCTGGGCGTGGGTAATAATAAACGCAGACCCCACAATTCGACCCATGGGGAAAGGATTCAGCCACTCCATTCACCAATTCGCAGAGGAAAATGACGTGGCTAAAAACCCAGGAAATTCCTGTGCGCGAAAATGAGAAACGGGAGGGAAATACTCTGTGTGAGAATGCACAGCAGTCAGGAGGATTCGAATTGCAAGTGCCTGAGCGTTTAGAAACTCGTGGAGAGGAATAAAATGCCTGCGTGAGACCAAAATCGTGGTGAGAGTGAACCGACCAGGGAAGAGTGCGTGAGGGAGAAGAATGGAAAACGTGGGTGGAGTGGGCAGGTGGGCAAAGGACTGACAGTCCTCCCACCCCACTCCCAAAGGCATTAACTGCCTCAACCACCAGCAGCCATTGCTCTTCAGCTGCCCAAGAAAACATTAAAGAGGTTGACAAGGGAAAATGGAAAATCAACAAGGTGACAAAACTTGGGTTTTTCCCCCATAACCAAGGTTTGACATCCCCCACCCCTTATCCTTTGGAACCATGCCCTTTTCATTCAACGTTGCACTGCCATAGCTGGTTGTGGTTTTAGTTTATTTGATGTGCATGTTTACATGATGCCATATTAAAATGTGCCGGATAGCACGACATACCATCGGCAATTATCCCCATTGCCGAAACATACACAACAAAATCGATGGTGGGGATTTTGCCTTGAGCTCCTCACCATGATTAATTACATTATATACATCATGCAAATGGGGTCAAAACTGTTGATGTATATGTTACTTCGGAATGTATTCTTCTTTGTATTTTATATTATTGTAACCCGATGTTTATTCCGGGATGTTTCTATTATGTATTTGAGTCATGTGGTCATGCCCCGAT
>LPNX011106106.1:357669-388877 GCA_001517045.1 Pseudotsuga menziesii
AAAACCGGGGACATCACACCAACCATGTAGATGCATTATGCACCTGCAAACCCCACTCCCATTGCAGCCCCATCCCACATCAACTTGGGGTCAAATTTGCCATTCATGGCTCGTTTGAACTTGCCTGACTTGGCTAGATTAACAAATGACCGCATCCATCACCAAGATTTTTGGCCACCCATGCCAACTAAGCTTCCTTCAGACATCCCAAAGTTTGAAGGCAAAGCCAGGGAATGTCCCCAAAATCATATAATGACATTCCATCTATGGTGCTCATCCAATAGCATTGTAGAAGACTCCATCAGGCTGAGGTTGTTCCAACACACCCTTATAGGTGTCCCAGCCAAATGGTACATTGAGCTACCACAAGCCAAGTACCCCGACTTCAACTCCCTAGCCTTCATGTTCCTACAGTATTTCCAACTCCCTGTCATATATGATGAGGGAGTGGAGATCCTATTATCATGTCGCCAAAACACCGCCACTCACATCACTGATCATATCCATGAGTGGCGGCGATGCCGTAGCTTGTGTAAGATCCAAATTGATGACAGGATATTCTTGGATTGGTTCCTCAAGACTTTTCTCCCACCCATCGCAAAGGATGTCACATATGAACATCCCTAATCTGAAGAAGAGGCCATACTAAAGGCCCAACAATTTGACCTCATCTATGCCCAATCAGGATACTTGTATACTGTCATCCCATACACTCCTCGTCCAAGTACCTCTTACCACAATGCATCGGAGGAATCCCACGCAGCGGATGGCATCATAGGGTCAGTCTCCCAACAACCACAGCCTCGACCGACACCACCTGTCGTTACACCCCAACCAAGCAACACTGCTAATGTTGCTTACCAAAACCAAGCTATGGACTATGCTAGAATGATGTCTCAGTCTGAAGCAACAACCTCTTATGCACAACCTGTGCCGCCGCAGTAGGCTCAGGAGATGGATTGGCCAACACAATAATATGTGGGGAAAATGCCCACATTCTTGGCACCACCACCCCCACAAATATACTATGCATCACCAGTGCAACAAGTTCAGGCCCCCGCCCCTGCTCCACCCACTCCACCTGCTCCGTTGGGACAAGTGTTCGCACAACAAAACTATCCCAACCATCCTGCCCCCAATAATCAACAAGGGCAAGCTAGAAACAACTGGCCCCACAATCAAGACAACAACCAACCGCAGGGAGGCGGTCAGCAACCGAACCCTCCCAATAATGTCGCGGCTAACCGGCCAGCCCAAAACCCCCCAAGCCAGAATGCACCAAGACACAATTCTCTATTGCACATAAAACAACCATGTACACTCTGTGATGTATATGGGCATTACACATTTGAGTGTCCCCTCATGGCTCGCGCTAAGCAGGCCATTCAAAATGAGGCCCAACAGGCTGCCAATGTCCCCACCCAAGCCCAACCCAACCAAGCACCACAAGAACCTCCTCCCATGGTGCTTCAAAACCGACTACCAGTCTAAGGATTGGTGGCAACCACTATCCCTCCCCAGGCCAATCCCAATGCTTTGAGGGCACCAACCATGGCTGAAACAGGTGTTCACCACCTAATGACCATGACCACTGAAGAGATCAACTTACAGACTAGATGAAATTAGTACAGTACCACCACCAAACCTATGGATTCATCAACAGCATCCACGTCTAAGACAACCAACCTACCTCTCCAGTTACCCCTATTCCCGTGCCCCCCGATACGCAGAATTGCCAATAATGCCACAACTAGAGCTGCACTCAACTATAGCATTGTGGATGATTTGGCCCAAACGCCAACTACCATGTTCGCTCTTGAGGTACTTAAAACGTGCCCAACACAGCGAAAATCCCTACTAGTCGCTCTACGGGCAGTAGACCCCTCTGATTCCAAGCTAATCGCATTTGACATAGAGAACGAAGAGCCGCGCATCCCCTCCACTATTGCCTTCCAAATCCTGGTATCCATCCAGAACTTGGTTGTGCATCAATGCATAGTGGATGAGGGGGAATCCACGTGTGTCATGTCTACCTTGGTTTGGCAGAAGCTTAGATCACTGATTCTGTAACCATCCTCCACGACTCTGCGGGCTTATGATGGACACCCCACTGAAGCCCAAGGAATCCTCCCCCATGTCCCCATCACGTTAGCCGAGAAGATAGTCATGATCGACATCAAGGTCATCAACGCTCAACTAGATTAGAAGCTTCTCCTCGGGAGGAGATACATGTACATTATGCGAGCCATAGCGTCAACTTTATTCTACCTCATGATGTTCCCCCATGAAGGAAAGATTGTGATGGTTGACCAACTCACCTACCATGATCCGTAAGGGTTAACAACGCCTACCAACATTATCCCTACCATCACCACCACCAAGCCCCAAGGGTCAACTGCACATGCTAACGTCGTCCCTGCAACCAACACTGTGGTTGAAAACACACCAGCCTCCCCACCGTTGAATGTGGGCCCTGGGTTGTTTACCGATCCCACCATGATGGCTCCTTTCCCATTGGTGTCACCACCATTGACACAAAAGAAAATTGAGGACTTGTGCATGGTCTCATCAAGCACCACTGCACCCAAACAACAACCGCAGTCGCAGCCCCAACCACAACCACAACATCGTTCGCAGCCACAACGCCAACAGCAACCGCAACATCAGCATTACGCATAGTTGTAACCACAACCTCACCCCCACATGCAACCAGCTGGGAGTTATGTGGGCTCATCTCCAGTCCATACAACTCCCTTCCTCTTTCTCCCACCTGGTGTCATGAGCAAGCCAGTCATGGCCACCTTAAGCCTACCCAACTTTACGTTGAGGATTCTAGTGTGGTATCTAGATCCACCAACTCAACCAGCAATACCCCAGGTTGTGTTAACTCTGGTGCAACCTATTGTGGTTGAGTCTCACCCCCCACCTGGTATACATAATCCAACCACCGCACCCACACCTACACCACCCCAACCCAAAGGGCTAGGGGAAAGAACACGAAAACCATTGCAGAACCAAGAAAATTCCCACCTTGTGCCATCTGCAAACAACAGGGCCATCCAACTTAGAATTGCTCTGAAACCCCAGTGATCTGTGTGCATTTGGATGCCATGGATACAAATGAAAACATCCCTGTGGTTGAAATCCCAACCGCGCTAGTAGTAAAGAACAAGGCATTGAGGACAAACCATGCTTGTGCCCTTTGTGGCTTGTATGGACATTACTCCCACCATTGCCAATACCTACCTGAATTTCGAATGGCTCTTGCTAACCTCCATCACCATTCCCTTGAGTCTGAAATCACCTTGATCAAAGAAGTCCACCCACCACCTCCTTCTTTAGACATCGTGTCCATATACATGATGTCCATTTCTACGGATCCTCTTGTCTCCACCATCACCGATGGTCCATCAGACCTGTCTCTTCCGTTTTTTTCCCAGCCACAGCTGCAACCTCAGTTGCAACCTCAACCACAATTACCAGGGAAACATTGGGGTTTATTCTCGCTCAACATGATCCTTTTCCTTTACCTTTTTCTTTTCCTTTTCCCACCATCCGGGATCATGAGTAAGTCTATCTTGGAAACCCACAATATACAGGATTTCACACTGGGAGATCCTTTGTGGTACCTTAAACCACCTACCCTACCTCTGAGGCCCCAGGATGTGTTGACTCATGTCTAGTCAATTGAGATGATGTTGCA
The DNA here is from genome assembly GCA_001517045.1 of Pseudotsuga menziesii. NCBI lineage: Eukaryota > Viridiplantae > Streptophyta > Pinopsida > Pinales > Pinaceae > Pseudotsuga > Pseudotsuga menziesii. The sequence continues at coordinate 361,373 of LPNX011106106.1, forward strand.
CCTACCTCCAGGTCCATCAAAGACTCCTCCTGTCTCCAAGCCTACCCCTCTTCCTCCACAAGAGACTAGGGACAAGGCCACCAAAACCACAACCAGTACCATTTACATGATCGCTAGCACCAGTCACCCTTCTGTCTCATCGGCCATGGAAGATCTACCTAATCTACCCCAGCACCACTTATGCAATGACAGAGATATATATAAGACCACCTTCAGTTTTACCCCATTCTATTTAAACCATAGTGTGGAATCGGTTCTTCCCATAAAAGACCAGATTCTGTCACCCCGTCTGGCTAATGACCTTCGTCTCGGCAAGGGGGAATACCTCTTCACTAACTCAGATGGTCGACTCTTGAAAAATCCTTGCAACGGGCTCCACCTCAAAAGAGCCTATGCCTAATATCACCACTATGAGTCCCTGATAGCGTAGTTTTTTCCCTTTCTTGTTTTTCAACGTTTTTTTAGCACAATTCAAGGGTAGCACCATCAGCTACTAATCCAAAGTCACCTGGAACCAGTTCGAGACACCTCTCACATCTCCGGGCTCAAACTTCTATCTCCTTATGAGACCATCATCTCATGTTTAATAAGTTAATTTCGGGACCATTTCCCACAAGTCACCTTGATTTACGAGCCATGACATGATGATGCAAGTGTCTACGGACCGGTACTCATATCACACTTCCTGACCGCTACTCATGCAAGTTGTCGGGTCGTCGCCCATTAAGGATTGTACTATACTTTTGTTTTTACATTTATAATTGTCTTTTTCACCGCAGCACATGCGGACATCTGGACCATCGTCTACAAACACCTTTATTTTTCTTGCATGTATTTGGCATAGAAGCATCCTCGGGCCGCCACCCATCAAGGACTATAATTTTATCTTTTATTTTGTATTTTTAACACATAGATTATCGTTTCTTTTCACCGCACCTTACACGGACCTCTGGACCACTGTCCACAAAACGTTTTCTTTTCTTGCACATATTTGGCATATAAGTTCCCCTGGACTTGCACTCACATCGCATGTAGTCAAGTTCATCCACCGTAACACACACACACATTCTCCTAACCTCTGTCCGAGAGCCACCTCGGTTTGCATGCCTCTGTTGCACCGTCTCGCAGGCCTCTGCCGCGATATATCCCACTCATGCATTGGTATGTTTGAGAGCCTTCTACTCTATCCATACTGTGTGGATGACCTTTGGACCTCTATCCACCATCCCGATAGGGGGCACCACCCGTGCCACCGCAGTCGATCAACCACATTGGAGTTTCATTTAAGCTTTTTTTTACTCCTTAAAACAATGGAAATATCGTCGAGCGCAACTGCTTCCTTTCCTGCTCACTAAAGTATAGGAAAGGGCATCTACATTGTCTCGTTTACCTCCTTTTGTGGACCATGTAGACCATTTCACGAAAAGGACCTCCTTGGCACACTCAAGCCAAGACCATTCCCCTCTTCATACTTTTGTTCTTTTTCGGGTAGAGGGGCCGCACTTTACGAAAAAGCTCACCACCGGTTGTCGTTAAGCTCTTTTCTAGCCGTTTCAACAAGAAAATATTGCCGAGAAAACTTGGTTTCATTCATGCTTGTAAAAGTATCTGAATGACCGTCCAGTCAGTATAGGTTTAACCTTTTCCGACCTTATTAGAATACCATCGGTAAAGAAGTCTCTCATCCCCTCTAGGACGGGTGAGCTCTCCTATGTATACTTTTATCCTTTTTTGGGCACAGGAGACTACCAATGAAAAAGATTCCCCACTGGATTCTTCTTCGTGCTTTCAGACTCTCTAAAATTTAAAGAACCATTGAGCACTTACCTTCTCAGGCTCGCCAAAAACCCACGAGATCGTACCACAACGATGTCCCTAGACACCACCCCATAGAAAATAGTTTGGCAGCATTCCCACGTTGGGTCGCCTTTGTTCAGAGTACTCTGCAATGTGTCTTCCTTGGATCCCATCAGTATCAAAAGTGTCCACCTCCTCCAATTATTTCCCATCTGTAGCGACATTCCCGGTATGGCAGCTATGATCCCATTCCCTTGAGTCAGTTTCATTTGCTTCCTGGTCCGCCCTGCTGTCATACTCTGAACAAAGGAATTTTGAGTCTCCCACTCCCCCCCTGCCCCTGTTTAGTTTTTTCCCTTCCCTCCCCTCACCCCCTCCCCCCCCCGATTCAGTGAGTTAGTCCGTAAATTGCTTCACACATCTTGGTTATCCCTCGTGCTCCTGGTCAAGGAAACATCATTGCCTTGACTAGAGGCAGGTCTACCTCTGTCGATGCCAACACACATATTCCAGAGGATAGACCCAAAGTTCCTTGTACCTTGGTTTCATTTACATCATTGATGAGTTCCTTAGACCACTTGAGAGGAGTCCTTAGTGCCTCTTGGGATGGTTGTTTCTCACGTGCTCGACTTCAACTCCATCATCGCACTGCTGAGATTCATACAGGGTTTGTTCCACACAGTACTTGGTTGAAGACCCCAGATGTCACCTGACTCTAGCACATCGGTGAGTCCAATCGAGGGACCTAAATAGGTTATGTCCCTTGCGATTTTTGGGTTGCGTTGGAGACAGTGATCAGAAGCCCCAGTAGTACTTCGATATACCTTTATGATTAATACAACATACTTGTACCACAAAGAATCTGACTCTCAATCAGCGAGTCAATACAACTATGTACCATTCCAGATCCAGCAGACCATCAATCATGAAGATATAGCATTCCATGAGAATTCCATGGGTTCAATGTACCAGATCAGTGTTGTATTCAGCTTCACATAGAGGCAACCAGCAATGTAACATCAGTTGTATATGATCGGCTCTTGTATTTTAGAGCATATATCAAATGATTCTTTTGACATTGTCACGAGCATGGGAATGCCTATCTCGTCCATATACATGTCACACATTTATTGTATCTCACCCATTGATGGGAACCAAATTAATACAAAACCAAAAGCCACCATGCCCCAGCCCCGGAAGCACCACCTCTCGAAAGCAAATCCTATGATGTCCATCGGCCATACATTGAGCTCCTTCCCCCACATATCTCTCTATGGCCTACACCACCCAAGGACACCATCTCACAACACTCATTTCACTCCATAAGACCTTCCATTTGACCCCCACACCTCCAAAAGAGCCCAAGGATGAAGAAAAGGGCTAAAAACCCCAAAAAAGAGCCCAAAATAGACCCCCAAGAGCTAAAGCCCTCAAAAGGGGGCTAAAACCTGTTGGCCTGATTTTTTGACCTAGGCCAACTAAGGAGATTAATCCCACACAAGTAGCTTAAAACAGCTCCTGGTGTGTTTGGGATGACAAAATCTCACAGGTTATGTTCCTACCACCAACTGAATTTTTCTCTTAAGGAGAAACTAAAATTCAGTAAAAAAATTATCCTAATCTTGTTTCTATCTAAATAAACCCTAAAATTAGTTTTCTAATACCTAAGTTATCCTAGAATTGTTTTCTTAATGAAAGTCTTCGATTTTGAGGATTTTGTATCTAATAATCTAAATTTTAAAAGACTATTATAATTATTTTAAAATTACCCTAATTCTATTTAACAACCGTTAAATGTAAACTATGCTAAAATAACACTAACTAAACTATTCTATCCCAGCTGAGAGCAATTTGAATATTATATTAATTATCAATTAATATTTTAAGTGAATAGAAAGATAAATGAGTAAGATTTAAATGAAAATATTTAAACGATCCACGCTAAATCATTCTGCTATATGTTAACATGACAGGAAAATTAAAATAAACAATTGCTTTAAATTTTTCTGAAATGTTTAATTAATTAACAACTAATAATCAACATTGAATATTTGAATAGAAGATAATGTTCATAATGAAAACATTTCAAAAATACAAATGAGATCAAAACAAACATAAATATATATATATCTCGAATTTTCAAAAAACACTCATTAATTCAATTATAATAACATACTAATTCAAATAATAATATTGTGTTGACAAAGTGTAATATCAGATAATGAATACAAGCATAACCAAGTATACTGCATCAATATTATAAGTAGAAGACGATATATTGAAATATATTATAAAAGTATCCAAAATAATACCGATTAACGATACCAGTCTGAGAATTTCCAGTCACATTCCACATCCGAAGATAAAACCTCAGTAAGGAATAAAACTAGTACTGAAATAACATTTCAATGATGTTTATCTTCCACCACTCCATCCCCCCTTCGCATAAAAATTACTAGTTTATATATAACCCCACGAGTCTTTTAATTCAGTTTCTTCATAAATGCTATATTCAATACCATAGGAGGTCTATCCCTATTAAAGTGCATCAAATCTCTTCAAAAGACACCTGTCACAAATATTACTATAGGATAAAAACATTTAGTAAAACAACTAGCCTATATCATCTCCTGATTTAAGGGAACTAACATATTCGTGGCTATTTTGAAATTCCAATCTTCAAGAAGCATCAACGTTTGCCAACTGTGATCCGAAACATCATGTATCTGCTGAGGATAGTGATACCATGTATACATGTTCAACAAATATAAGAGTCTTATTAAAACCAGTTTCAACAGAAATAACAATAAAACCAACAAAATATATGCATGCCTGTAAAATCTACAATTTTGCAGGTATGCTCTTAAAAAGCTTTTATTACCTGTCGATAGAGAGATAAATCATATAACCGAAAATAGAAACAACATCAGGTTCTACTTTGTAAATTGATCACTCTTCTGGCTTCAGAAAGTTTAGCTTTGAGCCTGATGATTACTAACTTATGTCGATATACTTGCTCAAGCAAGTGCTGGTTTGTGTCTATCATTAATTTTTTCGCTTTCTTGTATCGATTCTTCTTGATGTTCATGTCCTTCCATCTATTAACCCAATTTAGTAATTTTGCCCTGAATGTTTTATTTTCTTCATCTTTCAAGGCTGCGTTTGCTTGACATTCTTTTAGTTCATTTTTCAATTCTGTGATTTTGGTTTCATATACTCTGTCAAGGACTTGTTGGAGAGTTTCTTCTTCCTTATCATGACATGAATCATCTGCCTGAGAAGAATCAAGATTATCTACATCTTGATCTGGCAATGGAAAGCTCATAAACGATGGCTCAGGGCCAGAACCACAAGCATCCATACATGATGGGGCAGTTTCAAACTTACCTGACTCCGTAATGTCTTTGGCCAATGATTTTTCATGGTTATTCTCTATGAGAATAGGTTCATCTATATGCGTGGTTTTGGGAACCAAAGATGGAAAATCATCCTCAAGATGGACAATCACTGGCCGAGTACCTTGTTGAGTGGCTGCAGGAACAGAGGCTCTAGGTGTAGTATTCATACTTCTAGTGATTCTTCTTGTACAAACAAACACAAGACCTTTTGGCTCACAACCCCCTTTGTCACAACACACATATGCTAATTGTTCAAGTTTTCGCATGGATTCATCACCATGTTTTCGAGGAGTACATAACTCATAGGGGTTTTCATATCTAACAACATCAACATCTTCATTTTTGGTCAATCTACCCTTCATCTTTGTAGGTGTACTAAAGCACTTATCATATAGGGATTGGCCCATGGTTGTCTCAGTGTAACAGGGAGCTACCTTCACCATTCCATCATTACTAATACAAGTACCTATAGGTAGATTTGCTTCCAGAAGTTCTTTATCCCTTAACTCAACCTTATGAACATCATCAACTTTGGAATTTACTGGAGCCTTACGCTTCCTACGAGTTTTAGGGGGAGGGTTTGGCCAATACTGCGTTGGCCCTAATTTACTTCCAACCAAAAAATCATCCCAAGATTTACAGCTAAGAGATAGCTGATGCTGGATTAATATTTTAATTAGACCATGATGGAACAAACTCCTATCAAGATTACCTATGGTATTTTGCACCGAATGTGCCATTTCCTTCAGACTTTGCAATAAGTAAAATGGAAGATTGAGTTTAGAACCTTTCAATGCTAACAGTAGTCGCAGATAATAATAATGCAGATGAGAGAATCGTCCATCACAAGATACATACCTGACTAGGATTTCATAAAATGCTCAGCATTCTGGTTTTAAAAATTTAATCGAAACCCCAATCTTCAACTTTGCTTTGGCCGGTAAGGGCAACAGTAAGGACCGACATTTCTTCTTATCAACTTTTCCTCCTTTAAACCATCACTCTCCAGTTTGAGGAAGCTTCGTAGCTTCTGCAATCTTATCTTCATCAATTATAAACTTGAAATCCCCAATCTGAGCTACATTTTCCTTAAAAATCATAGCAAATTGTTTGGTAACCTCCACGTTATGGCCACTAAAACATCTGAAAAACTGACCCCATCCAATCTTTTCGAATAATAGAGCAGCTTTCTCGTCGGCTTCAACCAGCTCAGATCCTGAAATTTCAAATCGGCTTAGAGGAGCCATTGTTTCCTCACTACAACTTTGGTTATGGATTGAAATGAATGAAGTCGTGAAAATTGAAGGAATAGGCACCCAAGTGTAAGCCATTATGTGAAATGTCAAATCCTCAATTGATTCATATGTGATAGAGATGAGAACCCCAATTTTGGCCATATTAATCAAATTTGGAGATGATGAGCACAACAGCCAGTGTTTTTGCTATGATAAATGAATAGACTAGCCACGACTAACTGAAATTATTCAGAAAGTAGTATGTAAAAGGAAATTTCAAACTCTAACTAATCCTTCATATCAGAAATCATTCGATTCGGGGATTATAAATCAAAACATTAATGACATTCAGTCTGGAATGATGAGCGCGTACAACATCATGAATGGGAATGGCTATCAGTCATATATGAACTTAAATTTTACTGATAGGATTTCATCATTAAACCCACATCTATCAATTAAATTAATAGTTGTCAACCAAAACCTCATACCAATACGAATTCAATCTTCATGCAGCGATCCTTGTAACAGATGTTATCTATTAGCCATATGAATCATGTATCTTCATAAAAACTGTCAATTGATAATCACCCTAGATTACACGTGGAAGGCAGGCGTGTTTATTAACAGGATGATGTAGAGTTATCATAATAATCTGTAATGTTCTTAAGATTTTTGAAATGCAACTACCTAACGATCACTATTCACACTCAAACCATATATATACATGTAGTTTTATTTTGAAATATAGTTTTAAATACTTTATGAAATCGTAATTACTTATGACCCAAAACCAAATGTGATAGGATATAAAGCTCATAAAACTATTATGGTTATATTTATGTGACACATGAAAATTTCAAAATAATATACATTTATTTGCACGCTCGCTATTTTGTGTTATATATATACAATTTTTACAAAGCAATGATATGATATTAAAGATTAGGTTATATGTGAAATCCGAACCTTAGGTTTAATGAAAATATTTTTAATTAATAAATCACCTTTAGTTATAAGGATTTCAAGAACTTATAATATCTTATCAAAAACCAAGCTCCAAACAAATTCAAAATGTATCTTCATTAAAAACTAATTAGCATACTATACTTTTAAATCTCTTAAATCAATATATATAATCAAATGAATTAATTAATGATAAAATTGATCATATATAAAATTTACGATACTGACAGCTGCTAATTTATCAAATTTATGAAAGTGTTTTGATAAATTTCTAATATGACTCTTAACTCTTCTATAATTGAGAGTACCTTCAGAATCAAGGATTCTGAAGGAACTCTTTTATAATCTTTAAAAAGTAAATTATAGAAGAGAGCTGATCATTTTCATCTCAACAAAAAAACAAAATGAAGGGGTTGTTGCTGACTGCCAACAAATGGCGATGACCTGGGTGAACCAGTTATCTCTGCTCATACAGCTTACAAATGATATAAACGAAATCTTAAAATTTATTAAAAACAATAAAAAATTCTCTATCCAAATAAAAACCATTATTCTTATTCATATTCATAAGTACAATTCAGAGATATCCCATCTTTTTTTAAAATAAATATCTTGTTAGAGATCAACTTAGAAATATCCTGATCGAAACAAATTACTTCATAGTAAAAATAATCTGCACCATCAATATAGGATATAGAAATTTACTTTTTCAAAAAAATTCCAGAATCTATTCCATAAACATAATAATTTTCTTTTCGTTTCTTTTATTTTTCTTTAAACAATAATTCTGACTGAAGACTACTATCTAGGTATGATGTCCCAATGTGATAGTATCATTCACGAGAACTGTCTAGAATAAGCAAGTCGGCTCGTGATGAGACCTCTTGTCTCTTGATTTTTTAACCAAAATCCATCACCCTGGTGATCAGAAATGAAGTTATCCTAGACATCACTGATGATCATGATTAGGCCGGCTCGTGATGAGACCTCCCATTCTTCAATCAAAATTATATTTTCTTTACTAAATTTGAAATTTTAATTTTATAAAATGAGATATCATTACCCAGCATGGTGACCAAATGGTAATGTCAGTCATTAATATCACCAGAAAATGAATCAGTTGGCTCGTGATGAGACCCCTTATCTCTTGGTTTTTTTTTTTAAACCAAAAGACATTATTAGTTTCCTAATAATGTCATACTAGTGATATTTATGATTATGATCAGATCGGCATATTACTAAGACCTTTTGTCTCTCATTTTAGCATTTTATTGATTGGAACAGATTCTAAAAGCTTTCAGATTGTAAATAACTTTGAAGACTGATGGTGGATATCTATAAGAGTTTTTCAAAGTACAAGTTTCGAAAAAGACATTAATTAGATATCCCAACTTATTATAAGAAAAATAAAAAGGTGAGGAATAATCTGAGTAATACTTAAAAATAAAATAATGATAGGTTTTTGATAGACTTAAGAAACTTTGATCATTCTGAACAAATTTTGAAGTTTTCAGTCTAATATCATAATTTTAAACTAATGAACAAACTGACTCTTTTTCGACTAGAAGATTTATTTATTTACATTTATCTCTTCAGTTGACATCTAAAGATTAATGACTGGTTATATATAAAAATTTGGCAGTCTTTAATGCAAATGAAATATTTGATTAAGAGAATCAGAACTGGTTGCAATAGTGGAATGATGTTTGAAAGTTACATAAGCCTTATGAATTTATCATCATCCTTCAATTCTATAAAATATAAATCAGTTTATACAAAAATATAAAATTATTTACAAATAGCAAACAAATTATATACATTTTAGGATCTAAAATATCAACAGAAATATTTTTTCAGGATCAGTCCATTCACTGGGAATGTTTCGAGCTGACCTTCTGGTGTTTGCAAACGAAAGGTACTTGGACCTATCTTTTCAGCAATAAAAAAAGGGACCTAACCAAAGCTTTTGAAACTTAGTATGATCTCCTTTTTCCTCAGAACTTTATCCCATTTTAAAACTAAGTCTCCCATCTGAATTTCTCGATTGGAACTTAAGGATTGATCAAACCAAGACTTCACAATTTGTTGATGTTTTGTAAAGTGTTGTTTTGACTTCTCTCTTTCTTCCTCAAGATTTAACAAATTATTGATCCTCTTTTCCATTGCTAGACAATCTTCATCTTGAACAGACTGAGATAACTGTAATGAAGGTAAAAATAAATTCAGCGGTAAAATAGCTTCAGTTCCATAAACTAAGAAGAAGGGTGAGTTACCTATCGCAGCCTTAGGAGTTACTCTGTCTGCCCAAAGGGCATTAAATAATTCTATATGCTAATCACGATGGCGAGCTGAAATAGTTCTTTTGATAATTTTTAATAAATTTTTGTTTGTTGATTCAACTAAACCATTTCCATGAGGATGGTAGTTAGCTGAATACCTGATTCATATTCCCTTCTCTAAGCCAAATCGAGTTAACTCAACTGATGAAAAATATGAAGCATTATCAAAGACAAGGGAATCTGGAACACCAAATATCGTTATGATAAAGGATTCTAAAAATAATATAACCTGATTGGTGTTTATAACCCTTAATGGTGCAGCTTCTGCTCAACGAGTAAAATAATCAGTTGCAGTTATTATATACTTGTGTTGTTTGGATGAGGGAGGATTTATTGGTCCTACTATATCAATACCCCATTGTTGAAAGGGTCTTTCTACTGAAACAGGTCGTAAAGGGAAAGCAGGTTTCTTAACCCTTCCTACAGCAAGTTGACATTCCTGGCATTTTTTGACAAAAACATAGGAATCTTGAAATAAGGTAGGCCAATAATAGCCAGCCCTAAGAATCTTATGCGCAGTATTTTCTCCACCAAAATGACCTCCGGCTGGTCCAAAATGTAACTCCTTCAGAATTACTTCTGTTTCATCTTTGTCTAGACATCGAAGCAATACTCCATCTAAATTTCTCCGAAAAAGGATATTATCAATTAATAAATAAGGAGCATATTTCAATCTAAGTGCTCTTTTCTTCCTTGGTTCTAGCTAATCAGGGGAAGTTCCTGTTTCCAAAAGTATTCTTATGTCTGTATACCAGGAATCCTGTGGTGGAGGATAGAAGTAGATTTGCCTTGTAAGTAAAACCTCATCAATGATAGCTTCAGCTTTATCATTAGGTAGATGAGCAGCTTCAGCAGCTACTTTACATAATCCTTGACCTTTGACTATCATTGAAGGTTTAATTTCTAAGTCATACTCTTGAAGGGCTGTCATCCATGGTGCTCTTTTCTCACCTAAATCTTTTTGCACTAACAAATTTCTGACTGAGGAATAAGGGACTATTGCTTTCGTTTTAGATTTCAATAAATATGGATGAAAATGTTTGACAGCTTTAAAAATAGCAAAATCTTGCTTATCAACTTCATGGTAATTAAGCTCGACACCTTTAAAATTTGAACTCATAAAGGAGATTGGCACTTCATTATTTTGTTGATTTAGTTGGGTTAAAACTGCTGCATATGAGATGTCCGAAGCGAAAGTATACAATATGAAATCTTTGCTAAAATCTGGGCTTAGAGGGCTAGGAGCTTCTAAAATGGCTTCTAAGATTTTCTGAAATGACTCTTTTTTGGTTTGTCCCCATTTAAAAATAGCGTCCTTCTTAACCATTTTCTGCAAAGGACAAATGATTTCATAGAAACTGGGAATGAATCTTCTAACAAAATTTATTTTACCGAGAAATGATTGCATTGCTTTCTTGCTAGAAGGGTAAGTTATTTTTGAAATGGCTTGGGTCCGTTCGGGGTCGATCATGATTCCATGTTTTGAAACCACACAACCTAATAAAATACCTTCTGAAACAGCAAATATTGTTTTTTAGGATTTAAGGATATTCCAAATTTTCTACATTGTTCAAATACCTTTCTAAGATGATTAATATGATTAGGTTGATGTTTATAATATACAGTAATTTCATCCAAATAGACAACTACTAAATGATTAATTAAGCCTCTAAAAGCAATATCCATTTCCCGTTGAAAAGTTGCCCCAGCATTGATTAACCCAAAGGGCATCTTACGGTAAGTGTATGTTCCCCATGGAGTTCTAAAAGTTGTTTTCAATTGATCATCTGGGGAAAATAATATGTGGTTGTATCCTGAGAAGCCATTAAGAAGTGACAGTATCTCAAACCCAGACACCTTTTGAAGAATTTGTTCCATGGGAGGAACTGGGTAATTATCCTTTTCAGAAGACTTATTAATATTTCTAAAATCCACACATAATCTAATATCTCCATTTTTCTTCCTAACTGGAACTAGGTTGGCTACCCAATGAGTATTTCTGATGGGAAAAATAATCCTGGCAGCTAACAATTTATTTAGTTCCTTCTTAATTGTTGGTTCTAGTGACGGATGATATTTCCTTAGTTTTTGTTGAAAATGTTTTGACTCCTGTTTAATTGGAATTATGTGTTGCATGACTTGTGTGTTGAAGGTTTTTAGATCGTCATATGTCCATGCAAATACATCCTTAAATTCTTTAAACAACTTTATAAATGTTGTTTTTCTACGGAGTTGCAATCTATTCCTAGATGTATAGTTTGGGGATTCAATTATGTTCCTAAATTTATACTTTCATATTTCATTTGAGAGATATTAGTTTTACAGTTAGGGACAGATCTAAATTTATCTTGAATATCAAAGAACTTTTCTAATCTTAATACTGAAGTAGGGATCGGTTTTACCTTTTCAAAAGCTTTTTCAACTGAACAAAAATCATTTATTACCGAAAAATCCCGCAGATTTTCGTCATGTGTAACTTCATCAATGGCTGAATCTTTAAAGGTATCCTCATTCATCAGAAAATTCAGCACCTACACATCATTATCAAACACATGCCAGTTAAAAATATTATCTGGTATAGAAGGCCTAAAAATCAATTCCACTGAAAAGAAACCTAGTGTAAGATTTTCTGATGGAATTAGTTTTGATGCTACATTTGCTAATAAATCTGCTTCTTGATTTTGAGTTCTTGGAACTGAAATTATGTTAAATGCATCAAAATGTGAAATGAGTTTCCATACCTCTCATTGATAATTCTGTAAATGTTCAGAAAGACAGTGAATAGAATTACGAACCTGTCTGACGATGATTTCGGAATCACCGTATGCAATTAACACTTTAATATCCAAATCAATTGCTTTTTTCAAACCCTGTAATAAAGTTTCATATTCCATAGTATGGTTTGTACAATTAAATTCCATCCTACAAGCTATACATGTTTTATTTCCTTGAGGGTCTACCAGTAGGCAACCAGCTCTGTCTCCTTCTTTAGATTTCACACCATCGAAATATAGAGTTCAAGTAGAACTATTAATAACTCCTTTACTTTCTATAATATTTACAATATTAAGATTATCTACATCATTAATAACTCCTTTGAATGGAGAGTCAAGAGAAATAGATGTCACATTTCTAATTTCTTATTGTTGTTTATTTTCAGAAAAAAAAACTGAATTTTCAGCTTTAAAATTACCAAATCCCAATTCATACATGTAATTCCCCATAATGGAATCTGAAAATAAAACTGGTTCGCTAGGATCATGTAATTATGTCACAGTATGCTTCATATATCTTTCTCTGTGTATCTTTATTTGATTTGACTTTCCGTTCTTAGGTAACCATAATGTTGACCAATCCGTGGCAAAGAATCCATTCAATTGTTGAGACCAATCTCTACTTAAAAATAGCCCATATGCATCAGGAATATATGCAACAACAATATCTATAATTTGAAAAACTGAAGGGTTACAAGAAATCCTGACTAAAACATCTTTCATCTCTCCTACAACCCTCACATTTGTCCTATCCAATTGAGTTATCTATGAATTTGATGGAACATATTTTCCATTCAACCTTTTGCATATTGATAAAGGCATCACATTGGAGGATGCTCTGGAATCTACCATGCAATTGTGAACATTCCTATTGAAAATCTCAAAGGTAAGTAAGAATGGAGGCATATTTGATTTAGAATTCTTTCCTATTAGCAAGGCTTTGTCAATTGTTGATTTTTCTTTATCAGTTGCTGTTAAATCATCATTATAATTGTTTGCAACAATATTTGGTTTCGCATTAGGAATAATTGAACTCATGGCAGGATTTATAACATGACTGTTGGGCATTGGGTAAATTTGAAAAAGATCGTACATACTGATGTTTGCACGTGTCTTCTTTAAATCTTCAATTATATCATATTGTAAATCTAATTTTGGAGCATTTTGAACGGGTTGAGTAATTTTTGTTGATTGAGTCTGCTTGCCGGATTGAATTTGTTTATTAGGTTGTGAATTATTGTTGTCATTACTTGGAGTAGAACTTGATGAAGCTCCAAAAGAATTTGTGAATGTTCTACTACGAGTATTATAGGCATGTTGTCTTGTAGGCGGACTTTTACTCTCATATTCTTTTACAAGACTATCCCAGAAATGACCATTAACTTGTTGAGGTTCCTCCGATTCTTCATCATTTTCTGATTCCTCTTCTTCTTCCTTTTCAGTTATTTCTTGATTAGAAGGAATCTCTGGTAAAGATAAAACAGCTCGAATTGTATTAAAAATTTCTTCATTTACTGTTATATCAGGCGGTGTATTTGTTTTATTATTTGTATTTGTATTTTGTCTAAACTGATTTCTGAAATATCCCCTAGAAGAAGAAGCTTCAGAATTGGTTTTCTTTAATCCTACAACTCCATTGGTTAATGCTCGAATAGCATTTTGCAGATGTTCTACATCAAATGCTTTATCTTTTTCTAAATTAAATTTTTTGATCTTCCTACGAGGGAAAGTATTAGATTTCCCACTTCTATCTGGTTCATAGGACATAGAATCCTTCTCGACTTTAATGGCTTCCTCAAAAATTTCTACCAACATTGTTTTACCAGCTCTCTTAACAAACATCCCAGAATATTTTGGTAAAGCTGAAGTATAATTTTCAATAATTATATCCTCGGGTGGTTGAGAAGCAATTGGAATTTTATTTTTTAATGTAAGAAACCTCTGGTTAAAATCTTTAATTCTTTCTTTAGATTCCATTTTAATCCGAGATAACTCTAGGGCTAAAAGAGCAGGTGTTTTATCTTCCCCAAATTTATCTAAAAAAGCTTTATTAAATTCACTCCAATTTGTAATTGATCCCTGTACTAATGAAAAGTACCAAGTAGAGGCTTTTCCTTCAAAAGTTAGAGGAAATAACCAACAAACCACATCTTCATGCTGAACATTCATGGTTTGAACAACTAACATGAATTTGTCTACATGCACCTCTGCAGGTTCCTTGTCATCTAGGTTAAACTTAGGAAGAAGTTTATCTGAATGTTTAGGAAAAGGATGTTGTACACCAGGGATAGCTATAGCAGCTGTTCTCAACCAAGGGAGTTGTGGATTAGGTGGAGGATTAGCTCCTCCTCCCATAGATACGTTTCCCGCCATGGGACTTCTCTCAAAACCTGAAGAAATCCCTGGATTAGATGATCTTGGACTATCATGTGGTGATTCTGGAGGAGAAGGTGGCTGATCAAAACCACCTACTGAAGTCAGTCTTCTAGCAATGTTTGTTTGAGTAGTCTATCTCTGATGACTTCTAATTTGATAACGTGGAGTGCTATTAGATTCTTCCAAATATTGAGTAACTATGTTCAATTGCAGATTACATCGTTGTTGTCTAGGTAGACCATAATCTATTGGAGATACACCAAGTTGATTAGCATATGCTCTTGTAAGAATATGTCGTGATTCTTCTAAAGTTTGAGTACTTTGTTCAAGAGTAAATGGAGATGTGATATGATCACGTTCAAGGATGCTCCTAATCGTTTCTATAAATGGTGTTCTGCTGACTTCTGGAGGATGTTGACTGGTTCAAAATTTATCTATAGTTTTACCTGCCATTAATCATTAATAGGCCCTCCTTCGAACACCATTTTTTGGCCTGATTTTTTGAACTAGGCCAACTAAGGAGATTAAGCCCACACAAGTAGCTTAAAACAGCTCCCAGTGTGTTTGGGATGACAAAATCTCATAGGTTATGGTCCTGCTACCAACTGAATTTTTCTCTTAAGGAGAAACTAAAATTCAGTAAAAATTTATCCTAATCTTATTTCTATCTAAATAGACCCTAAAATTACTTTTCTACTACCTACGTTATCCTAGAATTGTTTTCTTAATGAAAGACTTCGATTTTGAGGATTTTGTATCTAATAATCTAAATTTTAAAAGACTATTATAATTATTCTAAAATTACCCTATTTCTATTTAACAACCGTTAAATGTAAACTATACTAAAATAACACTAACTAAACTATTCTATCCCAGCTGAGAGCAATTTGAATATTATATTAATTATCAATTAATATTTCAAGTGAACAGAAATATAAATGAGTAAGATTTAAATGAAAATATTTAAACTATCCATGCTAAATCATTCTGCTATATGTTAACATGACAGGAAAATTAAAATAAGCAATTACTTTAAATTTTTCTGAAATGTTTAATTAATTAACAACTAATAATCAACATTAAATATTTGAATAGAAGATAATGTTCATAATGAAAACATTGCAAAAATACAAATGAGATCAAAACAAACATATATATATATATATATATCTATCTATCTCGAATTTTCAAAAAACATTGATTAATTCAATCATAATAACATACTAATTCAAATAATAATATGTGTTGACAAAGTGTAATATCAAATAATGAATACAAGCATAACCAAGTATACTGCATCAATATTATAAGTAGAAGACAATATATTGAAATATATTATAAAAGTATCCAAAATAACACTGATTAATGATACCAGTCTAAGAATTTCCAGTCACATTCCACCTCCGAAGATAAAACCTCAGTAAGGAATAAAACTAGTACTGAAATAACATTTCAATGATGTTTTTCTTCCACCACTCCATCCCCCCTTTGCATAAAAATTACTAGTTTATTTATAACCCCATGAATCTTTTAATTCAATTTCTTCATAAATGCTGTATTCAATACCATAGGAGGTTTATCCCTATTAAAGTGCATCGAATCTCTTCAAAAGACACCTGTCACAAATATTACTATAGGATAAAAACAATTAGTAAAACAACTAGCCTGTATCATCTCCTGATTTAAGGGAACTGACATATTCGTGCCTATTTTGAAATTCCAATCTTCAAGTAGCATCAACATTTGCCAACTGTGATCCGAAACGTCTTGTATCTGCTGAGGATAGTGATACCATGTACACCTATTCAACAAATATAAGAGTCTTATTAAAACCAATTTCAACAGAAATAACAATAAAACCAACAAATTATATGCATGATTGTAAAATCTACGATTTTGCAGGTATGCTCTTAAAATGCTTTTATTACCTATCGACAGAGAGATAAATCATATAACCGAAAATAGAAACAACATCAGGTTCTGCTTTGTAAATTGATCACTCTTCTGGCTTCAGAAAGTTTAACTTTGAGCCTGATGATTACTAACTTTTGTTGATCTACTTGCTCAAGCAAGTGCTGGTTTGTGTCTATCATTAATTTTTTTGCTTTCTTGTATCGATTCTTCTTGATGTTCATGTCCTTCCATATATTAACCCAATTTAGTAATTTTTCCCTGAATGTTTTATTTTCTTCATCTTTCAAGGCTATGTTTGCTTGACATTCTTTTAGTTCATTTTTCAATTCTGCGATTTTGGTTTCATATACTCTGTCAAGGACCTGTTGGAGAGTTTCTTCTTCCTTATCATGACATGAATCATCTGTCTGAGAAGACTCAAGATTATCTACATCTTGATCTGGTGATGGAAAGCTCATAAATGATGGCTCGGGGCCAGAACCACAAGCATCCATACATGATGGGGCAGTTTCAAACTTACCTGACTCCGTAATGTCTTTGGCCAATGATTTTTCATGATTATTCTCTATGAGAATAGGTTCATCTATATGCATGGTTTTGGGAACCAAAGATGGAACATCATCCTCAAGATGGACAATCACTGGCCGAGTACCCTGTTGAGTGGCTGCATGAACAGAGGCTCTAGGTGTAGTATTCATACTTCTAGTGATTCTTCTTGTACGAACAAACACAAGACCTTTTCTCTCAAAACCCCCTTTGTCACAACACACCTGCACTAATTGTTCAAGTTTTCACATGGGTTCATCACCATGTTTTCGAGGAGCACATAACTCAGAGGGGTTTTCATAATTAACAGCATCAACATCTTCATTTTTGGTCAATCTACCCTTCATCTTTGTAGGTTTACTAAAGCACTTATCAGATAGGGATTGGCCCATGGTTGTCTTAGCGTAACAGGGAGCTACCTTCACCATTCCATCATTACTAATACAAGTACCTATAGGTGGATTTGCTTCCAGAAGTTCTGTATTCCTTAACTCAACCTTATGAACATCATCAACTTCGGATTTTACTGGAGCCTTACACTTCCTACGAATTTTAGGGGGAGGGTTTGTCCAATACTGCGTTGGCCCGAATTTACTTCCAACCAAAAACTCATCCCAAGATTTACAGCTAAGAGACAGCTGATGCTGGATTAAAATTTTAATTAGACCATGATGGAACAAACTCCTATCAGGATTACCTATGGTATTTTTGCACCGAATGTTCCATTTTCTTCATTCTTTGCAATAAGTAAAATGGAAGATTGAGTTTAGAACCTTTCAATGCTAATAGTAGTCACAGATGATAATAATGCAGATGAGAGAATCGGCCATCACAAGATACATACCTGACTAGGATTTCATAAAATGCTCGCCATTCTGGTTTTAAAAATTTAATCGAAACCCCAATCTTGAACTTTGCATTAGCCGGTAAATGCAACAGTAAGGACCGACATTTCTTCTTATCAACTTTTCCTCCTTTAAACCATCGCTCTCTAGTTTGAGGAAGCTTCGTAGCTTCTGCAATCTTATCTTCATCAATTATAAACTTGAAATCCCTAATCTGAGCTACATTTTCCTTAAAACTCATAGCAAACTGTTTGGTAACCTCCACGTTATGGCCACTAAAACATCTGAAAAACTGACCCCATCCAATCTTTTCAAATAATAGAGCAGCTTTCTCGTCGGCTTCAACCAGCTCAGGTCTTGAAATTTCAAATCGGCTAAGAGGAGCCATTGTTTCCTCACTACAACTCTGGTTATGGATTGAAACGAACGAAGTCGTGAAAATTGAAGGAATAGGCACCCAAGTGTAAGGCATTATGCGAAATGTCAAATCCTCAATTGATTCATACGTGACAGAGATGAGAACCCCAATTTTGGCCATATTAACCAAATTTGGAGATGATGAGCACAACAGCCAGTGTCTTCGCTATGATAAATGAATAGACTAGCCACGATTAACTAAAATTCTTCAGAAAGAAGTATGTAAAAGGCAATTTCAAACTCTAACTAATCCTTCATATCAGAAATCATTCAATTCAAGGATTATAAATCAAAACATTAATGAAATTCAGTCTGGAATGATGAGCTCGTACAACATCATGAATGGGAATGGCTATCAGTCATATATGAAATTAAATTTTACTGATACGATTTCATCATTAAACCCACAGCTGTCAATTAAATTCATAGGTGTTAACCAAATCCTCATACCAATACGAATTTAATCTTCATGCAGCGATCCTTGTAACAGATGTTGTCTATTAGCCATATGAATCATGTATCTTCATAAAAACTGTCAATTGATAATCACCCTAGATTACACATGGAAGGCAGCCGTGTTTATTAACAGGATGATGTAGAGTTATCATAATAATCCGTAATGTTCTTAAGATTTCTGAAATGCAACTAACTAACGATCACTATTCACACTCAAACCATATATATACATGTAGTTTTATTTTGAAATATAGTTTTAAATACTTTATGAAATCCTAATTACTTATGACCCAAAACCAGATGTGATAGGATATAAAGCTCATAAAACTATTATGGTTATATTTATGTGACACATGAAAATTTCAAAATAATATACATTTATTTGCACTCTCGTTATTTTGTGTTATATATATACAATTTTTACAAAGCAATGATATGATATTAAAGATTAGGTTATATGTGAAATCTAAACCTTAGGTTTAATGAAAATATTTTTAATTAATAAATCACCTTTAGTTATAAGGATTTCAAGAACTTATAATATCTTATCAAAAACCAAGCTCTAAACAAATTCAAAATGTATCTTCATTAAAAACTAATTAGCATACTATACTTTTAAATATCTTAAATCAATATATATAATCAGATGAATTAATTCATGATAAAATTGATCATATATAAAATTTACGAGACTGACAACTACTAATTTTACAAATTTATGAAAGTGTTTTGATAAATTTCTAATATGACTCTTAACTCTTCTATAATTCAGAGTACCTTCAGAATCGAGGATTCTGAAGGCACTCTTTTCTAATCTTTAAAAAGTAAATTATAGAAGAGAGTTGATCATTTTCATCTCAACAGAAAAACAAAATGAAGGGGTTGTTGCTGACTGCCAACAAAACCCTGAAAGGGACTAAAGTTAGGGCAAAAGGGGCTAAAGCCTTGACCAAGGGCTTAAAACCCTAAAACCCCTTGGAAAAACTATATAAGGAGGATGGGGTGTCACTCTCAAAACACTCCTCATTTGCTTATTGTTATGCTACCCATGGATGCTTTGAGACCTCTTGCTCTCAAACCACCCACTCTCCCTCTCCTTCATCTCCATTTCTCCAAGCCATTGCTTCTCAACCAAGAGAGAGGTGCTCCCATGAGCTAGGGCATGGTGACCCATTTCCACCTAAGTGAGGTATAGCTTATTTTCATGCATGTTTATTTGCTTATTTTTGTTTTCTAACCAATATTTCCCTTTGCAGGTTTTTTCATTAGCATCATTTGCAGGTTGTCTTCATGATAGTATAGGTTTATTTTGCAGGTTTTGGAGGCAGAACCCTAACCCATTGTGTGTAGAGGGTTTCAATAATGTTTCATCTCTTCTCTATTATTTTATTCTCTTAGACCTAGTTTACAATAGCTACCATTTACTTGTTCTAGTGTAGCTTACCCTAGTTTCAATTCGCTGCTTTGTTTTTACCATTTTACATTCTATTTTTTACTGTTTTCTAAGGGTAGGAACCTACCCGCCATTATTACCCTTGTAGTGAGGAGAAATTCTCACTATAGTGGTGGTTCGACTATCCTAAGTCACGGAAGTGTGGTTTCACATTGTTTGTCTGAGTTACATTGTGGTATATAAGTAAACCCTATTTACTATGTGTTACAAAGTGAATCTTGTGTGGTTGAGTTTCTTTGTGGGTTTTTGTGATGTGCATTTCCTTTTTGGTCTAAATTACTTAGGATTGGAAGAGGCCCGTAATTGGATGATAAACCTAGTAAAGAGAGGAATCTCGTAGACATATTGAGAGGGGCTGGAAAATCCTTGATCTAGCTGTGTGTGACTCATTGAACTAGCAATCTAAGAAACCCAACTGTAGGTTGGTTTGACTGTATTTTGATATGTTTTGTCTATGTGTGAGCCTATTGTTCCCTATTTCCTTGTGGAAATCATGCCCATATCGGGGGTGGAAGTGGTGTTGAGAGATTAATGAACAAACTGGCCTATGGTTGGGTGGAACATTACAACGACATAGCTAGTTGTGGGACAACTCCGTCATCAAGATAAGTATTATATGTCCTTCTTGTTTATGCAATGTAGTTTCTTAAGAATGAATGACTGAATGAATGAATATGATGAAAGCTTGCAATGTTTCAATAGATTTTACTGTGATGAATGTTTCTACATTTTTATTTGTTTATGTCTTGTATGTTTTAATTCATTTTTTCCTAAGTTCATGGAGGCTAGAAGCTTGTTACAGAGTCAGAATGCATCTAACTTAGCATTTCCACCCCTTGAAATCCTTCTGGGGAAGGCAGAAGGTGGAAATCGAAAAATACTGGTTGAAACAAGGCATAATATGGGTTTTCCACACCCCGGGATCCTCCTATGGGAGGCAAAGGGAGAAAGCAGAAAAGTGAAAAAGAAAGTTCTAAGGCAAGGTTAAATTTTCAATTTCTGAATTCCGAGGTCAAAAAATGGAAGTCGGAAGTGTAGAAAAATGCTAAGTTCAAAATCTAATTTTTTTGATTCTCAAGTTCCACACTAGAGGGAAGAAAGGCAGAATGCAGAAGGAGGAACCATGGATAAAGGTTTCTGTCATCTGTTAGTCTTCCAATTCCCAATTTAGAAACTCGAGGGTGGAAAGGTGGAAGGTAGAAAAGGGAATATGGCTGAGTAATTTCATTGAAAAGTTATGTTTCAGAATTCCAAGTTCCGAAGGAGGAAGGCGAAAGGGCAAAAGATGGAAGATGGTAGGCCGTTAAATAATTCCGTTGAAAATATGTTTGTCCGACTTCTAAATTCTGAAGTTGAAAGGAAAAAGGGAGAAAGGTAGAATGTGAGTTGAATATCTCCATCACACATTGTGCTCCTGATTCTCGGATTCCACAATGAAAAGGAAAAAAGAGGAGTGCGGAGGGAGGAGTGTGGAAAAGGTGTTTTCGGTTGTAGAAGGGATATCTGAAGGGCGGAATGATTGTTATAGTGGTTTCTAAACATGATAATGAATGTTTAAGAGTGTGTTAACGTCCATGCCCTATGTTTCAAAATGAGAACAAGGGTTCTTGAAGAAAAATTTTAATTAATCTGCATTATGGGTATGGGAATTTTATGCCCAGCCTTCTCAACTATATGTGGTTATACTTATCATGTGCCTCATGCAAAGAGTGGAAGCTCATAATCATAATCATTGGATAAGGAATATCATGTGGTCATCTCATATTCCTCAGGTTAACTTAGAAAGGGGTATCCAGCCCCTTGAGGATAACCATAGTCCTCGGAATATGTCACATATATTCAAAAATGAGCTATGCAACAAAAGTGAACAAACATTTCACATATAAATTGTAAAAAGCAAGAATATAGGTATATTAATTGTTTTAACCGGCACAATACTATCACATAGAGAGCTACATTAATAATCATTAAAGTAATGAAAACAAAAACATTAATAACCATAATCATTTAAATGCTACAATATTGGACAATACTGAAAGGGGGGGGGTGGGTGAATCAATATTGTTACCTTTCTCACAATTTTAACAACTTTTAAAATAATAAATAACAAATAGAATCAACAAGATACAAAGAACAAAAATTTATCGTGGAGGCCCAACTGGTAAAAACAACAAATACTCTCTATAACTTCAAAATTACATTTTCAATTGGTTTTAATAATTTCAAAAATATCTTATATCTTATACTTCTATCAATACAAAGCACCCAGTCTATGTCAAACAATTATCCTACAGCCCATCATCAAAAAATGTACAAAATAAATCCTCAATCCAGCACCAAAAAGACATTCCACGCATTCAAAAGAAGCACATAATGAGCCCTGAAGGCTTATCCAAGGAAGCACCTAGGCGGTTGTTGAGGCCTAGAAAATTGCAAGCAACAACAGCAAGGGATTCTCCCCAGTCAACGTTCCCAACTAACCCGTGAGTATTTGGTATGGGGAATCCATCTGGTTTGCGGTCCGGCTACCGTAGGTCAAGCAACAAAAATAAATGGTTTTACCAATTGTGGCCCAATCCACCGTATATATTTTTGTGTTTTTTAACTTTAAGTATGAGATGCAAGTGCCTATCTAAAATGCATATTGATAAAGAATACGAGGAGCGGTCACAGTGTGATGCGCAGGTTCTTACATCTCATCTTAGACTCTCTCGCATATAAACCACACACAGCAGTAAATAAAACTAACTAAGATGTCCCTAGGGAGTGAAATTATCATTTAATGAGTAATGTATTACTGTTCATGCATTAAGAAAAATCATAGATAGTTGTTCATAGATTCAAAAAACATAAACATGAACAAATGGATGAACAACAAGATAGCTCATTGTCTGTGAAAACATTCATTACTTATAGTGGAAATTATCATAAAATAAACCAAAGAACATTCATACAAGAACATAGGTTCAAAAAGTTAGAACGATTTCACAGTTAATGAATCATAGCTGAAAACGAAATAGTTCCCCTTCAACATCGTTCATTTCACGGCATTTGAACATTCCACCCAAAACTTTCTCCAACAGGAAAAATTGTAATTATATTATTGCAAAATGAAATAGTTCCTCTTACAATGTGTTCTCACAAGTCTAACTGGGAAAAAGTCCCTTCTCTATATAACTCTCCTATACTTATTCAAAAGGCAAAAACTTTTGGGCTGCCCCCAAATGACCCCTGGGATTCCCCAATGTTTCATCTCTCACAATTGTCTCATATTTAGTGCTTATACAATTTACAATATATTACATTTAAACAAACTAATAAAGCACTTAAGTGGAGGCCCCCGCTTGATTGTTTAGGAACGTTTTCCATGCTAAGGCTTCTGATTCAATGTTCTCAAAATTAGAAGGTTCGAAAAAATGAATATTGATTTCAAACTTCGCAGCTTGATTTTTTATCACGTCAATCCTAGCTAAGCTCAAGAATAGTTGATCTTCCAGTAACTATACACTGACCGCTGAATGCGCTACTTCATCTTTCAATATTTGCTCATCCAAGACCTTGACCTATTGAATTCTCTGTTCATCTTCTTGATATCTGTTTTGTAACATCTCTATGGATAGGTTTTGGTCTGGAAATGCGTCCATTCTCTGCTCAGCAGCCACTTGACATCGGTTGTAATTGATCAATAGTCTTCTACAAAACTCGATGCAAGCTCCTTTTGTTTTCTTTACACCCTTCTTAAATTATTCCGTTGTGTTTATGGCAAACTCTAATAAGTCATAATCTTGTTTTAATCCTTGTTGATCCTTTGCTGGCAAGTCCGCAAGAATCTCCTCATTGGCCTCCAATCGTGCTATTCTTCCCATCGGGACTTCTAAAATGTCCTGAGACCTATCTATGAAATATGAAGAAGTCTCCAAGAGTTCTTCTAATCTATTATCTACCCGCAAAACTCTGCATCTCTCTTCTTCTATGGACACCTGCAACCTATGCACTTTGCTTCTTTGTGTTAAGACATGGTATTTGAAAGCCTGAATACTGGTTTGATGTTCCTTGGCTTCTTCCAAAGATGCTTCTAGTGAAGCAATTTTCTCTTTAAACTCTGTTTCTTGCACCTGAAATTGTTTCTCTATTTCCTCCAAGGTAGCCTTTTGTATTTTCAGCTCCTCAATTTTACTTTGCAGTTGGTCTCTTTCTGCATGAAGATTTTCATATGATGTTTTCAGCCCATCCTTTTCTATCATTAGCTCCTGATATTCCTGCTATAATTTTGCTAAGCTTTCCTGGGCAACTTCCAAAGACATCTTGTCTACTTGGAGGGACTGAAGCTCTGCCTTTGAGGAATTTACTTCATTTTGTGTGTCTTCAAACTTCCTCTTTAATTTATTTCCTTCATCTCTCTCCTTTTTCAGAGTGTCTCTCAATTGGGCAGCAATTTTCCTTGATTGCTCAAGGCTTGTCATTATTCAATCCACATTATCTTCAGAGGTGTGGATCAATGCTGCTCCAGCTCGGATTGTCAGTCTCAGGTCCTTGTCCGTCCCATGGACCACAGTTTATCATTTATCATCCTCCCTTACTGCCCCCCAGTTTCAACTTTCTTCTCTGTCCTCTTCACAATTATTTTCCTCTTTTTGTCATTAAAAATGGTACTGAAGTCTGGGACTTCTTCCCCTTTATTTTGTTCAAAAGGGATCAGTCTTAAGCCAGAAACAACAACTTGCCCTAAAGTGCTTCTAGCAGTTGCAGCAGGGTCTTGAGAATCAGGATTATCTTGATCTTGCACTTGAGTGTCTGCAGGGTCAAAAGTTTATTGCTCTATCGTGGATCCTGTCAGTTTCAGCCTTTCTGATTCCTGCTTCTTAAGCTCTTCATCCTCTTTCTTTTTTCTTTCTTCTTCTTCCCTCTTGGCAGCTTCCTCTGCACTCTTAGCTGCTTCTTGTTCATCTTTCCTCTTTTCTTCTTCCTCACTTCTAAGCCAACTTTCGGTCACCTCTGCTAGTCTCGTAACATCTTCTTCTCTTTTCTTGGCCTCCTCTTCATCTGCTTTCTTCTGCTCAGCCTAACCCTTGCCACCTTTGGTGGTGATCTTCTTTTTAAATCTTCTTTTTAATGCGGTCATATTCTCTACATTTCTGAAAGTTTTTTCATCCTTATCCCAATGGTTCATATATTCAAAATGCACATTGGCTTCCTTGCAATGCTCTGCCACTTTACTCTGAGAATCATTCCTATGGAAGCTCATTTCTCCAAAGTGAAATTTCTCCAATTCTTGTACAAACTCATCAGCTATTTTAACTTTTGAAAACTTATAAATTCCCAATCTGAACGGTATGGGAGGATAAGTTGCCTTCTTGTGTTCGAACAAAAAACTCCCTATACTGTCCAATAAAACCTACCTGACTGCTTCTTTGTGTACCACATAGTCAGTGGCATATTTGGGAAGCAACAAAGGTTCCCTGGAGCAACCATACATTCTAATATACATCCCATCCTCAGTCAAGTAGTAATTTGCAAACTCTTCAATGACTTCCAGTGCTTCTTCAAACATGCAATTGCATTCTTTCAAGAAAATCAACGTATACAAGGGCATGATAAATTGTTCACACACTTCTCTATAATGATTGTAGTATTTGTGTGCCCATAATGGCTTATAGGCTGTGTACACAGGGGTTCTATCCCTGTCCCATATGCACCTTAGGTTAGGGAATGGCTGATTGCATAGTATACAATCAATCAATATGGAGATCATGTAGAACTCAATTTTTTTCTGGGACACCCCTCCCAGCGCTGAAGCAATGCAAGCTGAGAGACTGTTAGACACAATATTTTCCCAGTTGAACATAGTTCCTTCAGTGGCTACATAGAATATGATAGGAACCCATCCTATCTTAAAACTTCTTCTGTGGGCTCTCCCAAAAATTCTATTCAACATTAACGCAATAAACCTGTAAGGGGTCCTTAAATTAGCTGTGTCATACTCCCCTGATGGTCTGGTTTGGAAATTCTTACCAGGTACCATCATTATTTTTACAATTTCAACCAGGTCTAGGTTAATCTCCTTTAGCCAACCTTCAGTTAGGTAAACCTGGGCTTCTAGTAAGTGGTAAGCTAATGATACATAACCAGGGTTGTAAGCAGCATAGCCCTGCTTGGCAGTGTTGGCCAGAATCATGATAGTCACGTCTGCCCTAGGCAGAATCCATCCAATTACTTCTGAGCATGGGAAAATCTCAGGCCTGGTAGCTACCTTCATCAAGGCTGATTTTTCAATATTAGCATATATTGTTACTTCTTTGAATCTGGTGTCAGGCACTTCCTGGTGTGAAATCAGTCTGTAAATTTCACCCCACTTGTATTCAGGTTCTACCCCGGTGGTGCATCTAGTGTCTTCGTAAATGCACTCAACCTTTGTGATAACCTCCACCTCAGGTTCTTCTTCAACTATAGGAGCTTTCTTTTTCTGCCTCTTTGACATCTCGTCTTTGGAAAATTTTCCCTGTCATACAACAAAATGTCTTTTAGGTCCTATTGAGCCATTCAACCAATATTCAAAGAATGAAGACAAAACTACATCAGCATTTACCTCGTCCATGTTAGTCATGATTGAATCTATGTAAAATACAAAACCAGAGCTAACTATCAAGTACTCTTGCACAAGATAGGTCTGCAAAAAAATCCTAGATCCTACCCATGACTAAAAATTAGCATGATCAACCAAAAACATCATAGCTTCACTAACATTGTGGAATTTCTCTCGGCAAATAAACTAGCCTAATCAAACTACATCCTCGACGTTATCGACCTCAAAATAATATGCCCTAACTTCCTGCTCAAAATAAATCTCATTAAAACGAGGCATATCCTCAAAACCGCAACCCTAGTCTCAAACATGCGAGCAACCAAATAACCCAAAAACAAACCCTCTAGCATTTTGAGAAAACCAAGGTAAGTTCCTACGCACTACAAAATAAATGAAAACTCCCCCC
>LPNX011106106.1:388991-419783 GCA_001517045.1 Pseudotsuga menziesii
ACTCATAACGGTTCCGCAACATTCATCAACGCTAATGATAACAACCCCCTCCTCTAGCTACTAACTATCAAAATGAACCTCATATACACTGATAAACCCATAACCTCGTACCCAATTGACCGCGCTGAAAAAAACCCAACCAAGGACGAAAACCCTAGTTCAAAACTCAACTGAAAGGGGTAGAACATAGTTAGCCTACCTGGAAAATAGCTGTGCCGTCGATAAGGAGAATCTGATGGCTTCCATGACAATGCCACCTACGAATGAGCTCCTGAAAGCTAAGGTACAATGCCCAGTTCGATATGATAATGACAGCGCAGGCACGGGTTCATAAGAAAAATAATAGAAAAGAAACCCCAAATCCCATATATATATATATATATATATATATATATATATATCCCGGTGAAAATAAAACCTTCGGCGGGAAAAACAGACCAAATCGGCCAGTGGAACCACTAAGGGATCGGCATCCAAACTGCTAATGGGCCGCAATGTTGGAAAATGAAACAACTGTGAGCTCCGCGGTACAAAGAGATACATCGGCGAAAAAATTCACTAAAAAAAACAACTCATATCGAAGCTCAAACAAACTATCACCTCAGACTATGAGTTTGTTAGATCGCCGCCACGGCGGAAGCTGTAAAAGTAAAATTTCCGTAGACTAGTCAAAATCAGGACAAATAAAAATGAAGCTTAAGTGAAACATCGACGAAGAAACAAGCATCGGCAAATGGGAAAACCATCACACGGGAGTTTAGTCTATGATAGAGCTGCAACAATGGAGTGCAAATACACTAAGGCTTTCGCAAAACAAAACCAACAGCAATCAGAAAGGATCAAAACCTCTATCGTGGTGTTCACAATTTCTCATCCGAAATGGTGGAAATATAAAGCACTAGTGCTCTGACGGTTATCAAACAAAATGTCGACAGTAAAATATAAATGAGAACGCATCGGTCGAAGATAGAGCTTTGGATCGGGTCATCATTCTACTGCACCTCCGCAATGGCGGGTGCGTAGTTGACTATGGTTCCGATTTTGTAACTTCAACAAATTTCGACAGCGAGATAAGAAATCACTGTAAGTCATATTCTAAACCACAGGCTACATCAGCATAAATATATTCATTTAACAGTCAACAATCAAAATTGCAGTAAAATCAAGAAATCCCAACAAAACTGAGCGAGACAAATTTAAAGGAGGGTCCCAAATTTTTAGAGATTTGGGAAATCGTTGCAGCTGCAGCAATTGGCAACTACCTGGTGAACCCTAAATCTCTGAATCAACCCTTCCTTCAGTAATAGACTGTTTAGCCATTAAGCTAATAGGTTGAATTCTTCCAGATGCTTGGATTCCTACAATGGCAAGCATAGGCACTTCAATCATTTATTACAGTCCAATTTTGGAAATGGGAACACCAAAATCTCAAAGTCAGGAATAACTCTTTTGAGGCCTAGTAGATGAGTTTTATTTTACCTCTTTCTTTGGGTAGTTTCCAGGTTGGACACCACAAGATTGTAACATATGGTAAACAGAAATATTCATGTGTTCCTCATTCCCATGCCATTTTGCACTTTTTGTGCCTTTTGAACCTTTTGTTATTTTGAGTCCTCCTTATGCCTTTCTTTCTGAATTTTATTCAAGCTCCTCTATCCATAGTGTCCTTTTGTGTGAGAGATGTATTTAATTTTCAGCTCATGGATGGAGAAGAACTTTTGGAAAATTTGTATTCACATGATTCGATACTTTGCTTTGATAGGTATTGCTTCTTTTAGGAGTTTTGACTCTTATTCACTTTTAGGATTTCAAATCTTGGCATGGGATCATTTATATATAATATACTGTTTACCTTGCTTCCTTTCCATGGGTCTTTTGCTGTCACCCCCTAGGACATTTTAGATGTGGAATGGATGGAGCCTCGAAATAGTATTCCAGACCTTTTGATCTTGATTTATTTTCAGGGATTAAGCAGGACTTCAATGAGTTCATAGCCATTTAGGAAAACTACTTACTAGAACAAATTCTATCAGTTCAAACAAGAGTACATAGTCTTATACCAAAGATTTCAATTAATCAAGAGCCCTGATGCTTTCCATGCAACCAAAAGTTTGCCTCTTTTATTCAAACCAAACGAAAAGTAACTAGAAACAACAACATCAATTCAAAGTGAAAAAACTACATCAAATTATTTATGTACAAGGTTATCAAGAGAAAAAACCAAGAAAAATAAAATTTGAGAACTAAACCACTACTTGATCAGTTCTCTGCCCACCCTTATGGATCCAGCAACTTGTAAGTTAAGGGGCTAGGCTCGACTGCATATGTGAAATACCTAACCATTATCTAATTCTACCATTCTTGAAACAAAAACTGCATTTACTAATTTACAATCAATCTCATCATCCCGTGAACATTGAAGGAGATCGGGCTGGGTGTCTACTATGTTGTTGGCTTCTTCAAGCTCGATTAGATAATTCCCCAATACATAACTTATTGAATCATTTTCCTCTTCCAACTTAGTGACACTGTGTTTCATGTAGGGTTCCCTTAAGATTTTGATCTGATTTGGGACTCCTTTATGAGGCAGCCACAAATGTGACCAATCTGAAGCAAAATACCCCTTTAACCTCGCTAACCAATCTCAATTCAAAATAATTCCATAACCATCAGGTATGTCTGCCACCACAATATCAATGTATTGACATATATTTTCATTTGAAGATAAACGAATGAGAACATTCTTCATTTCCCCGACTACTTTCACATTAGTTCTGTCTAATTGAGTAACTTCCCAAGAAATAGGTTTGAGCTGTCCATTAATCCTTTTGAAAAATGCAAGTGGCATAACATTTACTGATGATCCAGAATCTACCAAACAATTATGCACCTTATGATTCAAAATATCCAAATTCAAAAGGAAAGGTGGGGTTTTAAACCTAGTTTTCCCTTCCCCAATTGCTTCAACAACTTCCTCCATAGGTTGGTTTTCTGTGGGTAGCTCTTCCTCTAGTTCTTCGGTTTTTTTTATATTTTCCTTGTCATCACCTACTTGGTCTTCCATAGGCTTAACAGGCATGTTGATTTGCTTCGGACCTTCACTGGTAATAGTGACTTTAGGTACCTCACCATCAACATTGTTCTTTGGTTGTTTCTTGACATTCTCTTGCAATTTCTTGATCTTTGAGAGCATTGAATTGTATTTATTCACCAAATACAGGCATTTTTTTGTCATGTTTATCTCTGGTATCCCCTCAAGTTTCAGAATACTTCTTTCTATATCAAAAAGCGAGACACATTCCCATAAAAACATGGTATCATTTTTTTTTTTCCTGTGGCTTTACTACCCTTTTCCTCTTCATCACTGTCCTCAGTTAATTTAGAATCCAACAGCTGATTCATTACCAATGTCATTGAATTTATCCATTGAGGACAATTCTTTTTAGAATGGGGTTGTTGGTGGAAAGTACAAAAATTACCCATACCTACCTCTGTTAAATTCATCGATGCCGGACTGTATGGAGGAGGTCTGAATTGGTTGTTGTCCTCTCTTCTCTTGTAATATGGCTTATATGCTTTCTGAGCTTCCTTTTATTTCTCCAAATCTATTATTCTATTGGAAATCTTCTACATCATTTTTAACATCCCCTCAAAATCATGTGATTGCTCCTCTTTAGGTTTAGACAGTAATAAGGCTTTCTTCCCAAAAGGTTTTTCTCCAGATTGCTCAGGATAATCTTCTATACTTTCCTTTTCAGCCTCTACTCTTCCAACTTCTTCATAAGTCTTCGATAACGTAGGCTTCACTTGAGATTTTGCAAACATATCCAAGTCAGGACCTAAAGCTGAGGTATAATACTCAATCAGAACCTTCCTAGAGGGCTTATCACTTGCAAAGCAATTCTTAAGGTGAGCAGAAAACCTTTGAGTAAAATTATGTACCTTTTCCTTTCTTTCTTTTTTCAATGTGCCTAAACCTTTCATTAGTGCTGCATGTGTATTTTGGGCTGCATATTTACTTCTGAAAATCCTTTCAAAGGTATCTCAATCTGGGATTGAGTTTGCAAGCAAACCAAAATACCATGAGGTCGTTGCTCCTTTAAAGGTATGCGGAAAAAGTCTGCAGACTAGATCTTCATGTTCTCCATCTTTTATTCCTTCTATGGCCAAGTAGAAACTTTGCAAATAGTCATCTACTAAAATCTTCTCATTTGGGTCAAACTTGGGCAGCATCTTCTCAAAAGCTTGAGGTAAGTCATGCAACGAAGGTGCTAAGTTTAGAAGTGATCTAGCTTTCCAAGCAGGTGGTGGATTTGGTGGGTTAGGTGGCTGATTTGCATTTGTTCCTGCCATGAGTCTGGGTGGAGAGTGAGGAGGTGAATGAGCAGGAGTATGGACAGGTGAACAGTTAGGTGTATCAGGGCCTACTTGATTCAAAGGCTGAACAACTTCTTGTAATGCTACTTCAACTAATTCTTCCAAATATCCAACCAACACTGAATCTTCCAAGATGGGACAGTCTTTCTTCTTGTATTCTCTTGGGGGTAAATCAGGGATAGTGGGTAATCCTCCAATACTCTTCACATATGCTCTAGTGTGTCTCCTCATATCATTAACAACTTCATTGTCTACAGAATACAAATGTTCTTTCCACTTCTCTTCGGGATTCGGATTGGGAAATAAATTGCTTTCAAAATTATCACTGGTGGAGTAATTTCAAGGAAATGGGTTTCCTCGGCTAGCCATGCACTGGTGGCCCTCCTTCCAATGCTAGAAATTATTGAGGCCTAGAAAATTGCAGGAAAAAACAGCAAGGTATTCTCCCCAGTCAACGTTCCCAACTAGCCCGTGACTGTTTGGTATGGGGAATCCATCCGGTTTGCGGTCTGGCTACCGTAGGTCAAGCAACAAAAATAAAGGGTTTTACCGGTTGCGGCCCGGTCCACCGTATATATTTTTGTGTTTTTTAACTTTAAGTATGAGATGCAAGTGCCTATCTAAAATACAGATTGATAAAGAATACGAGGAGCAGTCACAATGTGATGCACAGGTTCTTACCTCTCGTCTTAGACTCTCTCGCATCTAAACCACACACAACAGTAAATAATACTAACTAAGTTGTCCCTAGGGAGTGAAATTATCATTTAATGAGTAATGTATTACTGTTCATGCATTAAGAAAAATCACAGATAGTTGTTCTTTGATTCAAAACACATAAACATGAAGAAATGGATGAAAAACAAGATAGCTCATTGTCTGTGAAAACATTCATTACTCATAGTGGAAATTATCATAAAATAAACCAGAGAACATTCATACAAGAACATAGGTTCAAAAATTTAGAATGATCTCACAGTTAATGAATCACAGCTGAAAATGAAATAGTTCCCCTTCAACATCGTTCATTTCACAGCATTTGAACATTCCACTCAAAACATTCTCCAACAGGAAAAATTGTAATTATATTATTGCAAAATGAAATAGTTCCTCTTACAGTGTGTTCTCACAAGTCTAACTGGGAAAAATTCCCTTCTCTATCTAACCCTCCTATACTTATTCAAAAGGCAAAAACTTTTGGGCTTCCCCCAAATGACCCCTGGGCTTCCCCAACCTTTCATCTCCCACAATTGTCTCGTATTTAGTGCTTATACAATTTACAACATATTACATTTAAACAAACTAATAGAGTACTTAAGTGGAGGGCCACGCTTGATTGTTTATGAACTTTTTCCATGCTAAGGCTTATGATGCAATGTTCTCAAACTCAAAAGGTTCAAGAAAATGAATATTGATTTCAAACTTGGAAACCTGATTTTTTATCACTTCAATCCTGGCTGAGCTCAACAATAGTTGATCTTCCAGTAACTGTACACTGACCGCTGAATGAGCTACCTCATATTTAAATATCTGCTTGTCCAAGACCTTGACCTGTTGAATTCTCTATTCATCTTCTTGATATCTGTTCTGCAACATCTCTATGAACAGGTCATGGTCTGGAAATGCATCCATTCTCTACTCAGCAACCACCTGACATCGGTTGTAAGTGATCAACAGTCTTCTACAAAACTTGATGCAAGCTCCTTTCATTTTCTTTACAGCCTTCTTAAATTCTTCCGCTGTGTTTATGGAAAAATCTAACAAGTCATAATCTTGTTTTAAGCCTTGTTGATCCTTTGTTGGAAAGTCCGCAGGGATCTCCTCATTGGCCTCCAATATTGCTATTCTTCCCGTCAGGACTTCTAAAATTTCCTGAGACCTATCTATGAATTATGAAGAAGTCTTCAAGAGTTCTTCTAATATATTATCTACCTGCAAAACTCTGCATCTCTCTTCTTCTATGGACACCTGCAGCCTATGCATTTTTATTCTTTGTGTTAAGACATGGTCTTTGAAAGGCTGAATACTGGTTTGCTATTCCTTGGCTTCTTCCAAAGATGCTGCTAGTGAAGCAATTTACTCTTTAAACTCTGCTGCTTGCACCTGAAATTGTTTCTCTGTTTCCTCCATGGTAGCCTTTTGTATTTCTGGCTCCTCAATTTTACTTTGCAGTTGGTCTCTTTCTACATGAAGATTTTCATATGTTGTTTTCAGCCCATCCTTTTCTGTCATTAGCTCCTGATATTCCTGCTGTAATTTTGCTAAGCTTTCCTGGGCAACTTCCAAAGACATCTTGTCTACTTGGAGGGACTGAAGCTCCGCCTTTGAGGACTTTGCTTCATTTTGTATGTCTTCAAAATTCCTCTTTAATTTGTTTCCTTCATCTCTCTCCTTTTTCAGAGTGTCTCTCAATTGGGAAGCAATTGTCCTTGATTGCTAAAGGTTTGTCATTATTCGATCCACATTATCTTCAGAGGTGTGGATCAATGCTGCTCTAGCTCAGATTGTCAGTATCAGGTCCTTGTCTATCCCATGGACCACAATTTTATCATTTATCATCCTCCCTGACTGCCCCCCAGTTTCAACTTTCTTATCAGTCCTCTTCACAATTATTTTCCTTTCTCTGTCATAAAAAATGGTACTGAAGTATGGGACTTCTTCCCCTTTCTTTTGTTTAAAAAGGATCAGTCTTAAGCCAGAAACAACAACCTGCCCTAAAGTGCTGCCAGCAGTTGTAGCAAGGTCTTGAGAATCAGGATTATCCTGATCTTGCACTTGAGTGTCTGCAGGGTCATAAGTTTGTTGCTCTGTTGTGGATCCTATCAGTTTTAGCCTTTCCGCTTCCTGCTTCTTAAGCTCTTCATCCTCTTTGTTTTTTTCTTTCTTCTTCTTCCCTCTTGGTATCTTCCTCTGCACTCTTAGCTACTTCTTGTTCAACTTTACTCTCTTCTTCTTCCTCACTTCTAAGCCAACTTCAATCCTCCTCTACTAGTCTCCTAGCATCTTCTTCTATTTTCCTGGCCTCCTCTTCATCTGCTTTCTTTTTCTCAGCTCGGCCCTTGCCACCTTTGGTGGTGATATTATTTTTAAATCTTCTTTTTAATGCAATCATATTTTCTGCATTTCTAAAAGTTTCCTCATCCTTATCCCAATGGTTCAAATATTCAAAATGCACATTGGCTTCCTTGCAATGCCCTGCCACTTTACTCTGAGAATCATTCCTATGGAAGCTCATTTCTCCAAAGTGAAATTTCTCTAGTTCTTGTACAAACTCATTAGCTTTTTTAACTTTTGAAAACTTATAAATTCCCAATATGAATGGTATGGGAGGATAAGTTGCCTTCTTATGCTCGAACAAAAAACTCCCTATACCGTCCAAGAAAACCTGCCTAACTGCTTCTTTGTGTACCACATAGTTAGTGGCATATTTGGGAAGCAACAAAGGTGCCCTGGAGCAACCATACATTCTAATATACATCCCATCCTCAGTCAAGTAGTAATTTCCAAACTCTTCAATAAATTTTAGTGCTTCTTCAGACATGCAATTGCATTCTTTCAATAAAATCAACGTATACAAGGGCATGACAAATTGTTCACACACTTCTCTATAATGATTGTAGTATTTGTGTGCCCATAATGGCTTGTAGGCTGTGTACACAGGGGTTCTATCCATGTCCCATATGCACCTTAGGTTAGGGAATGGTTGATTGCATAGTATACAATCATTCAATATGGAGCTCATGTAGAACTCAGATTTTTTCTGGGACACTCCTCCCAGCGCTGAAGCAATGCAAGCCGAGAGACTGTTAGACACAATATTTTCCCAGTTGAACACAGTTCCTTCAGTGGCTACATAGAAGATGATAGGAACCCATCCTATCTTAAAACTTCTTCTGTGGGCTTTCCCAAAAATTCTATTTAGCATTAACACAATAAACCTGTAAGGGGTCCTTATAGTAGCTTTGTCATACTCCCTTGATGGTCTGGTTCAGAAATTCTTACTAGGTACCATCATTCTTTTTACAGTTTCAACCAGGTCTAGGTTAATCTCCTTCAGCCAACCTTCAATTAGGTAAACCTGGGCTTCTGGTAAGTGGTAAGCTAATGATACATAACCAGGGTTGTAAGCAGCATAGCCCTGCTTGGAAGTGTTGGCCAGAATCATGGTAGTCACGTCTGCCCTAGGCAGAATCCATCCAATTACTTCTGAACATGGGAAAATATCAGGCCTGGTAGCTACCTTCATCAAGGCTGATTTTTCAATATTAGCATATATTGTTACTTCTTCGAATCCGGTGTCAGGAACTTTTTGGTGTGAAATTGGTTTGTAAATTTTTCCCCACTTGTATTCAGGTTCTACCCCGGTGGTGCATCTAGTGTCTTCGTAAATGCACTCAACCTTTCTGATAACCTCCGCCTCATGTTGTTCTTCAACTATAGGATCTTTCTTTTTCTGCCTCTTTGACATCTCGTCTTTAAAAAAAAATCCCTGTCATACAACAAAATGTCTTTTAGGTCCTATTGAGTCGTTCAACCAATATTCAAAGAACAAAGACAAAACTACATCAACATTTACCTCGGCCATGTTAGTCATGACTGAATCTATGTAAAATACAGAACCAGAGCTAACTATCAAATACGCTTGCACAAGATAGGTCTGCAAAAAATCCTAGATCCTGCACATGACTAAAAATTAGCATGATCAACCAAAAAAATCATAGCTTTTCTAACATTGTAGAATTTCTCCTAGCAAAGAAACCAGCCTAATCAAAACTACATCCTCGGTGTTATCGACCTCAGAATAATATGCCCTAACTTCTTGCTCAAAATAAATCTCATCAAAATGAGGCATATCCTCAAAACCGTAACCCTAGTCTCAAACACACGAGCAACCAAATCACCCAAAAACAAACCCTCCGGAATTTTGAGCAAACTAGGGTAAGTGCCCACCCACTGCAAAAGAAATGAAAACTCACCCCGCCAGACGGCCATACGCAAACCAGGAAAATCCGATGCAGATAACGTAACGCTCGTCTGCACCAGTTTCCTAAATACTCGAGAAATAATTGAAAACTCTTAACAGTTCCACAACATTCATCAAGGAGAATGAGAACAACCCCCCCCCCCCTAGCTGCTAACTNATATACGCTGATAAACCCATAACCTCGTACCCAATTTACCGCGGCAGAAAAAACCCAACCAAGGACGAAAACCCTAGTTCAAAACTCAACTGAAAAGGGTAGAACATAGTTAGCCTACCTGGCAAGGAGCTGTACAGTCGAAAAGGAGAAACTGACAGCTTCCACGACGCGCCACCTACGAATGAGCTCCCAACAGCTAAGGTACAATGCCCAGTTCAATACGATAATGACAGCGTAGGCACGAGTTCATAGGAAAAATAATAGAAAAGAAACCCCATATATATATATATATCTCGGTGAAAATAAAACCTTCGACGGGAAAAAAAGACCAAATGGGCCGGCGGAACCACTAAGGGATCAGCATCCAAACTGCTAATGGGCTGCAACGATGGAAAACAAAACAATTGTGAGCTCCACAATGCAAAGAGATACATCGGCGAAAAAATTCCCTAAAAAAAACAACTCATATCGGAGCTCAAACAAACTATCACCTTGGACTATGAGTTTGTTAGATCGCCGCCACAGCGGAAGCTGTAAAAGCAAAAGTTCTGTAGACCAGTCAAAATTGAGACAAATAAAAATGAAGCTTAAGCGAAACATCGGCGAAGAAACAAGAATCGGCGAATGGGAAAACCATCACACGGGAGTTTACTCTGTGACAGAGCTGCAATGACGAAGTGCAAATACACTAAGGCTTTCGCAAAACAAAACCAACGGCGATTGGAAAATATCATAACCTCCATCATGGTGTTCACAATTTATCATCTGAAACGGTGGAAATATAAAGCACTAGTGCTCCGACAGGTTTCAAACAAAACGCCAACAATAAAATATAAACGAGAACGCATCGACGAAAAATAGAGCTTTGGATCAGGTCGTCATTCTACTGCACCTTTGGAACGGCGAGTGCGTAGTTGACTATGGTTCCAATTTCATAACTTCAACAAATTCCGATAGCAAGATAAGAAATCACTGTAAGTCATATTCTAAACCATAGGCAACATCAGCATAAAGATATTCATTTAACAGTCAACAATCAAAATTGCAGTAAAATCAAGAAATCCCAACAAAACCAAGCGAAACAAATTTAAAGGAGGGTCCCAAATTTTTAGAGATTTGGGAAATCGTTGCAACTACAATAGGGGTAAAGTGAAAATCCCCCTGAACTAATGCATTTATATGCCATGAAAATATCTCATCAAAAGTAGTCAGTAGAGCATAGTCAAAGGATCAAAAAACTTGAATCTTTTCTAAGAAAGATGAGTAAGCCACGAAAAGTATGTTAAATAACATAACTTAAAAGAATAGGATGGTATCGCTTCCAATAGACTCTCCATCCAACATCTCAATATAGGATATTTTTCCCATCTCAAGAGAAAGTGCTTCCTTGGATAAAACATCATCTCTCATATTGTGCTCCCCGTAAATGTGTTGAAAGTATTCTTGATAGTGGATGTATCCCCAGGCATGGTAAAGAAATCCCTCCCACATTCATAGCTCCCAAAAACAAAAATAAACCACCCTAGTTTACAATACCTTCATACCTTCACCCACTATTTTGTTTTTTCATGTTGTAGTATGGCCTTTGACAATGGCATAAGAAATAAGAACCATGAGACAGTATTTATTAAGCATCCTTTGTGTGTCAAACTTTGAAATGGTCACCATATTACACTCATATGACAAATCTTTTTCAAGAAAGGGTCTATTGACAAGCATCCTCTCTATGATTTTCTCTATGATCACGATGATGGCCATAAAGATAATGATCATGATAATCCCATTGACTATGAAAACAATGATAATTAATAAACATTAAAAACAAACAATTAAAACTATCCATCTTACCTTCCCCCTATCGCGATAAACAAAATTTACAGCTTTCACTTACCTCACCCATGAACTAGGCCAGAGGTCACCGAGGAGGTTCCAAGGTTGTAGAGGAGGTTTTTCAGTTACCTCACCCACGAACTAGGCTCGAGGTCGCAGAGGAGGTTCCAAGGTTTCATAGGATTTTTTTCACTTACCTCACCCACAAAATAGGCATGAGGTTCGGGAAAAATTATAGTCGCATTAGCCACACTTCGAATATTCTATCACTAAAGAGACAAAGCAGAGATTACATGTGGGTCAAAATTCAAAATGGTCACCATATTACACTCATATGACATTTTTTTTTTCAAGAAAGGTTATATTGATGATGATATTCTCTATGATGATGATGATGGCCATAAAGACTGATCATGATAATCCTGCTGACTATGGAAACAACAATAGTTTCTCTATCATCATCATCATCATCATAATAATAAACATTAAATTAACAATAAACATTAAAATATTAATAAACATAAATAATAAACCTTAAAAAAAACCCATTTAAAACTATCCATGTTATCTCCCCTCCATCACGACAAATAAAATATACATCTTTCACTTACCTCACCCACGAACTAGGCCCGGGGTCATAGAGGAGGTTCCAAGGTTGTAGAGGAGGAAGCTCTTGTTCGTTTAGTGAACCCCTTCCTTGAAACAATGAGAAAGCTAGCTTGTGATCATGGCGAAACCGTTAAGCTGCACCAGACAAATTTCTTTTTTTGAAACAATTTTTATAGTACATGTTCTTACTACAGGAATATTTTTATTGGGTGAGCGGCGACCTGCAACTCAATTTTAATGGTATCCCATATTTGGGGGTTTTCTATCCTCAAGGGTGTCCACCACCTTCATCTCCAAAAGCTACACGGAGGGACACTGGCAGATTGAGGTGGAGACCCATAAGCAAAGATGAAGGTCACTAAGGCATCAGGAAAAGCATAGGATAAGGCAACATCAGGACCAGGTGGTTAAAAACTAGTATTAGATCCAGTATAAGTATATTTTTTTCCCATAGATATTTCTTCGATAAGTCAACTTCTTTCATTTAATCCATTAACTCCTTCTATAGAAGAATATATAATGATTTGTGTGTATGAGAGTTGCTCCTATCTGCTTTCCATAAATTGCAGTCATGGTTTTATTGATAGATACATTCAGGGTTTGCTCCTATCTTCCCTCCACATATTGATTAGGATGGATAGTTTTATACAAAAAATACTTCACCTACTTCATATTTGTTGGCGAATCCCACCAACAAAGCTTTGTCGACAGGGTTTCCCGCTCTGTCGACACCCTGCAGCGCAATCTCCCTGAGCACTGGCCCAGATAGGTTTTACCCTGCCCAGCAACGTCTACGGAGCAGACGAGGTCTCACCCAAGGCTTTCAAGGGAGAGCTGTCAAAACCAAGTTTCCAACAGTGGGGAAAAGGACATGGGGATCCGATGGAGGGAGACCATAACTTATTCAATCCTCATATAGTATCAAAATATCGCAGCATTATTCAAGGAACGTCATAGTGCATCAAGCATAAATTA
Source organism: Pseudotsuga menziesii (assembly GCA_001517045.1). Classification (NCBI taxonomy): domain Eukaryota; kingdom Viridiplantae; phylum Streptophyta; class Pinopsida; order Pinales; family Pinaceae; genus Pseudotsuga; species Pseudotsuga menziesii. The sequence continues at coordinate 401,924 of LPNX011106106.1, forward strand.
CAACAACTTAAAACCAACAGATCGCATTGATATAGCAGGAAGAAGCTGAATCACATCTATAACATGTCGTTTCAATAAAATAGAGTCACAGCATCACAACAGATCTATAACAATAGACAAGAATTGAGCCATACTCATCGCATCATATATTAATCTTGCGTAAATATGCCACATTACATACTCCCTCTCCAAAACCAAAGACTGTATACATCAGAAAGAAGCCCAGATAAAAGCACAGTCAAGACAGGAAAGTCTCCATAAAATAGATCGCACCAGATCTTATCCCTTACAATCACGCATGCAGTACAATTGTTCACAATTGCTCACCTATGATGCTCTATCTCTTCTCTCTCTATATATGACTCTCCAAAATGGATCTATAAATATGCGTATGCCTTTACATCAAGGGTCCACTAATAACTGACTTCTAACCGCTACTGACCTATTGCAACAAAACTTGGTCAAAATATACATAAAATATTCAAAAACAATTATTTTCTCGCTTATCGTGCCAATCTTCCATTTCACGGTACTACGTGATCTTGTGCAGCTTCCACAATGCTATGCCACTCACTTGTCCCAAACCCCTTTCCAATAGGCCCCCAACATAGTTTTGTGGCTTTCCCTCGAGCCAGGTCAAGTCGAAAGGGTGTGTGCCGAAGTCTTGTCCTTCAAATCCTCAAATTGTTGCACAACTTCACAAACCTGCAGCTGGACTTGACTAGCAATACTCTGAAAATTAGTCAGAGTCTGCTGGACGAGGTGCTCCTCACTCGCCTTGCTTTCAACTAGTTGTCGCTTATCTTGAATGGACTGGAACATGGTGACATCCTTAACAGCCAACTGGCCACCGATTTCTTGGAATTCATCGAGTTACTCACGGTGCTTTTGCTAGCATTCTTGTGCCCTGGCAGCTCGTTGTTGTAGATACTTTAGCTCTGCAACCCGGGTGATTTGCACCATCAGCGGCATGTACTTCAGCGACATCTTCAGGGTTGTCAACTGACCCTCTACCTCTTGCACATGCTCAGTCAGCTGATTAAGTTGCTCATCCTGAACAATACTTTGCCAAAATTGCGTGGTTGTCTCCATAATAGTTTTAGCCTCTTGCTCCATGGTGCTGAACTGAGTGGCAATTTCTTCAATGGAGATCTTACGCTCCGCAACCTGCTTCGGTGACATTGTGGGTTGTACCTGGGCCTAGAGCAGCAAGTTAGTGTCCAGAAGCTAAACCAAAGTTTACCCCAATCGCTTGGCCTTTTTGACTGGGGTAAGCACTAAGGTGTTGTCAAACATGTTTTGGAAGGCATGAGAAATAGCCTGCTCAACTTTGTTGCACCTTGCACATAACTGTGCCTGCTCAACAATTAGGCGGTCTTGTGCCTTCTTGAGGTTGGTAATCTCTTCAACAGCCTTCTGCTACAACTCGACCTGTGTTTCCTTCAGCTGGTTGATTTCTTATAACTTCTCTTTTTCTAACTACACGCGGACCTGGTGCAGCTCCTCTGCAGCTTCACAACGGTATTCCTGGACTAAACATAGCCCTTAATCAACTGTCAAAACCCCAAATTTTTCGAAAATTTAAAAAAAAAATTTAAATTTGCATAACATTAACATAAATGCAGTTAACTAATCATTTAATTAGTTATATTTTACCAACTTATTATTTGAATTATCTCTTGGCTGTGTTTAGTGCTAGAACAATTCTTTTCAGTTTACTGACTTGTTTTCCTTTTGCGACCACAAGGTGGGCTGTCATGCAAAAACTGGGCTTACTTAGCTTTCGAGCTAATGCAGAACGTTTTCCTATTCTTACAGACTACAGGTAAGAAGTTCGGTTGCAGCTTGTCGAAATTCTAAAGCATTTAAGATATAAAAACGTCGCAAAAATAAAAGTTCAGTAGGAAGATAAATGCTAAACAGCTTTCAATGCTTACTGACATAAATTCAATAACTTTCCATCTTTCTAGTGGGAGTAACTTTATGGTTCTTAAATATTATTGTATTATTCGATATTTATCGTAGATGTCAAATGTTAAAAGACTTCAATTAAACTCTTTATAAAAATATAGTAGAAAAGGGCAGAGTTATAGAATTTACAATTACTTTTCCAATTGCACACATACATTTACATCGTAATGTATATTAATAAGGAGTTTACGTATTACTGTCTCCATCTTCAACTGTTGAAGTTTAAGGGAATTACAACTTTATTTCAAGCTGCCCTTTGAGAAAGATATGCTCAACCTGAAACACAAGTTTTAGTTTTGAAATAACTGTTCCAAAACTAAGTTTATTTTTAGTCAGATAAATAACTTACTGTAAACAGGTTTTTTATTCTATTTCTTTCATATCAAATAAGTGGGAATGTACTTAGTGGCTACTATATTAAAAGAATGTATAACATAATCGTTTATTGGTCTAACATTTATGTTGGTAAATTCTTTAATAAAGAGATTAAAAGCTTAACACTTGTATGTTACACTTTCTTGGTTAAGAACCTTTATTCCAGGCCAAACAATCATCGAAATAATTGTTATTATTTTCTTTGTATTACTTACCAACTTCTTTATTCGTAGATAGTTATGACAAGATCCAAGGGATTAACATTATTAATAGGTTACTTGCCATGGTTGATTCCACAACACTTTTAATACCAACCATTAGTATATTTTATAATTAAAATATAGATGTTGGTTGAATACTAGTATAAGTATTATTCTTCTTAAACATATGTATAATACTTTCCTTCTACAACAAAATACAAAACTTATTTCATTTAATATTGTGATTGTTTAATGAAAAAATAGTCATTCACCTGGATGGAGAGGCCATGAGAGAGACCATGACATAACAAGTTTATGGATTTAACTCTACAGATAAACTCTTATAAACCTTTACCTCATACATTTCAAGTTTGTATAAAAAGTGATGTCATACACCGAACACTCTAGATAGAGTATAACCTTTGATCAATGGTTTATTAGGTAAGGAATATCATGTTAAGAAATTATTTGTCGTAGTGTTAACTATACCTACGAAGAACATAGTGTTAAAACTCGAATTGCAAAATATAAATAATAGTATTTCATAGTATTGCAAATGAATCGTTTTCCTTTTTACGCCAATAGTGAGCTATGATGCAAGGCTTATATATTAATGTGTTTTGTTATCATATGGAAAATGATAGGTTGACCTCGGCTGATGACTATAGTCGAACCTTTTTAACTCAGCCAAATGATTGTTAAATCGTTTCTCGTGCTTGCTCCTGGACGACTATTGGAATTTACCCACCGTGTGCAATTTATTTATAGTGAGATGTGGCATAGTTTAGGCCAAGCATCGAGAGATTAAAAGGCCATCTATAACCCTAACTCGTCATTCTTTTCCTGGTCTCTTGTTCCATCGCTCTTGACTCCGGTCGTTTGACTGCGAACTTCCCTTTGCTTGTCGCTGTGAGTAAACTGCAACTTTTTTCTTGCATGCTTCACCCTTGTTTGCTTGCTCTTCTCCAGAAAATCCTCATTGTATGAGTGTATTCCTTCTACGGCTCGTTAGGGAGAAATGTAGCTTTCTCTGCTAAGTTCTGGGTTATTATTGTGAAAGCTCCCCACTTTTCCTTGCACTCAGTCGCTATGGCTCTTAACTCTGTCAGCAACTTCTCCCTACCTTCTTGCAGCAATGAAGGGTCTCCTTCTACTCACATTGGTGGTTGTTTGTCTATTCTTAGGAGGTCACACATCCCTCAGATTTTAGGTACGAGCTGTTATTACTTACAGTACTTCGTAAATTGATTTCTTTACATTTATAATTGCTCAAACTGCAAGTAGAGTATTGACATTAATTTTGTTCTTGTTACAGGTGATGACTCCACGTTCGGGGAAAGGCAGCATGAGATAGGAACAGCTTACTAGCCTCCAATAAGCCTTGGACTTTTCCATGGTCGTCCCATCTTGTTCAAATCCTCATGGAAATTTAAGGGTTGGTCGTTGCGGCCTGAAAGACCCTCATGGGTTTTGGTTGTTTTCTTCACTGTTTTTCATAGTTTGTTAAGACCCTCGCTTACGGCAAGGCTCTCCGGCTTCGGTCATGAGTGTACATTTTTTTTGTATATAATACTATGTTTTATATAAAAGAACAGGCTTTAAAAGCATCCCTATGTAAATTTTTAGTACGGTAGTGGGTTATTATTACTGAACTGGATTTTACAGTTATAATATTTGTATATTCTGAATGAATAGGGTTTTACCCTAAATTTTGACAGTAAAGAAGTAACTCCGTTTCTTTTTCAATTACTGTTTAATATTTGAGGCCATGAGCCTGTCTTGGAAAAATATGTTGTCTATACAGTCTTCTTACAATATATCTTATTTATAGTTACGGTTTTTTACCAATTTAAAATATATATATATATATATATATATATATATATATATACTATGTAAGCTCGGCCTAAAGAGCCTATCTGAGTTCGGATACCTCCGATTTCTGTAATTTGATAAAATACCTAATTTACTCTCTGTAAATTATTTATTGTATTAGCAGGTAGGGTTTTCTTGTACATTAATAATATATTGGGTTATTTACTTACTAAAGGAATTATATATAACGTTATATTAGTTATACTTTTCGAATTATAAAGTCTTGATGCTTTAATGAAATTCTTTATGTAACTGTTAGTGTAACCTTGGGTACAGGTTCTATATTATAATTATGTTTAACAATAATAGGTTTAGACATTACTGTTAGGTTGTACTGTGTTTCTGCAAATGTGAGGGTTACTAGTTATTAAGAAATTGTAAGTGTTAACATATATAGTTTATACCCTTGAATAGAAGTTATTTGTTATTAATACAATAAAGATATTATCTCTCCTGAGAATACCAATGCTTCCATGGTTAATGTTTAGTTTATTTTAAAGCATTATGTTATCTATTTCTTGTGCCAATTATGCTAAATACTTAAATAAGTTCTGTTAATATTTAGTTTGTCTATTTGGTTAAGATATATGTATATGTATATATAAACAAATCAAATAATACTACTTAGGATCTATCTCGTATAAATATATATAGTAGCATTCATTTACAATTTATGAAAATAGAATAACAGCTCTAGATATTGTTCGAGATTAGTCTAATAAGGAGAAAGGAAAAATAATGAAAAAGATTACATCATTAATCTTACATAAAATCTAACACAGTTTGGTTTTAACTGTAGAATTTAAACAATATTTAATTACTCCTACTTTCAGTGTTGTTATTTCCACATATAGAAGTTAAATTCTTTAAACTGGAAGAAAGAAGTTGTAAGGTTTAAACCGCAGGTGTACCTAGTCTAACCTTACTTCAGTGCGACTATTATATTCTTCTATTTGTTTTTAAATAATAAGACTACTGAAAGTAAATACTGTACAAGGAAATAGTTTTTATCTATGAACTCAACAACTGTCAGTAAAATATCTCTTCTAAAAATAGATAAAGGATCAATCTACTTTTCTACATTCTCATCATATCATCCTTACTTATAATTTTACCCCTATGCTGGAGTACGGTCTGGTAAACCCAGATGAGGAAAAACACAGTGGGTCCTTATTTTTCATCACAAGATTCTATTACTGATAAACTAAAAACATTTACATCACTAAACCAGCTAAATATTTATATCATAAACTACAAACGTAACATTCAACCATTCCTAGTTATTAAAACAAAGACAGTTAGGTGACAGAACCTGTTTAAACTTGGACAACAACAGCAATGGGAGGCCATTCCTCCCTACCAAATTTTGGAGAGTGCTCAAACAGCGACTCCTCAGGACCCCCGAGCTTGCTCTAGTCTCCCTGGCTGAAACTAGGTGCAGCAATAGTCAAATAGCAGTCTTCAAACTCAGTATCAAATCTGAACTTATCAGTAAGTTCTCCCAGTTATCAAGCTGTAATAACCAAGTTACTGCAGCATTCCTCTCAAAACAGCTTCCTTACTGTTTTTCCCTTTTTCCCCAAATGAATTTCCTGAATAGCATTCCACTTGAATGGTTCTTCTTTGGAAAATAACTGAGCAGCCCCAGCTCTATTCATCGGGTACTTTTTAAAAGATTGCCTGGGTCTTTTTGGGTTAGTTGTCATTTATTGAGCCACCTGCTCTGATCCCACTTTCTTGGGGGATCATGACCCCAATTATAGGGAAGTTTCCACCTGCAACTTAGGAAGTGTTTGAGGATGCTACCACTTGTCTTTTTCCCTCGACCTAGTTCCATCCACCAATTTGACCAGTAACCTCTTATTAACAGCTCTCCCATGCTGTTGTCTCCACATTTTATTTATTAATAATAAAATATTCAGAATTATAGTCCACTTCTTTTGACTCTGCTGAGTCATCAGTTCCTACTTAGCATTAAATTTAACATAATGTCTTAGGGAATATAATTAAAACAAAAATCATTATTTTACAAAATTGGGGTATGTGACATACACACCCCCTTAAAATGTAACATCGTCCTTGATGTTACTTATTCTTGATCCTCTACAACCTCCTAGAACAGATTCAGGTATGCCTCCCACATCTTACTTTCCAATTCCTAGGTAGCCTCTTCAGGACTAAGGTGCTTCCATTGCACCTTCACCTGTCCAATGGTGCGGTTCCGCAGAGTAATTTCCCTCCTCCCGAGGATACAGTCTGGTTCCACTAGAATTTCTCCTTCTGGTTCCACCTGTACAACATTCCAATCAACCACATGAGTAGAATCATGAACATACTTTTTCAAAACAGTGATATGAAAAACATTATGCACTTTCAAGTTAGGTGGTAACGCTAGCTGATATGCAACTTGACCAATTCTAGATAAAATTGCAAACGAACCACAATAACGTGGTGCTAGTTTTTCACAACTCCCCAGTCTTAGAGAACTTTTCTTTGGTCTTACATTTATAAACACGTGCTCACCTACCTGGAACTCCTTGGGAGTTCTTTTTAAATTTGCTTGGCTCTTTTGCCGATCCTGGGCCACCTTCAGATTTTCCTGCACTTGTTTCACAATCTCCTCCATTTCTTTTAATAATTCTGGTCCTAACACTAATCTATCTACTGGATTATTCCATGAGATATGAGTCTTACATTTACGCCCATACAAAATTTAAAATGGAATAAACTTAGCTGATGACTGAATGTTATTGTTATATGCAAAATCTGCTAGATGCAAGTAGTCTTCCCACTTACCTGGTTGATCTTTAACATACATCCTTAACAAATCTTCCAGCACCTGATTCACTCTTTCACTCTGTCCATCTGTCTGAGGATGGAAGGAGGTGCTGAAATTCAGTGTTGTGTTTAATCCCTTAAACAAGGACTTCCAAAAATTCCCTATGAATTTAGGATCCCTGTCGGAAATAATAACCTTCGGTACTCCATGTAACCGAAAAATATGCTTTAAAAATATATCAGCTATATTAGCAGCCTTGTAAGTAGTTTTGACAGGAATGAAATGTGCTGCTTTACTTAACTTGTCAACCACCACCATAATAGAGTCATTTTGATTCTGATTTCTAGGCAGTCCAGTAATAAAATCTAAGCTGATCACTTCCCATTTCCAGCTAGGAATGGGTAAAGGTTGTAGTAAACCATCTGGATGTTGGTGTTCGGTTTTCACTTGTTGACAGTCCAAACATCTAGCTATGTATTCAGCTACTTCAGATTTCATATTAGGCCAGAAATATTCTTTTCTTAGCATGGTTACAGTCTTTTGGTAACCTAGATGTCTTGAGTAAGGTGTTTTATGAACTTCATCCAGAATCAGCAACTTAACCTTAGGCACATTAGGCACATATAGTTTATCCTTAAATAATAAAAATCCATCTTCATTTAGACTATAACATTTTATTAAACTTTCTGTAGGTTTCTCTTTAGCTGTAACTTGTAATTTCTGATAGATTTCATCCTGTTTTACCCCTTCATTAAGTTGTTCATTTAAATCAGAAACATAAGTACTGATCGCTGCTGTAAAATTCAGCTTTGCATTTTTGCTTAAAGCATCAGCCACCTTATTTTCCTTCCCCTTTATGTGTTGGATTTCAAAATAATATTCACTCAAGAAGGCTAACCACCTTGCTTGTCTTGGATTTAAGTTAGGCTGATCTAAAAGATATTTCAGTCCTTTATTATCAGTCATTAGAACAAATTTTCTGCCTATTAAACGATGTCGCCACATTTTTAAGGCATGTATAATAGCCGCAAGTTCTAAATCATAAGTTGCGTAATTATTTTCATGGATTTTTAACTTCTTGGACTCATAGGCAATGACATGCCCGTCTTGAGTTAGCACATCGCCTAAGCCATCATTACAGGCATCTGTGCATACCACAAAATCCTTATTAGGATATGCTATTCTTAGAATAGGCGCACTTGTTAATAAGGTTTTTAATTTCTTAAAACTTTCTTCACACTTTAAGTTCCAATCGAATTTCTTGCCTTTCTTTTGCAAAGAAGTGATCGGATTAGCTATTTTTGAAAAGCCTTCAATGAATCTCCGGTAGTAACCGGTAATTCCCATGAATGACCTAACATCTAGTACATCTTTTGGAACCGGCCAATCTTCAATTGCCCAAATCTTTTCAGGATCAACTGAAATCCCTTCCTTATTCACTATGTGACCTAAGTACTGGATTTCATCCTTGAAGAAGTTGCACTTGCTAAACTTTGCGAAGATTTGTTGCTCTCTCAGCTCTTGTAAAACTATCTTTAGGTATTCTTTATGTTCTGCTTCAGTTTTAGAGTAAATTAAGATGTCATCGATAAACACGACAACAAATTTATCTAAGTATTTATGCATTATATTATTCATTAGGCACATAAAGACAGCTAGGGCGTTGGTAAGCCCAAATGGCATTACGACAAATTCGTAATGTCCATACCTTGTTCTGAAGGCTGTCTTGAAGATGTCCTCATCTTTAATTCTTACCTGATGATATCTTGATCTCAGGTCTATCTTTGAGAACACCGTAGCTCCACGTAGCCGATCAAATAGATCATCTATGCAGGGCAATGGATATCTGTTTTTAATAGTCATCTTGTTTAGTTGACAGTAGTATATGCATAATTGCATAGTTCCGTCTTTCTTTTTAACAAAGAGGAATGGTGCTCCCCAAGGAGACACACTGGGTCAAATGTACTTCTTATCTATTAACTCTTTTAACTGTGATTTTAATTCATTAAGTTCTAAAATATTCATACGATACAGGGCTTTTGAGCTAGGTACTGCACCTGGCACCAGCTCAATAGTGAAATCCAGTTCCCTCCTGGGAGGTAATCCTGGAATTTCTTCTGGGAATACGTTAGTAAATTCATTTAAAAGAGGAATATCTTCTATTTTTAACTTATCTGTTTCAGACTTACTTCCTCATCTGTAATAGTTACAGCATAAGCTTTACACCCTTTTCTAACTGCTCTTTTAAGTTGTAAAGCAGAAATCTGCCTGATTACATTTTTCCTAGGAATACCTTTAACAGTTACTGGTTGTTCATTACTATTTACACACGTAAACGTTTTATCGTAACAGTTTAAAACTACCTTATGCTGCTCTATCCAATCCATGCCAATCAGTAAATCATATGAGCCAAGTGGCAAAACATTAAGCTTAACTGTAGTTTTAAAATAATCCATAAGTAAAGCACATTCTTTCACATAACAGGTTACTTTCCTTTTTGTCCCAGTGGCTAATTGAACTAACCAGGAATTATCAAACTTATCAACAGACAATTTACACTTTTCCACTATTTGAGGTGCAATGTAACTAATATTAGCTCCTGGATCAATTAAAATGGTTACAGGGGTTTGGTTAACCATACCTTCCCCTTCCACCATGGAAGTCTGTGTTGGGCTATAGGGAAGACCCGGGCTTTATACCATTAACTTCGCACCAACAAAAGACCCACAGTGTTGGCCCTTTCGGCAACAACTTGCGAACAGGTTGCAGTCTCACCCGAAACAGCTATGGGGTGCCGCAAAATCAGGTTTCTGCAAGCAAAAGAGGGATATTACTGTACCTTTAGCTTCTAACACTTATAATCATACAATGCAGAGCTTTAATAGTTACTTATTTAGCTTCGCGGTTAGATAAACAAACAGTGCCTTGCTTAACCCTTTACAGGGAATTCCAGCGAAGTTAATATTTAGCAGTGATCTTACTTATCAGATATATATTTATCAATGCATAAAGAACATAACAACAACACAACAAAAAAACCACAACACACGATATAACGTGGTTCACCCCCAGTGTAGGGGCTACGTACACAGAACTATGTTTTATTCAACTCTTTACAAAAACCACAGTTTTCATCTGCGCACTCAGCTGCAGATCCCTTCAAGTCCTCAAAGTCGTGCACACAGATGCAGGCCTCTGCGCACACAGCTACATATTTCCTTTATCACCCAAAACCCTCTACGCACACAGCTGCAGAGGTCGTCCACGCACACAGCTGGGACTTAACCTTCTCTTACAAAATATCCTTAGCTTCGCATCAATTCATATTACATCAAAAAGCCTAAACTAACTTCTTTACAAGAGTGCTTATTTATAGTGCACTTATTACAAAACCATGGGCTTAAACCATGGGCACCCCGAACCCTAAACCCTGGAATTAAACCATGGGTTTATTACAAAAATAAGGTTATTACTCAACCCTGACACCCCTAAGACTATTTTGAGTCGTAACTCCACTTATAACTCCCATAACAACCACGGAGTTACAAAAATTAGGGACCGTTAAGATGCGTGCCCCAATAGGCCCCTAAGACTCACCAGTGGCCCGTCCCGGGACACTCTGCTGCTCTTCTGGTAGGCGAACTTTGTCAGCGAAGATAGTGAACTGCTTGTTGAGGCCACGCATGATATTGTCAGTGGCTTGCTCCTTTTCGACCAACTCCTGCAATACTGCGGCTGATACTTCGCTGGCCTTTGTCTACGCAAATGCAGCATATTCCTTCAAAACTTTGAGTTGGGTGTCCACAGCAGTACTCAATTCGAAAGCTTCGCTGATAAGTGGCTGCATAGAATTTTCCACTTCTGTTGCTTTTGCTTTGCATGACTCAATTTCCTGTTGGATTTCATTGCTTCGCTTTACCTTGAGCATTTTCTCCATAGGTGGCAGAGTCTTAATTTCCGCTTTTACTGTATCCAACTCTGTCTGTCGCTGCCTGATGATTTCTTGCAGCTGTCCGACTTCTGGATGTTCCTGCAGGGTGGTCCAGGCCTCAACACTGTCTTCTAACAACTTTTCTACGCTGCTCACAGTATCCAAGATTTTTGCTGCAGAGGCCTGAATGTTTGCTCGGCATTGCTCCCTGACCCCTGGTGGGCTCTCCGGGGTGATGCGAAGTTGAAGCTCCAAAATCTGAGCCTCATGTTCTGCTTTGAGCTTCTCTATTTCACTACGAGACTGTTGTGCATAGTCTTTCAGCCTGACTAATCTTTGTTTTGGTTCTTCTACCAGCTGTACGTCGAAGTCAGGAAGACTTCAACATGCCTCATCCAAAACGCGTACCAGTGTAATCCGCTTACATTCTGCATCCCTCTTTCTCTGCTCCGCTGACTCCAGCTGTGCTGCAAAGCCCTGCTACTGACTTATGGCATTTTCTAACTGTATTTGCAAATATTGGTATTGTTCCTGGATTTCCTTCATAATTGCTAACTGACAGAGATGTAGCTCTGTCATGGACAACTTAGTGTAATCTATTCCAACCTTCATACTCATCTCCGAACGACATGTTGCATCCGTTAATATGAGAGATGCGCTCGACACTTCTCCTTTGTTATCTCTGGCTGGCCATTGCCTTAGGTCTGGCTGCGCGCTTACTGGGGCACTGCTTACTGAGGCACCAGTCAGTGATTTTTTTGCTAAGTCCTTCAACTCCGAAATGTGTTTTGCTACATCGGCGATGGCATGCAGATGTATATCTGCAAATTATGACCATTTCTTGGTGAGAACTTCTGTGGACTTCGATAGAGCCTGAACAAGCTCCTCACTTGTCAAGCTGGGCTCCTCGTCAATATTCTTGTTCTTCGATGCCTTCATTTTCTTTCAGGACTAGGGTTTGTTCACTTCCTCTGGTTCTGGTGTCTTGCGCTTATCCTGTCGATTAGGGTCTGACACAGTTTGAACCGAATCTTCTTCTTCCTCCTCATTGCCATCATCTCCACCCTAGTCACTTTCACTCTGCTGCAACTCAGTTTGTTCTTCACTGTCTTCAGGGGGGTCTTGCTGTTGTGTATGACTAGGGCCTGCACCCAGATTGGTAACTGGGGGAACTAGAATGGTGGGTTTTGTCCCTACGTCCTTCAACCATTCCGTCGACCACTGTTGAACGACCGTGAGGATGTCTTCTTTGGTCACTACATATGGTAACTTAAACCATTGATGCTTTCGATCCACACAGTCCTGGATGAAAATATGATGCATGTCGACGCTGAAATGGGCTGCGCCATCGTATTGAGAGAATAACTCATTACCGACCCGAGGGGTTTTCGTGATCTCATATGAGATACTCATCATATAAAAGGAAAATACATAGTTTTTCATCTGTTGTAGGTTTTTATCCTGGGAAACCCACAGAGAGGCGTACCGTACTGCGCTAGGCAAGTCTAGAGGTATAGCAGCAAACTGCACCTCGATAGGTTCTTTCCATCCTACCAGGGCAATAAGGACTATCAACCAGGAATAGTGAAAGGGCCTACCTTTCTCCTGCGCGTCGTGGACGTCTTCAAGGAATTCCTTCATGATATACGCTGCCCATTTGTAACTGTATCCTTCGGCACAGTTCGCAGCAATTTTGATAACCGAGGCAGGCACTTCATATGGTCTGCACTTTTGCATGAGCTTGCATGCTAGAAGCTCAACTGCGAAGCGAATATTATGTTGTTGAATTGCAGAAGTGTGATACCCTCGTTTTCCCTTCGTGAGGCCAAAGCGTTCCTTCATGCTTTGTGCGAGCTTCGTATCCTCATGCTTTGAAGGAAATTCGGTCCCCAGATCAGGTCCCGCTATAGGTAAGGCTGTGATCCTATGAATGAGCTCACCATTAATAGCAATTTTATTGTCTCCTATCCATAGGTGGTTGTCATGTACTAATGCCAGCAGCTGCTTAACCACTATGGTCACCTATGTGCTGCAACCAAAATGGGGAACATCGAGCATCTTTAGCAGACCAGCTTGATCCAAGCCAGCAGCCCACTGTTTGACTTCCAGCAATGTCGCACCAGTCTCTGTATATTTGACAAAATGCAAGTATTGTGCTGGGGTGAACTGTGGAAACTTTCCATGATCATTCATGTCGTGTTCGGCATACTTAAGCCGGTCTATTTTCCCTGTCATGGTCCCGACCAACTGCACACCCGGGGCCAACGAAGGGGTGCGTAATGTGAACTTCTTTAGCCGCCGAGGTGGTTGAACTCCTAGTCGAACTAGTGGAAGATACGGTGGGCCCTTCAGTGCAATATTCTCATCTTCTGCAGGTGGGGCCTCTGCTGAACCAGACGGATGCATCTCGGGGTCCTCTGGCGTTTTTCCTGATTGCTTGTGTCGGTCTTTGTTGTGCTTAGAACGTACTTTAGGCTTAAATTTCTTTCGGGAAGATCGTGTCTGCACCGGCTGAGTCGGCACTGGGGGAGTTTCTTCACGGGGTGCAGATGCAGGTGGTTGGTTGAAAAGGTTCGGCAAACCCGTCTGCTCAAACTCTGAAAATAGTTCCTAGAACTCGCGATCAGTGAACATGGATGCAATTGTAAAACTCAAGAAACTGAAAAATGCGAACCTTGCGGGTGTGGGTGTCTTCTTATAGAATATATCCACAAAATCTGTCATAGCTGTGCATGATGGCACCAAATCGGACAGAGATCTTGTCCAAACGGTGGTGGATTTTCCAAGATCGCATTAATACCGAAAGTTAATACAGAGAACGTATCGGCGCCGCCAAATTTGATTTCTCCTAACGGTCATTTTTTAAGTTCCGACAAACCTTTCCTTCTTCAGCACAAGCAGTAGCTGTGGCTATGCGCTAATAAGGACATTCGACACCTCTGGACACCATCTGCGACATGGAGTCAAGCTTTGACCCATGACAAAATGTCATCCACAGCTTCAATGGTTCCTCTTATTTCTAGGAACTTCATCAGACATAAGTCCCGATAGTCATGGAGAAGTTGGGTCGCTTTGCTTACCATATCTTCATCCCAATAATCTCCACTGGTAGCACACTTAGGCTGCTCATCTGATCCAATGTTGATTGTCTACGTCTTCAGGGGCTAAGTCACTTCAGGGAATTCGACTGCTGGTCCGTGTACGTCGCAGTGTCCTTCTGACTCAGGAATACCACTATTGTGTGGATCATCATCCTCGTCAATTGCGAGGTTATAATATTCGACTGCATGAGCTTCTTGTGCTTTCCAATCAGGCCGGTATTTTACTACTTCTTGATCATCCAATACCTTAGTATGGACCAACCTGATAGCTGCATCTAAAGCTGGACAAACTTCATTAGTAGAAAAGGTAAGCACAAAACTATCAACAAGACAATCCCAACTTACAGTATCCTGGCGAAGCTCAGCCTCTGCGTACCAGTTCTTTACTATCAGTTCCAAAGTATCCACAAACCTATGTACCCATTCTTCCTGAGGTACATGCTGCCATGCTTCATAGCACTGTGCCAAATGTTCCTGAGCGCTAGTATTTCCATCAAACCAGCTTTGCACCTCCTGGGGATGATCCATAAATCTCAGGTGGAGGAACTTCTGACAAGCTTCCCAACTAGGAGTGTTCTTCTTATGGCCATGTCACCATCTAGCTGCTGTGGCTCTGAATACTGAATCTAGAGTCTCCATTTTCTGTGAATCTGGTATCTGGTCTGAGAATTGTTCAATAAACTATTCTGGGTATGACAAGTCATCAAAAATAGGTAGGACTCTTACCTGTGCACCAAGCCATCTGATAGATTTGGTAATTCTGGCACATCTATGTCCATGCAGCTCATAAAGTCTGTTCTGCCAGTTTTCTAACCCATCATCTGAATCCGTCATGCAGGAGTTGTCACACTGCCAATCCATGATACCTTCGGCAGTAGCATCAACATAATCTTCTTCCTTCACTGTGATATTGTAGATGTGATCCAAAACATCCTGGTCTTCATCTCTTACTGGCTCTGTGTATCTCTCTCCTTGAGAAGGATCCAATGGGACTATGACTCTCAGTCCTTTCCCTTCGAAATTCATCTATCTCTTCTTAAGGTTAATGACTGCATCATTGTCTAATGCCCACTCAATACCTAGCAATGCTGGATAGGGGTTGCTGTCGTCAATGAGCTCAATAACTTCAAAGTCTGCTACAGTAAAGACGCCATCAATATCTACTGGGACATTAGGGAAGCGTCCTAGGGGCACAATCTTTTGCTGATTGGCTAGTATCAACTGTATAGGGGACCAATCAAGGGTAGGTTTTCCCATTTGTTCCCAAGTTTGCTTAGTTAAGACATTTACCTCTGATCCTAGGTCCAAGATAACATCAGTCATATCATACTCTCCTATCTGAACATTCAATCTCATTTCCCTGCCAGTTCTCCTAACTCTATTAACAGCTTTTGCCTGACCATAAATTTGCTGAGGTTCGCAGGAAGCAATAACTTTCTGCAACTCACTTAAAGCTTTATGATTTCTTAAGAGCTTCAGACAACTCTGTAAAAAGGAGGACAGTGTACTTACTTTGTCTGTCGAAGCTTCTTGCAGCTACGACTGCTACTGAGGTTGTTGCGCGGGTATTACTGATGTGTTGGGGTCAGCATGTTGGGGTCAGCAAAGTCTCTCGTGGCTTCCATAAATGTCTCTTTTTCTCTTTAGACATCAAATGCAGGGATTTTTTCTGGGGCCTTCCTAACCCAAGCCTCAACAGGTTGTTTCTCCTTGTTCTGCACTTCCGTCGTAGCTCCACTCCTGGTAACAACATTAATGGTTGGGACAGGTCGTTGCTCCATGGCAATCAGCTGAATATTCTGAGTAGGGGCACTATTTCTTTCCTGAATCTTAGCTATCAACTGTGGACACTGCTCGATCACATGATCTATTGCTCAGCAATACCGACATGTCATAGTTGGGTTCCGACAGTCTCTCGCTAGATTCTTGGCTTGGTTATAGTTGTAACACACAACCTGGCCTCGACCTCTTCCAGGCATACCACCTCAACCACGACCTCTAAAAGCACCTCTCCCTGATGCACCACCGTGATAACCATAGCCATCATTGCTCTGTCCCTCATTTTGTACCCTATAAGCATCATAGGTATGCTCTCTCATGAGGTCATAACTATGACACTCATCTTCGTTGTGTCCCATTGACTTACAGAATTTACAATAGGGGTTCTTAGGTACTTTCCCATACCTCTGCAGTAGATAGCAGTCTTCAGGTCGAAGCTGACCTGTTGTTCTGTAGATCTCACAATAGAGGACTTGCGGGTTAAACGGGTTTGGTGCACCAGTATTCAGGTAATTTCTTACCACAGGACACTGTTCCTTGGCATGACCTTCCGTCCGACATTGTGTACACCAAATCTCTTCATGACCAGTTTTTCCTTTATTCATATAGCGAAGCTCCAGAGCCATCGCTGCCAACTGCGCTTGGATTTGAGCAATACCAGAATTGTCTTCGACGGGAGCGGTTTCAAGCTTCATCGCGATTTCCAGAGCCTCCTGCTGGTCAGCAACCTTCTGTTGCATGAGTGGAGTTCTGATATGCGGTAGCAACATTGCAATGAACCATTCCTTGTGCTGCGCAGGTCCAATGGTGAAACTGACTTAGTCTAGCAGAACTTTGAATCTTTGATCAAAGTCCCACACTGATTCACCACACCTCTGTTGAATCTCTTTCAATTCAGTGATACACTGCGACTCTGATTTCGGCTTCTTAAATTCCTTTATCATTGCCGCCTTTATATCAGCCAATACATGGTTCTGAGTGCTGGAAAACTTCATGAACCAAGCCAGAGCGCGGTCTCTAAAAGAAGTAACCATCTGCGCTCTTTTGGTATCTTGATCCGTAATGTTCTTAGCAGTCCACACTGCTTCACATAAAAACCAGAACTGTTCTGGATCCTCTGATCCAGTTCCTTTGAAAACAGGGAGCTTAATGTCGTCATTCATATGGGCCATCGCGGGTCTAGGGGGGGAGGGAGGAGGACTGGAAGTAGGCGGGGGGGAACTTACTTGGGTAGATTGACCTGTGACAGGAATACTCAGGCTAGGGTGACTTTCAGACTGCAATGGGTTCTCAGGGATAATAGGTCTTTGCTGCGGGGTTACCGGAGGGTTTCCAACAGAAGGGGTTTCTTTGAGTTCTAAATATATGGGATTTACAGGGGAATACTCGGTATGCTGACCCTGGGAATAGGATCCAAAATCTCTCTTGTACCTTTTTCCACTTCGCAGCAAACCACTTTGCTCGTCGAAGGTACTTTCACTTGTAAACATAGGTTAGTAATACTAAATCTAACAGTCTAATTCAATGAGCAATATACCTTTTTCAACTAATAGCATTTTAATTCTCAAACTAAATGAATTCAAAAACTTACCCCTTGGTCCTTTGAAAAACTGCCGCTCGGCTTCACTAAAGGAAGTACTCGTGTCAACGGTGAACTCCGTCACAAATGCTTCAAGGGTTTGCGTTGTCCAGAAATCAACAGCACGGGATATCTCGTTGTTCAGCCTTTTCAGTATATTAATTCTTGCAGGGGTCCAATCAGGAAACTGACGTTCTTGGAAGTTCATCCTTCGCTCTGTTAACCTGGATAACCACTGGTGCAACTCTATGTGGATACTACCAAAGAAAA
>LPNX011106106.1:420201-469379 GCA_001517045.1 Pseudotsuga menziesii
CAGGGAATTCCAACGAAGTTAATATTTAACAGTGATCTTACTTATCAGATATATATTTATCAATGCATAAAGAACATAACAACAACACAACAAAAAAACCACAACACACGATATAACGTGGTTCACCCCCAGTGTAGGGGCTACGTCCACAGAACTGTGTTTTATTCAACTCTTTACAAAAACAACAGTTCTGATCTGTGCACTCAGCTGCAGATCCCTTCAAGTCCTCAAAGCCACGCACACAGCTGCAGGCCTCTGCGCACACAGCTACATATTTCCTTTATCACCCAAAACCCTCTGCGCACACAGCTGCAGAGGTCATCCACGCACACAGCTGGGACTTAACCTTCTCTTACAAAATATCCTTAGCTTCGCATCAATTCATCTTACATCAAAAATCCTAAACTGACTTCTTTACAAGAGTGCTTATTTATAGTGCACTTATTACAAAACCATGGGCTTAAACCATGGGCACCCCGAACCCCAAACCCTGGACTTAAACCATGGGTTTATTACAAAAAGAAGGTTATCACTCAACCCCAACACCCCTAAGACTATTTTGAGTCGTAACTCCGCTTACAAACCCCCATAACAACCGCGGAGTTACCAAAATGAGGGACCGTTAAGGTGCCCGCCCCAACAGTCTGATAGTCAGCTTGGCGGTTCTCCAAGGCTGCATTTATTCTGGGCATAGTCCTTGGGAGTTCTCCAATGGTCATTTACTCCTGAACAATGTGAATATTGCTGACTAACTTTTTCCGATTTGAGCAGACCGAGGCATAGTGCGGGCCATTACATTCCCAGCACTTAACAGGATCCTTTCGTTCAAAACTCTTAGTGAAATTCCCATGTTTATTTGCAGCCTCCTTGCCCTTAAATTTATTGGAATTATTGGAAACACCATTTCTATTTCCCTGGAAATTCTTATTGTTAGAATAATTTATGTTCTTATTATTCTTGAAATTCTTTTGGGGTACAAATTCCTTCTTTTTAAACTCAGACTGATTGTTGTTCTTCTTAGCCTTCCAGTTGGCTAAGCCTTCTTTCTTCTTATTCTGTTCAAAACAGAAATTAGCCTCCCTCATGACTTCCTCCAGAGTCTTCGAGTTATCATACTCAATTCTGTCCTTGATGTGATATGGTAGACATCTAAGAAAGCGCTGTACTTTAGGCTTTTCATCTACCAAATAAGGTACATACCTCAGCAAGCTTAAGAATTTACTGTTCAAATCCTTCATATTCATTGAACCTAACTTCAATTCGTAAAATTCTTTAGCTCTTTCTTCATAATATTGTTCGGACAGAAATTTCTTCTTGAAGTACCTTTTAAAGGTACTGCAATTAACTTATTTTTCCTTGATACCCTTGACTCTCTTCAGATCTTGCCACCATATGTCTGCTTTTCCAGAGAGATTATAGATTGCCATTCTTGCCTTCAGCTGATTTGAATAGTTGTATATCTGAAAATACTTCTTCATCCCGGATAACCAGGACTCTGCTTCTTCCCCTTTCTCAGTTTCTCCATTAAAAGTTGGGGGATTTATCTTTTTAAACTCCCCTGAAATCTCTTCATATGGTCTGTACTTCTTCTTTCTATCATACAACTCAGCCTCACTACTGTCACTAGTAGTGTGGTAGCTTTGTTGTTCTCTGAACCCTTCAGATGATGAACTATTTTCAGCTTTTTCCAGCTTCATATTTTTAGATCCTTTCTGAAGGCTAACTTCCTCATATTTAGATCTTTTGTTCCTCCCTTCAGTCTGGAACTTTTCCATCAAAATTTGGTTCAACTCTTCCTGAGTCTTCAAAATCCTCTCATTGTCCCTCTTGACTGATTCCATTTCAGTCCTCAAATCCTTTATAGTCTACATCAGCTCTGAAGAGTGAGCAGTCACCTCTTCTAACATAGGTTCCCTGGGAAATTTCCTTGTCTCTATATCTGGAGACTCCTCCTGAGCATATTCTCCTAGCTTCTCCATACCTGCCTGTCAATTTTCAGAAAAAAAAGAAAATTTTCTGTTCTTTACATAAAACAGAATATAGGTTAGTATATTATTTTATTGTTCTACGGAAACTAGTTGGGCCACATCAAGGCCTAGTATTTGAACCATGCTCTGATACCACATGTCAAAACCCCAAATTTTCTGAAAAAATTTTTAAAAAAATTAAATTTGCATAACATTAACATAAATGCAGTTAACTAATCATTTAATTAGTTATATGTTACCAACTTATTATTTGAATTATCTCTTGGTTGTGTTTAGTGCTAGAACAATTATTTTCAGTTTACTGACTTGTTTTCCTTTTGCGACCACAAGGTGGGCTGTCATGCAAAAACTGGGCTTACTTAGCTTTCGAGCCAATGCAGAATGTTTTCCTGTTCTTACAGACTACAGGTAAGAAGTTCGATTGCAGCTTGTCGAAATTCTAAAGTGTTTAAGATATAAGTACGTCGCAAAAATAAACGTTCAGTAGGAAGATAAATGCTAAACAGCTTTCAATGCTTACTGAGGTAAATTCAATAGCTGTCCATCTTTCTAGCCGGAGTAACTTTATGGTTCTTAAAGATTATTGTATTATTCGATATTTATCGTAGATGTCAAATGTTAAAATACTTCAATTAAACTCTTTATAAAATAGAGTAGAAAAGGGAAGAGTTATAGAATTTACAATTACTTTTCCAATTGCACACATACATTTACATCGTAATGTATATTAATAAGGGGTTTACGTATTACTGTCTCCATCTTCAACTGTTGAAGTTTAATGGAATTACGACTTTATTTCAAGCTGCCCTTTGAGAAAGATATGCTCAACCTGAAACACAAGTTTTAGTTTTGCAATAACTATTCCAAAACTAAGTTTATTTTTAGTCAGATAAATAACTTACTGTAAACAGGTTTTTTATTCTATTTATTTCATATCAAATAAGTGGGCCTGTACTTAGTGGATACTATCTTAAAAGAATGTAAAACATAATCGTTTATTGGTCTAACATTTATGTTGGTAAATTCTTTAATAAAGAGATTAAAAGCTTAACCCTTGTATGTTACACTTTCTTGGTTAAGAACCTTTATTCCAGGCAAAACAATCATCGAAATAATTGTTATTATTTTCTTTGTATTACTTACCAACTTCTTTATTATTCGGTAATTATGACAAGATCCAAAAGATTAACATTATTAATAGGTTACTTACCATGGTTGATTCCACAACACTTTTAATACCAACCATTAGTATATTTTATAATTAAAATATAGATGTTGGTTGAATACTAGTATAAGTATTATTCTTCTTAAACATGTGTATAATACATTCCTTCTACAACAAAATACAAAACTTATTTCATTTAAGATTGTGATTGTTTAATGACAAAATAGTCATTCACCTGGATGGAGAGGCCATGAACGAGACCATGACATAACAAGTTTATGGATTTAACTCTAAAGATAAACTCTTATAAACCTTTACCTCATACATTTCAAGTTTGTATAAAAAGTGATGTCATACACCTAACACTCTAGATAGAGTATAACCTTTGATCAATGGTTTATTAGGTAAGGAATATCATGTTAAGAAATTATTTTTCGTAGTGTTAAATATGCCTACGAAGAACATAGTGTTAAAACTTGAATTGCAAAATATAAATAATAATATTTCATAGTATTGCAAATGAATCGTTTTCCTTTTTATGCCAATAGTGAGCTATGATGCAAGGCTTATATATTAACGTGTTTTTGTTATCATATGGAAAATGATAGGTTGACCTCAGCTGATGACTATAGTCGAACCTTTTTAACTCAGCCAAAGATTGTTAAATCGTTTCTCATGCTTGCTTCTGGACGACTATTGGAATTTACCCACCGTGTGCAATTTATTTATAGTGAGATGTGGCATAGTTTAGGCCAAGCGTCGAGAGATTAAAAGGCCATATCTAACCCTAACTCATCATTCTTTTCCCAGTCTCCTACTCCATCGCTCTCGACTCTGGTCGTTTGACTGTGAACTTCCCTTTGCTTGTCACTGTGAGTAAACTGCAACTGTTTTCTTGCATGCTTCACCCTCGTTTGCTTGCTCTTCTCCAGAAAACCCTCATTGTATGAGTGTATTCCTTCTACGGCTCGTTAGGGAGCAATGTAGCTTTCTCTGCTAAGTTCTGGGTTATTATTGTGAAAGCTCCTCATGTTTCCTTGTACTCATCTTGCACTCAGTCGCTGTGGCTCTTAACTCTATCAACAACTTCTCCCTACCTTCTTGCAGCGATGAAGGGTCTCCTTCTACTCGCACTGGTGGTTGTTTGTCTGTTCTTAGGAGGTCACACATCCCTCATATTTTAGGTACGAGTTGTTATTACTTGCAGTACTTCGTAAATTGATTTCTTTACATTTATAATTGCTCAAACTGCAAGTAGAGTATTGACATTAATTTTGTTCTTGTTACAGGTGATGACTCCATGTTCGAGGAAAGGCAGCGTGAGATAGGAACAGCCTACTAGCCTCCGATAAGCCTTGGACTTTTCCATGGTCGTCCCATCTTGTTCAAACCCTCATGGAAAGTTAAGGGTTGGTAGTTGCGGCCTGAAAGAACCTCATGGGTTTTGGTTGTTTGCTTCGCTGTTTTTCATAGTTTGTTAAGACCCTCGCTTACGGCAGGGCTCTCTGGATTCGGCCGTGAGTGTACATTTTGTTTTTGTATATAATACTATGTTTAATATAAAAGAACAAGCTGTAAAAGCCTCCCTATATAAATTTTTAGTACGGCCATGGGTTATTATTACTGAACTATATTTTATAGTTATAATCTATGTATATTCTGAATGAATAGGGTTTTACCCTAAATTTTGATAGTAAAGAAGTAACTCCGTTTCTTTTTAAATTACTGTTTAATATTTGAGGCCATGAGCCTGTCTTGGAAAAATATGTTGTCTATACAGTCTTCTTACAATATATCTTATTTATAGTTACGGTTTTTTACCAATTTAAAATATATATATATATATATATATATATATATATATATATACTATGTAAGCTCGGCCTAAAGAGCCTATCTGAGTTCGGATACCTCCGATTTCTGTAATTTGATAAAATACCTAATTTACTCTCTGTAAATTATTTATTGTATTAGCAGGTAGGGTTTTCTTGTACATTAATAATATATTGGGTTATTTACTTACTAAAGGAATTATATATAACGTTATATTAGTTATACTTTTCGAATTATAAAGTCTTGATGCTTTAATGAAATTCTTTATGTAACTGTCAGTGTAACCTTGGGTATAGGTTCTATATTATAATTCTGTTTAACAATAATAGGTTTAGACATTATTGTTAGGTTGTACTGCGTTTCTGCAAATGTGAGGGTTACTAGTTATTAATAAATTGTAAGTGTTAACATATATAGTTTATACCCTTGAATTTATATAGGGTCTTTATATTTTTATTCTATTTTAATAATGTTCTTAAGTACTGTTTGTTTACCTTGTAGTACAGAAAGTATAAATAGTTCCAGTTTTGCAATTAATGTAATAAGAACATTACCCTAAGTTCAACAATGATAATACTCCTATATTGTATGTAATAGAAGTTATTTGTTATTAATACAATAAAGATATTATCTCTCCTGAGAATACCAATGCTTCCATGGTTAATATTTAGTTTATTTTAAAGCATTATGTTATCTATTTCTTGTGCCAATTATGCTAAATACTTAAATAAGTTCTGTTAATATTTAGTTTGTCTGTTTGGTTAAGATATCTGTATATGTATATATAAACAGATCAAATAATACTACTTAGGATCTATCTCGTATAAATATATATAGTAGTATTCATTTACAATTTATGAAAAATAGAATAACAACTCTAGATATTGTTCGAGATTAGTCTAATAAGGAGAAAGGAAAAATAATGAAAAATATTACATCATTAATCTTACATAAAATCTAACACAGTTTGGTTTTAACTATAGAATTTAAACAATATTTAATTACTCCTACTTTCAGTGTTGTTATTTCCACATATAGAAGTTAAATTCTTTAAACTGGAAGAAAGCAGTTGTAAGGTTTAAACCGCAAGTATACCTAGTCTAACCTTGCTTCAGTGCGACTATTATATTCTTCTATTTGTTTTTAAATATAAGACTACTGAAAGTAAATACTGTACAAGGAAATCATTTTTATCTATGAACTCAACAACTGTCAGTAAAATATCTCTTCTGAAAATAGATAAAGAATCAATCTACTTTTCTACATTCTCATCATATCATCCTTACTTATAATTTTACCCCTATGCTGGAGTACGGTCTGGTAAACCCAGATGAGGAAAAACACAGTGGGTCCTTATTTTTCATCACAAGATTCTATTACTGATAAACTAAAAACATTTACATCACTAAACCAGCTAAATCTTTATATCATAAACTACAAACGTAACATTCAACCATTCACAGTTATTAAAACAAAGACAGTTAGGTGACAGAACCTGTTTAAACTTGGACAACAACAGCAATGGGAGGCCGTTCCTCCCTACCAAATCCTGGTGAGCACTCAAACAGTGACTCCTCAGGACGCCTGAGCTTGCTCTAGTCTCCCTGGCTGGAACTAGGTGCAGCAATAGTCAAATACCAGTCTTCAAACTCAGTATCAAATATGAACTTATCAGTAAGTTCTCCCAGTTATCAAGCTGTAATAACCAAGTTACTGCAGCATTCCTCTCAGAACAACATCCTTACTGTTTTTCCCTTTTTCCCCAAATGAATTTCTTGAATAGCATTCCACCTGAATGGTTCTTCTCTGGAAAATAACTGAGCATTCCCAGCTCTATTCATTGGGTACTTTTTAAAAGATTGCCTAGGTCTTTTTGGGTTAGTTGTCATTTATTGAGCCACCTGTTCTGATCCCACTTTCTTAGGGGGTCATGACCCCAATTATAGGGAATTTTCCACCTGCAACTTAGGAAGTGTTTGAGGATGCTTCCACTTGTCTTTTTCCCTCCACCTAGTTCCATCCACCAGTTTGACCAATAACCTCTTATTAACAGCTCTCCCATGCTGTTGTCTCCACATTTTATTTATTAATAATAAAATATTCTGAATTACATTCCACTTATTTTGACTCTACTGAGTCATCAGTTCCTACTTAGCATTAAATTTAACATAATGTCTTAGGGAATATAATTAAAACAAAAATCATTATTTTACAATATTGGGGTATGTGACATCAACTCTGTCTACCTTGCCGCCGATTCCAATGCGGCGCCATGTTGCAACTCAACCAACGTTGTAGCGGATAGTTTGTTCAAATCCAACATCACATTCTGGATCTGGTGCACTTCATCATTACCGACATCGATCGCAATCGGGGGAACTTGCACGTTCCTAGCCCGGGGCTTAGTGCTGATTGATGGGTTGTCCTGCATCAAAGGTCTCGCCAATGGTTGCTTGGAAACAATATCAAAAATGGACTCTAATATACTTCTTACCGCAACAAATTCTTCGTGGTTAGATTTGTGGATCGTCGTAGTGGCAACCATAGATGAATCTACGATGGCATTGATAAGTCGTTGCAGCTGATCTTCCATCCCCATTTTGGTACCACTACTAGCCTCATACTCCTGCCACCACTTAGTGTGTGTCTCCTCTTGTATCCTCTATGTTATATCTTTAGGATCTATCAATGACTCATTATCAGAGTCATGGGTGCTCAATTTCGATGGGGTAGGTTCTTCAGGGACCTCTGGGGATAGCTCCATATCTAACTCCTCTTGACTCACTGGGATGCACCAGTCCCCCAGCCAATCTTGCACAATAGCATCCAACTCTTCCGTGGTGACGTTATAAGGTAATGGTATCCACTATCAATCAGGATCTCGCCTAGCCTGAATATGAATGGAGTGGGGTCCAATAGAAAATTGAAGGATCCGCTGATACTTGGCCGCTACGTAGGGAGAGACTCTAGGAATGAAAAAAGTGGTCATCTACAATGCTTCCCAATAGATCCTAAAATGAATAGCACAGTCGGTTTGGTGATTGGGTTCTTCGACCCACTATAGGTTCTGATAACGGGCACCGCGGCAAACCTTGACTGCCTCAACCGCCATTGGTTGGTAGTCCTTCGGTTTCATCCAAGCAACAAGAGCAATGAGAATCAAAGGCCAACTATACAAAAAAATTTGCCCCATCTAAGAAGCAAGCCCTTCCTCATGTAACTCATTCAACAAAAATAAAGACCAATTCATTTGTACCCCCTTGGCACATTTATGGGCAGAGGCAACAACCCCTGAATTGCATTGGATTGGGCGATTCCTACAAACAACCTTGCTGGCCAAAATTCGTGCGCCAATGTACACCGTCTGTAAATTGATACTGTCAATGTGATAAACACGACCATCCCTTTGTAACCCAAAGCACTCCTTCAACTGCTTCGCAATTTTTTTATCCGTATCTCTCCCACAAATATATTGCACTAGGTCCTCCCTAGCCTTAGGCAAACCGGTAATATTGGCAATCAAGTCGACGGTTATTGGGATCAACGTATTCAGCCAAAGCGTCCCTCCATGGAAAGATTCCAACAATTGCTTCACACATGCATGTGCTTCATTCAAACAGCCAAAATGGGGCATATTTATGAGCCCCAACAACCCAGACTTCTCTAATCCACTGGCCCATGGTTTCGGAATTTGTTGAATGGGACCACTAGGTTTCATATGGATAGATTCATATGGCTTGTCCTAGACATCTTTAAGTAAAATCAGGTCATGATCATCGAACTTAATCCTGATCAATGCAGGGATGATACTGCCATGGCTTAACTCCTGGATGCGTAAGAGAAATGTAACCAAAAATATCATTTACCGAGACACCCAGAGGTGTCATGGACTCAACAACTCCTGAGCTCGATAGCCCAATTTGTGTAGTGCCTTCTCCATGCACCTTTGTAGTCGTTCTAGTTTGTTGCTTCCCTGGAAGTGTAGGACTGGGTCTCTACGTCTCTTGATTCCACTTTGGAATGGATGACAAACCCACTGGCATACTCATGACTTCTACTTCCACAGCTGTGGGCCGAACAGGGGACTCATATTCACTCAAAATTTCAATAGCGTCAAGGCTGCTCAGCATCCCTTACCCCTCAAATCCTGGATTGACTCTCAACAGCTCGAACTACACTTCACTCAACACTCTGCTCAATACTTGCACAAAATTCACCTTCTATCTCTACTCTTCACAACTGAACAATTCCATCTGATGCATCCCACACGGTGTTTTATAGCCACTTCCAATTCTAAATCCATCATTACCAAATCGAGCTTCATCATTATTTCCAAATCGGGTAGTAATGACGCCAAATCCGTCGGCAATCTTATGCTTCTAACGGTCTGATCATCCTTTAATGCGGGTCACTTCAACAAGCACCACCAGCCAACTGGTTTAACTACCTACATTTATTGCTTGATTTGACCACCCCACAGCTTGACAACTGTCACAAAGAGTCAATTGACTATCGCTAACAATTGTAACCTTGCGCAGCCTCTCCCTCAAGGCTTACCTTGCGCTGCTAAACTAAAATTCTCATTATCATTTTTTTTTTTTTAAACCTCAAGTGGTGCGCATCCTCGGCCCCATTCTATAGGGCTTCAAATGACTCCCGTTGATGAGTTTTGGCAACATTGCACCACCTAACAGTTGTAACTGAACTGCATCACCAGATGTAATGGACTGAACTAGATAGGGATCTAAGCAGTGCATTTGTAACTTACCCGGATGCTTAATAAACTTACTATCATATAACAACACCAAATATCTTGTCACAAACTATTTATGCTTAATATGGAAATCATGCCATGCCTTATATTGATCCTTCTCAACCTGTTGGTGGAATCCTGTGATGAAACGATCTTCTTCAAGCTGAATCAACTGCGCAGCACACTCTTCTAATGCCACTGCATCATCCATACCTGTCATTGCAACAATGCACAAGATAGGAATGATATACTCCATAGGCATGACTTCCTCTTTCCCATAAACCAACTTAAATGGTGTCTGACCTGTTAGTCATTTACAAGTAGTGTGATAGGCCCATAGAACTGCAATCATTTTTAAGTCCCATTCATCGAGGTTAACGTTACATACCTTGGTTAGAGTTGTCTCCAAAATTTTGTTGAAGGCCTCAACGATACCATTTTCCTATGGGTGGTAGGGTGTACTCTTCTTATGCTGTATCTAGAGCTCTTCAGTTAGCACTTTTACCATCTGGTTGACAAAGTGACTGCCCTGGTCACTCATCAGGATTCTAGGGCACCCGAATCGCGTCACAATGTTCTCAAAAATAAACCAGTTTGTCTTCGCAGTGGTACAACCAATGACAGGTGCAGCTTCCGCCCACCGAGTGAGGTAATCAGTTGCAGTAATAATATAGCGGGCACCATTGTGCTTACTTGGCGGATTGATAGGACCCACAAAGTTGACAACCCATTTATCAAATGGTTGCAGAGTCACCTGTGGCACCAGCGGCATTTCATCCCTCCGCGATGGTTTACCAACCCATTGGCAGACATCATAGCTCCTCGCATAGTCTGTGGTATCATTATGCAACATGGGCCACCATATCCCAGCATGCAACACTTTTCATGCAGTAGTGTGGCCTCCGTAGTGACCTCCCGCGATTCATGCATGTGCTTCCTCTCGAATGGACCCCTGCTCATGTGGTAAGATGCACCATTGCAATATTTCATCCGGTCCAAGTTTATATAGTTGTCCAATAATTAGTTGAAAATCGGAGGCTTTGACGACCAGTTGCTTCTTTTGGCTAATCGACATGTCTGCTAGGGCGACACCAGTAGACAAAAACTGAACAATTGGTGCATAGTGATTATCTGTGACTTCAACTCGAAACAATTGCGCATCTGGAAAGACATCGTCAATATTGGTTGGTTCTTCACCATTCTCAACGCATGACAGATAATCTGGGATAGCATTCACCCATCCTGGCTTTACCACTATTTCAAAATCAAACTCTTGGAACAAAAGAAACCACCTATAGATTCTCCCCCCAACAAAGGCTTATTGACTAGGTATTACAAAGTAGAATGATCAATGAACATATTGAAATGTCCACCCAACAAACAGTGCATGAATTTTTGCAAAGCATAAACTATCACCAGGCCTTTCCTTTCAGTTGTGGTATAATTTCGTTTGCAAAATGATAACTTTCTACTATAATATGTGATTGGATGATCCAAGTCACCTTCACTTTCCTGCGCAAGAACAACCCCTAGCGCAGAAGAAGAAGCATCAACATGCACATGCAATTCTTTATTCCAATCGAGGAAAACTAGTATTCATGTAGATGTCGTCTTGGCCTTTAGGGTGTCGAAGCTTCCTTGACATTCCAAAGTCCATTTAAACGCAACATATTTCTTTAACAGCTTTTCCATGGGAGCGGTAATCACAACGTATCCTCTAATAAACTTGCGATATTAGCCCGTATGTCCCAGTGTTGCTTGGAGCATCTCTACAATCCAAATATGGTGGTATCCCGAAACAGCCCCACTCGGTGCCAAATGTGGTCTTATGGCGATCCTCCTTCACAATCTAGATCTGGTGGTATCTCGAAAATCCATATGTGAATGAATATACCTCCTGGCAGCCTACGCCTTCCAGGACTTCATCTATAAAAGGGGTCAGGAATGGATTGTGCACACATGCATCATTCAACTTTCTCAGATCGACACAAATGCAGATTTTGCCAGTCTTCTTATCTTGGACCACCATCAAGATTATCCACTTTGATTCCTCTACAGGTTCAATGATCCTAGCGTTGAGCATTCTATCGATTTCAGCTTTCACATGATCCTTATATCATGGGTTCAATCTATATGTCCTCTGGCGTACCCGTTTTGTATCTGGCTTGAGTGGAATATTCATTTCTCCTAAATTTCTGAGTATCCCCTTCATTTCTGAGAATCATGTCGAAAAAAGGTCCTGGAATTCATGCAGTAGATCTGTGACTTTGGCCATCATCTCTTCTCCCCAATAGTCTCCGACATTAACAAATTTCAGATTTTCTGCCAACCCAATGTTAACTTTTTGGATCCTCAGTGGCTGGTCCATCGAGTCTGTCGGTATGTTGGGAGTTGCGACACCATGGCTTCCTTTGGACTCTTGAATATTAACATTCTGTAGCTTGTCATCATCTTCAGGTTCCCCAGCCAAGTTGTAGCACATCATCATGGATTGGATAGAGTAATGCACATGAGGATCAACAGGGTATGCAACAGGGATGACTTTCAGTACTACATCATGGATAATGTGCAAATAATTACATACCTCAGGGTTGGCACCCTAGAAGCTAAACGTTTGCACAAAAAAAACTGACAACTCCTCCCAAGTGGTAATGGTTCTACGCAATTCTGCTACCACATACCAGGACCATGGCATCTCTTCTAGAGTGTGAACAAAAGCATGAACCCACTCACCCCTGGGTCACAATGTCCATAATGTTTGACATTCAATCAAATGATGGGTGGGGTCATTTTGTCCATCATACCTCCCAGTATGATAGACCTCTATATCGCCAAAGTGGACCATCATCACCCTGTGGCATTGCTCCCAGACATGGATCGTATGCTTGTGTGTCATCCACCATCGAGCTGGAGTAGCCTTTAGTGCTACATCAAGAGCCAGTATTCTTTGCGGTTCAAACACCTTTTCTTCAAATTCTTGGAAGAACTCGGGTAGTCCCGGCAGTCCTTCATAAATGGGTAACTTGGCATTCTTAGTCGCAACATGTTAGAGAGACTTTGTAATCAACCCACATTTTCTGAATGATACCTCATGCAACCGACTCTGCCAATTTTCTAGAGCATCGTCAGAGTTGGAGGACGCGGAACTTGCGCTGCTCCATCCAAGTTCGCCATTGACGGTAGGTTGGATATAGTCCTCGGAGATGTTATAAACATGATACCAACTTCTCTCGACTTCCTCCTTTACAAGTTCAATATACCATCGTCCTTCCTGAGGGTCCATAGGATAAATGACCCTGACATCCTAGTTTTCAAACGTCATAAAACATTTTTTGAAGTTGATAACCACCATGCTATCATTATCCCATCCAATTCCTAGTAGCACAATATAGAAACCACCATCTCCTACAACTTCTATTATGTCAAAGTTAGCACGTGTTTTCATACCTTCAATGTCGACAACCAAGTTTGAAACACGACAAATGGGATGAACCTTCGCCTGGTTTTTTAAGCGTAGCTGTATCGGTGACCATCCCAATGTTGGATTCCCCATCAATTGCCATTTTTGCTTTATTAGGATATTTGCATCTGATCCAAGGTCCAAAACGATCGTTTCAGCCTCATAATCCCCAATCTGGACATTCATCCTAATCTCCTTGTCGGTCTTCATTTTTTGCAAGGAGTTCACAGTGGAATCATTCACTGTCTTTTTTGGGAGGTGTAATAACACCTCGAGATTGACAAGGGCATCTGAGTCCCTCACCAACGATAGACAGCTCTCAAATAACTTGCACAGGGTACCATGTTAGAATAATCAACCCATAGTTACCTACCTTAAACATTAATTAAATAATTTTTGTCTTATTTACCTAGTCTCCTATATTCCACTCTATGCTAGTTGCCTTCTACATGTCATAGAAGTCAACACTTGCTAAAACTGAGTCATGGAGCACTTGGGAAACCTCCTGGAAACCATATTTAGTATGTCTGCTTTATTCCAAATCCTCCAAAGCGCATATCTGCTTTTTCTGCAAAGCTGCATGTTTTATTGAGAATTAAGGCAATGGGAAAGCAAGACTAGGTGTAGTTGACTTGTTTTCTGTGCACATCGTCCTCCATCATTTTCTCCTAATAAAAGCATGTATGAGTTTTCTTTCCATCCCTTATTATCTTTCCTACTTTACTTTGCTAATTCGTGAGCCTCTAAGTGGATTTGGAAACTACTTTATGCACCTATGGGGGATTTGACTAGATTTAGTAAGCCTACTTTTTTACTATTTCGAATGTCATCCTTATGCATTCAAATATCTCATGTAATTACATATTTTAGTATCCTATTACATCACAAGGTTGGCTATTGTACACTTATTCAATACAGATTAGTGTTATGCTCCAATTTCAGTCTCCTTTGATGTTAATTTTGCATGTTTGATTAGCAATTTTGTGAGTGTAATTGTTCTATCACTTGGGTTCAATTTCCACATGGTATCAAAGCCTTTGTAGATTTATTTCTCTCCTTCCATATTGCTATTGTAGGTTTGACATCTTGACTAGGAGCATATTCCGTTAACTGAAGGGCACAGTTTCTAAGCTATGGACCAATCTGAGAAGATCATCTTGACTCCATTTAATTTCTTTGAATGGAAAACTGAGATGGAGATATTATTGAGAGTGAAAGGTCTCTACAGGGTGACTATGGCAACTAAGGCAGATCCCAATGCAGCTGCAGAGAAAATAAAATGGCACAATAGGAGGGATGAGGCATATGGTCTTTTGTGTCTGAGCATTTCAAGAGACCTCCTCTTCCATCTTGATGGATCGACATCACCTACTAAAGTGTGGGAGAAGGTTGTAGAGATTTTTGGTAATACAGTTGAGATGAGAGGACATCAAATTGAGAATGAATTGATCTCCTTGAGTCCCAGCAGCTTAGAATCCTTGCAACTCTACTTTTCCAAGTTTAAAGCCCTTGTTTTGCAGCTAAAATAGTGTAGAATTGAAAAGAAGGAATAGCAACTAGTTTTGGCCATACTCTCGAAGCTTGGCCCTAACTATTCATTGTTTTTTTTACCTTCCATGCCACCAAGTTGATAGCTCGAGCCTGGAAGATGCCTAAGCTTGCAGAGTTCATGGAATCCCTCACATAGGAACAAGATAAATTGGTGATGATGGGCACCATCAAACCTTCCAAAGACCAAGCTTTGGTTGTTGGAGATTCAAGGGTGGATTCAAAAGGCAAGAAGAAAGATAATAAGTCACCTAAGCAAAAGAGAGACAAGAACAAGTCTCAAGAGAAGCCCCAAGGCTCCAAGAAGAACTTCCTGAAGAAGAAAAACAAAGGAGAAATGAGCAAGTGCGCATACTGTAGTAAGGGCTATCATCCTAAGAGATCATGTATGAAGAAGCAAATTGACATGTTGACCCAACTTCTGGAGAAGAATAACATCTCCCTTCCTGATTGCTCAAAGAAGAGGGAAGGAGGATCAAATTTAGAGGACAGAGAGAGAGTACATGCTTTGGTTGCTGGCACATCAAGCTTACCTAGCTTCATCATAGAATCTGGAGCTCCTGGACATATGGCTTTGACAAAGGATGCATTCTCCACTCTTGACATGTCGAAAGGTCCACCAATATTTTTTGGAGATGACTCTGTCACTGACAGTTTGGGGAAAGGAAGACTGATCTTGACCATGGTAAGTTCAATAATGTGTTGTATGTTCTAGGTCTTGCCTCTAATCACTTGTCAGTGTATCAGATGACTCACACTAGGTCTCCAAAGAAGGTCATCTTCTCCCCTGATGATGTTGAAATCAAAGAGATTTCGAATGGTAAAGTCATAGAAAAGGTGTTGTTGATCACACTTCGAAGGTATACAAGTTTTCCCATTTTCTACCCTACTCAAACCCCTCTGCTCTTCTAATTCATGCTAATGAGGCAAGCAATATTTGTCCATGTTAACTATAAGTATCTTTCTGATTTGAGTGAAAAATATATGGTCATAGGGTTACCAAAGATTAAGTTTTCCAAGGGAGTCTGTCAAGGTTGTATCCTAGGAAAACACCCAGAGCACAAATTTGAGAGAGCTAGTCATGAGAGAACCTCTACACCTATTGAGTTTATCCACATTGATTTTTCTGCTCCATTTCCTCATATGTCCATGAGTCAAGACAAATATGCACTGACCTTCATAGATGACTTTTCTAGGTATTGCTAGGTTTACTTCCTAAAGCATAAGTCTGAAGTTGTTGACCTCTTCAAAGTCTTTGACGGCCTTGGTTGAAAACCAGTCTGGAAGGAGACTCAAGATCCTCAGATCTGACAATGGTGGTGAGTATGTCAAGTCTGAGTTCATTCAATATTGTAAATATGTAGGTATTCATATGCAACATTCAATCCCTTACACACCACAGCAAAATGGTGTTGCTGACAGAAACAACATATCACTGAAGGAGATGGCAACCTGCATGATGGAGGCTAAGAATTTGCCACCAAAGTTTTGGATCGAGGCTATAAACCATGCATCCTACATCCAAAATAGGGTGCCTCATAAACATCTTGATGGTATGACTCCTTTCGAAGCTTGGAGTGGGCACAAGCCAGATGTGACCAATTTTAGGATTTTTGGCTCAAAGGCTTGGGATAGAATTCCAACTGAAAAGAGAAAGGTTTTGTAGCCCCAAATCCAAGAGTGCCTATTTGTTAGGCATTCTAAAGATTCAAAAGGGTAAAATCTGATCAACTTGATCACAAACGAAGCCTTCATTGAAAGAAGTGTTTACTTCCAAGAAGAGCCTTTAGTAGCAGTTGAAGTTGGAGAGTCTTCTTCACCACCAGATCCATTGAATGTAAGTGGAGAGACAAATGAGTTTGTTGATTCTGATATGTCTGATAATGATGAATTAATTGCAGATCCTGACAGTCCTACAAGACCAAAATTGGCAGCAAATACCATTCATGCAGCTGGAGAACTAGCTAGAAATCCTAGTGTCTCTAGGAGGACTAGATCTCAGTTTGAGAGTGGCCTGTGTATGAAAGACCCTTTGTTTGCAGAGAAGTGCTATATGATGGTTGAATCAGACCCACAGACATGAATATGTAGCACATGATCCAATATGGAAAACATCCATGAAAGAAGAATTCATCTTGCTCCAGAAGAACAACACTTGGGAACTAGTTGATCTTCCCCCAGGGAGGAAGCTAGTTCAATGTAACTGGGTTTTCAAGACTAAGTTTGCTGCTGATGGTTCACCTTCAAAATATAAGGCAAGATTGGTATCCAAGGTCTACTCATAAGTACATGGTATTGACTACAATGAAACCTTTGTACCAGTGGCAAATATGGACTCCATAAGGATAGCTTTAGCCTTTGCAGCTTCGAAGTAGTGGGAGGTACATCACATGGATGTGAAGTGTGTTTTCCTAAATGGAGATATCACTGAAGAGATTTACATGCATCAACCTCAATGGTTTGTTTCTAATCCATATTTTGTGTCCAGTTTAAAGAAATCATTATATGGGCTCAAGCAAGCCCCCAGGGCTTGGTATGCCAAGATTGATGGCTTTCTGCTGTCATTGAGTTTTGTTCGATGCAAGTGTGATCCTAATGTTTATTTGAAGTTGTTTCATGTTTCTTTGATGATTAGCATCTTGTATGTGGATGACCTTCTGATTACAGGAAGTTCAAAGAAAGAGATTGCCTCCTTGAAGGATGCAATGAACAATGCATTTTCTATGACTGATTTGGGATTGTTGAGCCAATTCTTGGGTCTTGAAATTGCTCAATCCCAACATGGAATCAAATTACATCAGTCCAAGTATGCCTTATATTTTCTGAACAAGTTCAAATTGAAATATTGCAATCCAAGCAAGACTCCCTTCCTTTCAGGAGTTAAGATTGAAGAAGCAGGTTCTTCTCTAATGGTAAATAATACACTGTATAGGCATTTGATTGGGTGTTTGCTTTACCTTACACACACTCGAACTGATCTATATTATGCAGTTAGTGTGGCTTCAATATACATGGATCAGCCTCATGAGATCCATTGGAGAGCATCCAAAAGGATCCTTAACTTTTTTCAAGGAACAAGAACTCATGGGATCTTCTACAAAGCTAAATCTGATCTTGATTTGATTGGGTTTACTCACAATGATTAGGTAGGTGACAACATAGATCGAAAGTCAAAATCAGGATATGTGTTCATGCTTATAGAAGGACCAATCAGCTCATCAAGCAAGAAGCAGAGTTCCATAGCACTCTCATCTACAAAAGCAGAGTACAGAGGAGTTGTAAATGCAGCAACTCAATGTTTGTGCTTGCAGGGAATACTTGGTGAGTGTGGCTTCGAATCAGAGTTTTCAACTATTATATATTGTGATAACCATAGCACCATTCGAATCTATAATAATCCATTTCAGAGACAGAGAACCAAACACATTGAGATCCATGTGCACTACATCATACAGCTTGTGCATGATGGCACCATTCACCTACTCTTCTGTGCATCTTCAGAATAAGTAGCAGACATATTCACCAAAGTTTTTTGTGAGAAGACATTCAGCAATATCAAATCACTGCTGGGGATTTTTTATCATGCTATGAAGCATGATTGATGACAATATTTTCAAATTTTGTTTTACTGCCATGTTTAAGGGAGGATTTTCCCATTGGGTTTTTGCCTCTTTCCTTGGTTAAATGGGCATGCAGTATGTAAAGGGTGACTAAGCATTGTTGATAGGCCCTATATTTTTCTGATATTTACTCATAAATTCAGACTTAAGGGGGGGTGTTAGAATAATCAACCCATAGTTACCTACCTTAGACATTAATTAAATCATTTTTGGCTTATTTACCTAGTCTCCTATATTCCACTCTATGCTAGTTGCCTTCTACATGTCATAGAAGTCAACACTTGCTAAAAATGAGTCATATAGCACTTGGGAAACCTCCTAGAAACCATATTTACAATGTCTTCTTTATTACAGATCCTCCAAACTTCATATCTTCTTTTTCTGCAAAGATACCTATTTTATTGAGAATTAAGGCAAAAGGGAAAGCAAGACTAGGTGTACTTGACTTGTTTTTTGCCCACATCATCCTCCATCCTTTTCTCATAATAAAAGCATGTATGATTTTTCTTTCCATCCCTTATTATCTTTCCTACTTGACTTTGCTAATTCGTGAGCCTCTAAGTGGATTTGGAAACTGCTTTATGCACCTATGGGGGATTTGACTAGATTTAGTAAGCCTACTTATTGACTATTTCGAATGGAATCCTTATGCATTTGAATATATCATGTAATTATTTATTGTGGCAACCTATTACTTCACAAGGTTGGCTATTGTACACTTATTCAATACAGATTAGTGTTATGCTCCAATTTCAGTCTCCTTTGATGTTAATTTTGCATGTTTTATTGGCAATTTTGTGAGTCTAATTGTTCTATCACTTGGGTTCAATTTCCACATACCATACTATCACAATGGTCCTTCCTTTGTAGATGAATTGAAATCAAATGGAATATCAACAATTGGTAACTTACCCGAATTTCTCCCGATCTCGTTCTTTGCATAAAAGAAGGTATCTTTCTCTGTCGCAATATCAAATGTGACCTTATTCTTACCAGCGATCCGAAATTGTAGTTGTGGTCCATCATCTCCAGTTGTTGCACCAGCGTGAGTGACAATCCCAACATCAACATCCTTCATCCGCGACTCAGCCTGAATAGTGGAAACTGTCGATCCCTGGTTCAAAGGTGTGTTCTGATTCAATGGTTGCTTCATCGGATGGTTCTACATTTGAGGCAGGTTCTAAGTCTGAGTCTGTGGTGGGACCTGGTTTTGCATTGTCGGTTGGTTCTATACTTGGAATGCAGGTTGATTCTGCACATTCTGTAACTGGGGAATTTGTCATGCCTGCCATTTTGTGAACAACTGAGGGAAACTTTCAACATTATGATTGCTGGCTACACAATATGTGCATTGCACATGAGGGCACTCTCTTTGGTAATGCCCAAATTGTTCGGGTACAAAGGGTACTCCCAAAATACCAAACACCTTGAGAAATCGCTTCACACAAATAGATCATAGATGAACACACCGATGTTTGTCACATGGTTAAAACCCTCGAGAGGGAAACAATCCACAGCCCCAGCCAAATAGCTACTTGGAGTAGTTTATTATGCAAAAAAAAGAAAGTTACATATGAGCTTCTCATAATCGATCAACTAGCCAAGGACCCTCCATGCTCTTTAAATGGAGATCATGGACCAATCGAGTGTTAAGCCACGGATCAATGGTAGGTATGATCTAAGAGAATTTGAACCATCGAATCACTTTATGTCTAGAGCATATCGTGACTGTCAGATTAGAATATTTACAAATGCATACTAATGCATACTAAAGAAACACACTTTACCTAACAGATATATTACACAAGTTGATCTTAACTAACTCCTAAGTGTCTAAATATCCTAACATCCCCCCTTAAGAACAACTTGGGATAGGATTGAAGGATTTACAAAAGTGACACTATTATGAAAAGGAAGGAGGAATTAGAGCCTATCCCCCCTTAAGGACACATTACTGAACTCCTAACATAGATTAAAGTTTAGAAAACTTCGCTTCTGTAAGAGACTTGGGGAAGATGTCTACAACTTGATCATCTATAGGCAATAGAGCATTTCAAGAACAAGATCATGAACAAGATTTCTGATGAAGTGCATGTGTAGCTCAATGTGTTTGCTACGTTGATGTAGAACTGGATCTTTGGCAAGCTTTATGGCACTTTGATTGTGACACCAAATTGGAGTAGGCTACTGCTGCTTGAATCCAAACTCTGATAGGATCTGATAAAGCCATAAAGCTTCTTGGATTGCATTAACTGCGGCTCGATATTATGCTTCTGCTGAAGAAAGAGAAAGAGCTTGTTGTTTCTTACAAGCCCAAGTGATAGGTCCAAATCCCAGACTGAAAACATAACCTGCAATATACTTTCAATCATCAGGATCACCGGCCCAATCTAAATCAGTGAAACCAACCAACAAAGGTTTCCCCCCTATACTATAATGAATCCCAAACTGAATTGTACCTCAAATATATTGAAGTATTATTTTTGCTACTTTCCAGTGACTTTCATGAGGAGTTTGCATATAATGGGCAACACAAGCAATGGCAAAGGAAATGTCAGGTTAGGAATGAGTCAAGTATAAAAGACTACCAACAAGCTGACAATACAAGGTGGCATCTACTTCAGGGGAAGAAAAAGTGGTAGAAAGTTTGACTCTAGACTGGAAGGGAGAAGGGGTTGGTTTACAATCTTCCATGTGAAAGTGACAAAGAAGGTCACAAGCATACTTATACTGGGAAAGAAAGATTCCTTCTTTGGTTTGCAAGACTTGGAGACCAAGAAAATAATGCAAATGTCCTAAGTCTGACATTTCAAAATTTTGCTTAAGACTGGATTTCACATGGGTTAAAAGTTTAGGGTCACTACCAGTAAGGATAAGATCATCAACATAAAGAACAAGTATGATGAGATGGTTTCCTAATTTCTTGGTATAGACATTGGGGTCAGAATGGCATCTAGAAAAACCAGTGTCAAGGAGAAAGATATCCATTTTGGCATACCAAGCTCTAGGATCTTGCTTAAGGCCATATAAGGATTTCTTAAGGAGACAGATAAGGCTAGAGTTATCCTGAACATATCTAGGATATTGTTCCATGTAAATTTCCTACTGTAAATCACCATGTAAAAAGGCATACTTGACATCCATTTGATGGACTTCCCAGTTATGTAAGGCTACAAGGGAAAGAACAAGGCAGATGGAGTTCATTTTTGCGACAGGAGAAAAGGTTTCATTGTAGTCAATCCCTTCAACTTGGTAAAAACCTTTGGAAAATAACCTTGCCTTAAGTCTTTCAATACTTCCATCTGATGCATACTTAGTTCTATAGACCCATTTACATCTGGCAAGTTTTCTTCCTTTTGGAAGAGGAACAAGATCCCAAGTATCGTTCACCATTAAGGAATGATATTCTTCATCCATAGCTGCATCCCATTCTGGATTTCTTGAAGCTTATACAAAAGTTTTTGGATCATGATTCTCGAAAACTTGAGCCAAAAGAGAAGAGGCTCGCTGAAACTGAGAACGTGTTCAACATTGATCTCTAGGATCATTGGTAAGATCACCAGCTGCTTCACATGTTGAACGGACCCATCGAGGAAGTATTGGTGCTAGTGCAATTGGAGGAATGTGAGCAGGTGGAGGTGGATTTTCATCCTCACTGTCATCATCAGAAACTAGAGTTGGAAACCTATCAAGGAAGTTGGAAGAAGAAGAAGAAGGCACAATCACCGAATCAGGCTCGCAGAACAAAGATGGCACACCTGCCAAGTTAGGCTCGCAGGCTAAGAGATTTTCATCAAATTTAACATCTCTTCTAATGATTATATCATGAGAATGTGGCTGAAGAAGTCTGTAATCTTTTACATATTCAGAATATCCAACAAATATGCACTTTTCACTTTTAGGCTGCAATGCTTTCCGTATTTCATCCGGAATGTGAGCCCATGCTTCACAACCAAACACACGGAAGTGACTTACATCTGGTTTAATTTTACTCCATGCTTCTTTCATTGTTATACCTTGTAAAACTTTAGTGGGTGTGCAATTAACTATGTAATTTGCACAATTTATGGCCTCAGGCCAATATTGAAGACTTAGTCCCTTAGATTGGATCATACAACTAACCATTTCTTTTAAAGTGCGGTTCTTCCGTTCAGCTACACCATTTTGTTGTGGTGTATATAGATAGTGTGTTGTTGTTGGATTCCTTGTTCAGTGCAGAAAGTAATGAACTTGTTGTTAACATATTCTCCTCCATTGTCAAATATTAACTTAATAATTTAATGACCGGATTGTTTTTCAACAAGGGCCTTGTAGGCCAAGAACATGTTAAATACTTCGTTGTTAAGTTTTAGGAAGTAAACCCAAGTGCATCTGGAGTAGTCATCAATGAAAGTTAAGAAATATTTGAAACCAGAAAAGGAAGTAGATGGAAGAGGGCCACACAAGTCAATATGCACAAGATCCAAGGGAACCAAGGCGTGCCCAGAGGCACATTTGTCAAAACTGTCTCGATGATGTTTTCTGAGTACACAACCGGAACAAACACCATCCTTGCAAGATACCATC
The DNA here is from genome assembly GCA_001517045.1 of Pseudotsuga menziesii. Classification (NCBI taxonomy): domain Eukaryota; kingdom Viridiplantae; phylum Streptophyta; class Pinopsida; order Pinales; family Pinaceae; genus Pseudotsuga; species Pseudotsuga menziesii. The sequence goes on from LPNX011106106.1 coordinate 443,135, forward strand.
GAAAGAACAGTCACCATATTGTCTTTAAATAGTTGTTGCAATGAGCGATAATTTAAGTGAGCAAATTGCTCATGCCAAAGTTTTCTCAAGTTATCACTATGAGCAACAAAAACTGAAGGAAAAGGTGAAGAGCCAAAGTTGTTAAATTTGTACAACCTAGTAATAACATCAACAGATCCAGTAGCAAGGACATTTTGAGGATTTTTAAAATCCTTGATTACAACTTGGTGAGGTGTAAACATCACAGTTTTAACTTCACCCGAATGAGTAATTTGATAGGCTGATAACAAATTGCAGGAAATTTTTGGAACACATACTACATCACTGAAATGACCATTTTCTACTGGAACTGTTCCATATCCTACAACACTTAGAGATATATCATCACTAACAAATATGTGCTTGGTGTTACATTCATGCATAGTAGAAAAGATGGTTTAATCCTTAGCCATATGATAAGATGCTCCAGAATCAATGAGCCACTCATTTCAAGTAGAAGAAGAAGATGGAGTATAAGAGTAGCCAGAAGCACAAAGTGCATGTCCATGAGAGGTAGATTCTGAAGACGAATCTAGGTTGATGTGGTGCTTCTTCATTGTTGCTTCCGAGGCAGCCATCTTCTTGAAACACTTAGATTCATCATGATTATATTTCCCACAAAAATTGAAATGACACTCAGTATTCTTTCCTTTTGGCTTGGATCCTTTGTCATTTTTTAAAGGAGCTGACTGAGAGGGTTTGGGACCCTTGTTGTTTGGCTTATTATTGCGAAAATTATGTTTCTTGGGAGGCTTGGACTTTTCTTTTTGTTGGGACAATAAGGCTTTCTCAGATGTATCTGCATTGTTAATTATTTCAAGATGAATGAGCCTATCTTGCTCTCCAATTAAGAAATCACAAAAGGATTCAAGATTAGGCTCTTGATAGCTAGCTGCAGTCAAGGATTCTTTCATGGAGTAGAATGTAGATAGAAAAACAGAATATGCAAGTCCAAGTTTGGAAAGAATATTATAAATACATTGTTTGTCTTCTTTCTTAATCTTGCATTATTCACATAAGAGTCTAAGAGTTTTATACTTAGATAAATAGTCTTGAATGCATGAAAATTCATTTGGATTCAAGGAAATCAACTCATTCTCAAGTTGATGACCCCGAATTTCATTATTTTTACCAAACACAGATTCCAACTTTTCCCAAGCTTTATCAGGTTTATCAATTGCATATATGTGGAATTGCAAATCAGTAGAGATTGACATCCCAATCTATCGACGAGCTTTATCACATCTATTTTCCCATTTAATTTTTTTATCATCATCAGTGGGTTATGTTTCTTTCCCTGAGGTTATCCTGAAAAGTCCCCTACTTCGTAGAACATCCTCCATACGAGATTTCCATGATAAATAGTTAGAAATTGTGAGTATAATATCAAAAGGAGCGGCCATACTGTAAAATAATGGCTGATATAATAGAAACTAACTGTCTATATGAAAAGAGCTCAAAAAAATATGCGGTTTTAAAAAAAACAGCACTGAAAACTGATTCTAGATGATGAAGTTATGCTTGATCAAAGAAAATGTTGAAGATGTCCCCAATAGTGACGTGGCAGATATTAACTTGACCAACTAAAAAAAAGAACCCCCCTCTTCCCAAGATTAACCCTTGACAATCACTTTACAATAAATTTGATTTTAAGTGAATCACTTTTGTAGAATAAGTGATGTTCACTTTTACAATAATGTTACTTTAAATAGTGCGGCAATAAATTAAAAGACTTAAGTGACTCACTTTTTATTTTATTTTATTTAAGTGAGATGCACTTTTACAATAAAGTAACTTGAAAATAAAAATTGTATGCACTAAAAAGTAGCTTAATAAGACTTGAACTCAAGACCTATTAAGGAATAAAGCAACTTTGGACAAAGTGAGCTAAGTTTAAAAGGTACGTAAAAGAATGGAAAGAGGAAGGGGGATTTTTTTTTCTTTTACTGTTCTCTCTCATTCTCCGTGCTTGCCTTTTTTCTCTGCAAATCACAAAAATAACGAAAAATAAAACCAAAAATAAACTTTTTTCACACAATGGGGTTAGATCTTGGTTAGCTTACTTGGAAATTCTACGTTTTCAAGTTTTCTCGTTGTTTCTGATTTGACGTGATTGCACAAGGTGCATGGCAAAGATCATACGTAGCTGAGAAGACAAGAAAAAAACTTTCCCTTTCTATTTCTAATTCGCCACGATCACACAAGGTGCATGGAAAAGAGCATACGTAGCAAGGGAAGGAAATAGTCTAAGACTAAAACAATAAAGATGTAATAATAAAACTGATAAGATATGAGAGATTTTAAAAAAAAATTAAACAAATCCATCACTGTAACATTATACCTTCATATTTTCCTAAATGGGTGTTTCTGGATCAAACTGAAATGGTTTTCGATGAAATGAAAACTATTTCCCAATAGAAATGGTGCTCCAGACGCAATGGAACAACTCCCATAGGCCACAAATGTATAGAAACTCTATAACCATAAAACCTTTCAAAGTTTCGGCAACATCGGTTCCAGATCTTGATCAAAACCAAAAGCAGCTCTTCATAAACGCTCTGATACCATGTTCGAGTACATAGGGTACTCCCAAAAGAGTGAACACCTTGAGCAACCACTTCACACAAATAGATCATAGATCAACACACCGATGTTTGTCACGTGGTTAAAACCCTTGAGAGGGAAACAGTCCACGGCCCCAGCCAAATAGCTACTTGGAGCAATTTATTATGCAAAAGAAATAAAGTTACATATGAGCTTCTCATAATCGATCAACTAGCCAAGGACCCTCCATTCTCTTCAAATAGAGATCATGGACCAATCGGGTGCTAAGCCACGAACCAATGGTAGGTATGATATAAGATAATTTGAACCGTCGGATCACTTTATGTCTAGAGCATATCGAGACCATCGGATTAGAATATTTACAAATCAATACTAAAGAAACACACTTTATCTAAAATATATATTACACAAGTTGATCTTAACTAGCTCCTAAGTGTCTAAATATCCTAACACAAATACCCCATAGGTATAGCACTGGACTGATTCACGACCTTGTCCTCCCCCACGACCAAACCCTCTGTGAAATCCTCCTCAAAATCCTCCTTGTTGAAACTGCAGTTGGGCCATTTGTTGTTGTGGTGGGTTAGGTTGTTGCTGAACATATTGCACGGATTGAACATATTACGGCTGATTATACGGGAGTCGCAGTTCTTGGATATACTGTGGTTGTACCACCATCTATAGCTATGGTGCGAACTGCGGCTGCACCATAAACTGTTACTGTGGCTACGCAGGGACAAACTGCAATGGAGGCGGTGGCATATACGGTACATGTGTTGTTGGTTGTACTACTTGCAGTTGTGCTTGCACTGTCTAGGGTTCCTCTCCTTTTACAAAGTATGAATCATATGTTCTTTCGTAAAGAAAATCATAAGCACGGCAGTTTTTGTCGTCATGTCCAACTGACCGACAAAATGTACAGTAAAAACTTTATGCCTCGGTAAGCATCTTCTACATATAATCACAGTTCTCATGTCGATGCCCATAGACCTGCAGATGCGACACCATAGTGCGCCAGCACCACTCAATGGGCTCAGGGCTCCTAACAGAAAATAGTTCAAAAATGTCGAACAAGTATCCTTGGTATGTCCGCCTACATGGCAATGGGTGCACCAAATATCATCATGATATTCCTTATCCTTTTTTATTTCTTTCAATTGTAGCGATAAATTGGCCAACTGCACCTGAATCTGATTCATTCCAATAGCGGTTTCCCCTACTGGCGATGCCTCTAATTTCATCGTGGTCTTCAGAGCCTCGCTCTGCATCACATTCTTTTTCTACATTAATGGTTGTTGAATATGTGGGACAAGCCTTGCGATAAACCATTCTTTATGCTAAACATCAGTCATCTAAAAACTGACTCGAGCCATCAATGTCTTAAATCGCTTATCAAAATCCCAAATTGTTTCATTGGGGAATTGTTTGATCTCTTTCAATTTAGTAATGTACTGAGCTCTAGATTTTGGCTTCTTAAATTCCTCAAATAGCCCTGTTCTGATCTCATCTAGTTTTTTTGTAGTACCCCTCTAAGGCACCTGTGTGAATCTCATAAACCATTCCAATGCGCGGCCCCTCAAAGTAGTGGCTAGCTGAATTTTCTTGACATCATCATCAATAGTTTGTTGAGCAGTCCAGATCGCATCGCATAAGAACTATTACTGCTTCGAATCATCGGTGCCATTTCCATTGAATATTGGAAATTTCATTTCATCTCCCACTATTCTGGGCCTTCTTCCTCCTGCTAGTGCTCTATTACTAGATTGTTGCTGACACATTGGTCAAGTCGATGTAGAGTGAGTGTTCCTTCTTTATGGTGGAGTATTGCACGGAGGAGTAGACACGTTACTGCTAGGATTCGATCCTGTCGTTCCTCCATTGTAGCTTGGGCCTGTATGTCCTTGTCGTCACCAAAAGGTCACTTTATCCCATGTTGTTGTTCTTCATAGTATCACACTTCGACTTCAACAAGACCTTCTCCCATCCTCTGCCTCTTTTCTCGAAACCTTTCTCCTCCCCTCATACAACCACTTGTTTCTTTGACGACCTTTACATTCTCACCAGAAATCATGCCCATCTACCCCTTATTACCTTATGCATTTCCCCCCTTTCTATCACGGTTCCTACATCCCCCGCACAACAAAGTTCCACTACACTTGGTCCATATTTAGGATACCCTTTTCATAGACTAGTTGCTTAATCGACAGTTGTAGCGACAATAGGAACCTTCCATGAGGTCCACTGAAAAACCCCCTTTCTGCCTCGCTGAAATATTTATTAGTATCACGAGCAAACTCAGTGATGTATCCTTCTAAGATACTATCCAACCATACCTCGACTTCCCGCAATGCCCTGTTGTTGGTTTCTTGCAGCGCCTGGATTAATTCTGGGGTCGAGGATGTTGGCTTTCCTCCTTGAAAGTTTGACTTCCACTTAGCAAAAGTTTCCAACCATTCATGCAAGAGCACAGAGAATTCACAAAATAACCATTCATGAGGACCATCGTGGATATATCCATCCAACCAGTGGCCCATCAACAGCTTAGGATTCTTGTTTTTGGCTTCAGCAAACTCCCGTAACTTTAGAACAAATCATCCCTTAATCTCTGATCGAGTCAGATGCCAGAACATATCCCCCTCCTGATTGCAAATCGGTCCAGGAAACGGAACCATTTGTTGGCGAAGCCCACCAACAAAGCTTCGTCGATAGGGGTTCTCACTCTATCGACGCCCTACAGGGAAATCTCCTTGATCATCAGCCCAGATAGGTTTTACCCTACCCAGCAATTTCTGCGGAGCAGACGAGGTCTCACCCGAGGCCTTCAAGGGAGAACTGCCAGAACCGAGTTTTCGATAGTGGGGAAAGAGGACATGGGGATCCGACGGAGGGAGATCATAACTTATTCGATCCTCATACAGTATCAAAACATCGCAGCATTATTCAAGGAAAATCATAGCACATCAAGCATAAATTATAACAACTTAAAACCAACATATCGCATTGATATAGCAGGAAGAAGTTGAATCACATCTATAACATGTCATTTCAACAAAACAGAGTCACAGCATCACAACAGATTTATAACAATAGACAAGAATTGATCCATACTCATCGCATCATATATTAATCTTATGCAAATACGCCACATTACATAATCCCTCTCTGAAACTAGAGATTGTATACATCAGAAAGAAGCCCAGATAAAATCACAGTCAAGACAGAAAAGTCTCCATAAACCAGATCGTATCCCTTACAATCATGCATGCAGTACAATTGTTCACAATTGCTCACCTATGATTCTCTATCTCTTTTCTCTATATATATGACTCTCCAAAATGGATCTATAAATAGGCTTATGCCTTTACATCAATGGTCCACTAATAACTGACTTCTAACTGCTACTAACCTATTGCAACAAAACTTGGTCAAAATATACATAAAATATTCAAAAATGGTTATTTTCCCGCTTATCACGTCAATATGCCCTTGCGCGGTACTGCGTGAGCTTGCGCAGCTACCGTGATGCTGTGCAATTCACTTGTCCCAAACCCCTTGCCAACAATATCAACCCTAGTTCCAAGTACAACTCTGAGTTAGTGAAAGCTTTTGAAGACATTTAAAGCCTGCACTTAATGGACATAATGCTCGCAAGTATTGCATTATGCATGCAAGACTAAGATAAAATTACCGCAACTAGTTAAGCATACCCATAGGGTAATAGATAAATGCCCGATGAACCCCAAAATGCATTAAATAGAGATGTAAAGATTTCTTCAAGAGGTGTTGAAATGCCAGTAGATTATTGAAATTCTCGTGACATGTAAGGACATGCCCACATAAGTATGCAAGAACCCACACATGAATACTATATTCCTGTGACATGTAAGGACATTCCCACATAATGAATGTATCAATAGTCATCTATTAAATTCATAAAAGGTAAGCATGCATTATTGACAACATCACAATGTTGCTTCACTTTATTTTCTTTTCTTTATCTAACCATATTTCTACCCTATCAACCCTGCTTCCAGGTATAAATATGAGTTAGTGAAAGCTTTTGAAGACATTTAAATCCCACACTTAATGGACATGATTCCCGCAAGTATTGAATTATGCATGCAAGACTAAGATAAAATGCATGCATCTAGTTAAACATGCCCATAGGGTAATAGATAAATGCCTGCTTAACCCCAAAATGAATGAAATAGAGGTGGAAAGATGTCTGCAGGAGGTGTTGAAATGCCAGCAGATCATTGAAATGCATGTGACATGTAAGGACATGCCCGCATAAGTATGCAAGCACCCACACATGAAGACTATAATCCCGTGACATGTAAGGACATGCCTGCATAATGAATGTATCAACAATCATCTAGTAAATTCATAAAAGGTAAGCATACATCAATGGCAACATCACAATGTTGCTTCACTTTATTTCCTTTTCTTTATCTAACCATATTGCCACCCCTATCAACCCTGCGTCCAGGTATAACTCTGAGTTAGTGAAAGATTTTGAAGACATTTAAAGCCCACACTTAATGGACATAATTCCTGCAAGTATTGCATTATGCATGCAAAACTAAGATAAAATGCCCATTGCTAGTTAAACATGCCCATAGGCTAATAGATAAATGTCCGTTGAACCCCAAAATGCATGAAATAGAGGTGGAAAGATGCCCACGGGAGGTGTTGAAATTCCCGTGACATGTAAGGACATGCCCACATAAGTATGAAAGCACCCACACATGAGGACTATATGCCTGTGACATGTAAGGACATGCCCGCATAATGAATGTATCAATAGTCATCTAGTAAATTCGTAAAAGGTAAGCATGCATCAATGACAACATCACAATGCTTCTTCACTTTATTTGTTTTTCTCTATCAAACCATATTCAACTTTTTGTGCATTTTTGTGGGCATCTATATGGACTTGTGTGCATATGTTTGAGGGATGCAGGAATTTTATAAGGTAGTGTGGGCATTTTATCAGTGCAATGGGCATTTTCAAACTGGCTATGGGCATTTCTCAACAGGCTGCGAACATTTTTCCAAATCAACTACTTATCCAATTTGGATATTTGATGTAAATGTATTATGCAACTTAAATGTGGGCATATTTAACTAGCTGTGGGAATTTTTAGTGCACCTATGATGCCATGATCAAGCATACAGTTGAAACAAATCAAGGACTTATGGAAATTCATCTCCATCCGAGTGTTCTTACAATATAGTTGAAGTATATCTTTATAAGCTTAGGCTTCCCATAACATATTTACTTTAGTTATACATGTCAAGTGTTTAACTTTATCATTGAAATACCCGTAAAATATAAGTGCATGCCCGCATAATGAATGTATCAACAGTCATCTAGTAAATTCATAAAAGATAAGCATGCATCAATGACAAAGTCACAATGCTACTTCACTTTATTTGTTTTTCTTTACCTAACCATACTGCTCCCCCTATCAATATGTAGACTAATTGCTCCCTTGAAACCTTGTTGGTCTTTTCATCTCAAGATATTTAATTTGTCTCACATATATTTTCAGAATCGATGAAAAGTAATATCTCACAAATGTAGATTTATGTCACAAGGTGTTTGCATGCACTCGACTAATAAGGAACTTTGTGCATCTAGAAGTTTCACCAGTGGTGCCAAATACTAGTAGGTTGGTGAGATGTTTGAGACTAGCTAATGGTGAGAGAGACCACATTTTAGAATGGGTGCACCACCAGAGAAGAGAGACACTAGTTTTTAGCAAGCATCCATAGTGTAGACCTTCCATGCAGGTCTATATAAGTGTTTGTAACAACTATAGAATAAAATATTCTTTAGATTAGTTAATTATCTTATGAAAGGGTGTAACCCTTAAATTTACACGCTCAAAGCCTACAAAGGTGAGCTTCCCTTGTAGTTATTAAATCATCCAATATATTACTATTATTCATATTTCATTATTACAATGATAGTCGGATTCGACTAACGGACAACCAGATTCGGTTGCTCCATTTGGTATCAAAGCTCGGATTTGGCTCCTCCAACACTCAAGCTTGGATTCGTCTCATCATTTCCTCATTTTATTTATGCTGCTTACTCCTCCATTCCCTCACCTTCACACTCCTCTCACTGTTCATCATATTTTCTCCACCACATTTCTTTCCCTCGTCCCCTCTCCACCAGCACCATCCCTCAACTCCATTTCGTCCCTCCTCTTCTACACATCTACCTTCCTCACGTCCTCTCCACATCTGCTCCTCAGCACATCTATTTCTCCTCTCTACTCGTGCGCTCAGCTCCTATAATATTTGCATGCAACCTCCTACTCTACCTTCCACGTGTTCCACCCTTCTTCGCTCCTGCGTGTCCCTTCCCTCACCGCATCCATCATCGCGCCCATCTGCTACCACTCCACCCCACCTATGCAAACCCCTCCACACACCTCCCCTTCAGGTCTGCATCTCGACCTCCTCGCCATCACCATCCTCCACCTACCCTACCTCCATGTTTCCTCTTCCCTCTGCCTACCTCGCCTCCATCACCCAGCCATAATCCCTTCCGTGCTTCATCTTCACGCTGCTACCGCTCCACACCATCGCTCGCCTTAACCCCCAACTCCACGAAATGCCACTCAACATCGTCGCTTGCCTCAACCTTCAAAAACCACGACCTACAAACAATATATTAAAACATAATATAATAAAATATATTATTTCAATATGTCACTTTCATCGTCCAGTAGTTTCGAGCCAACATCAAACCATAAGGCAAAAGGAAATCGACGTCATCCTTACAAAGTGTATCGCCCTAAGGAAAAAATAGAGTTGTCGAAATACAATGGGAGTGAAGACCAATGCATTGCTTGGCTAAACAGAGCAGAAGAATACTTCGACATTTACAACATTCAATCTGATGAGGAGAAGGTGAAATATGCGTCAATGCATATGGAAGGGTACGCCTATAATTGGTACTTATGGTGGAAGAGAGATAATTTTACCTACACCTGGAACTTGTTCAAAAATTATTTTTTTAATAGGTTTCAAGAAATCAAAGAAGATGAATTTTTCACTAAACTTATCAGACTACAACAAGTCAGAAACGTTGAGGAATTCAAACATCGGTGGGAATCCTTATCGACACGAGTATTTGGGTTGTCTGACAAGCAAAGACTCGAAACCTATTTAGGATGTCTTAAACCATACCTCCAAAAAGAGTTAAATTTGCATGACATACCTAACGTAGAAGTAGCAAGACATAAAGCAAAAGCCACAGAATGAAAATTGGAAGGAATTAAAACAAGAGGCGATAACCATTATTGGCAAGAAAAAGAGACACAATGTAGGTACTGTGCAGATACTTGGTCACCCGGTCATCAATGCCACAAACCTCAATCATATGCCTATGAAATGGAAAATAGATCGAATTCATTAACAGTTACACCGATAATAGAAAAAAGAAGAAAAACATATGTTGTCGATGCGGTGATGATTGGACCCCTGGTCATAAATGTAGGAACAATGAGATAATACAATGCAAAATCATCAATGGAAAGGAAGTGCAAGTCTCTACACAAGAGACTTCGTCCGATTCTAATACCGACACCGAGTCAGAATGAAGAATGACACTAGGAAAATACTTAATCTTTGAGAACAAAGCTTCCTTAAAGGAAGTGGCAATGTAACAACTATAAATAAAATATTATTTAGATTAGTTAATTATCTTATGAAAGGGTGTAACCCTTCAGTTTACACGCTCAAAGCCTATAAAGGCGAGCTTCCCTTGTAATTATTAAATCATCCAATATATTATTATTATTCATATTCCATTATTACAATGATAGTCGGATTCGACTAACGGACAACAGGATTCGGTTGCTCCAGTGTCCATGCAGGATCCACACAAGTCTCAGAATTCAATGTTGGTGGGTAACATATGGAGGTTGGTGAGCTATTTGAGACTAGCTATTTTACCCTAGAATTCATAGCAAATATTGTACTTCAAATCTAGGCATACCTCTAGACTCTTACAATGATGTTGGTAGGAAACAAGTATTAGATACTAAATTTCCTCCTCCAAACTATATAGGATATCATATATATTTCAAGCACATATCCTGTAACTTATTAGTATAGGATTTATTTAAGTCTTGAGAAATATTATTAGGAAGAAAAATGAGAAAATGGAACACATGCATCCTTAAAGGATTGAGAAACATCCATCCAAACCAAATCTCCTACTTTCAATGGCATCCTTCTATCATATCTTACCTCCATTTTCCTACCTCATACAACTTAGCAAGTGCAATATTTCAACTCTATGTTATGCTACCAAGAAATTTGAAGTTTGAACCATTTCCAGCCTAGAAGAAATTCCATTATCATGCTCAGCAGTCAATCAATTAAGTTTGAACACTCGGTTTTTTGTTAGATTGGATAGATTCAGAATGTCTCCTAATGGTATCACTTCCATTGGATGACATAAAAGGACTAAACACTATGCTTCAAGGTATGAATCAGCGCCACAAAATCACCTTCTGGGCTACCAAAACATACAACTTCAGAGAATACTTTTTTAGATATATAAAACTTCTCAAATTACCAATTTGGATTTGTTTTCTATTATGAATATATTTATAGAGGGAAAATTTTGATTTCATACTATCTCTTTCTCCCATATCTTCAAAGAATTTAAATTTCCTAAACCATTTTGAAATTAGTAATTAAGGATGGAGATCTTAATATTTGGAAACTCTATTGTTTTTTTCTAGTAAAAGTGTTTTAAAAGTTTGAACATTTTATAAATGGAATGGTTTGTTAACCAGAATATTATGATAAGTGATTACACTCTTGGCTGAAGGAAATTCTTTGTTTTTGTGAAAGAGGTTTAAGGCTAATAAATTCATATTTAAACACATGCTCGCTTTGATCTGTGGATTTATGGTTTCTCTTACATGTACAAGAAGTTAACACAGGCTGCCTTAGTTGTCTAGATTGTGATATGCCTCTGTTTTATTGTTGATTAAAGGTGCTTTAATGTTTGTTTCTTCTTGAAAATTCTCCCAATGTGACTAAAACATTCACACACTGCTGCATGGGTGCTCATAAATGGAAATTAATCCTCAAATTCAACCCATAATTATAAATTAGGCCTATTACTACTTAAATTAAACCAGATTTTAAAATGAAGCTATTCATTGCTGATTAGATACACAATCATGGAGAATTAAGGTTGCTTTCACACCCAGGTTTTCCTAGACTTGAGGCATCAGAATTGTTGCTTCTGTTTCACACACATTGCGCTACTAAGATTTGAGAAACTAATGCCTAGAATGCTGCTATAGGTTTATTTTATGCCCAGAAATCTTCAGAACTCCTTGGTGGACACCCATGCAATATAGGTAGTAACAGGATGTACACCAAAAACAACTTGGATGATGTCTTATGGAAATAAAGAGGAATAGAGAAATAAGGGTGCATCTGCATAAACAACAAAGGAGCAAATATTTACCTTGGGATCAAATTTGCAGAATGATTTAGAGGTTTTCCACCCAGCCATAGGATTTCACTTTACAAAGCCACCCAAAATTTGAGGTCCTAAGTGTGACAAGGGAAACTCTCTCACTCATCCCAAACCCCAAACAATTGTTGAGCAAAAAAAACATTCATCAAAACCTCCAAACCCTCACAAACTGAGCAAGAACAAGTAACGGATAACAAGTCAAAGAAGCATGCTAGATCCTACACAAGCACAAAGCATTCACAAATCAATCAATTGATAGGCATCCCTTCCTGCCCACAAGCACATTCACTTCGATTTCCTTTTTTCCTTTTTTCCTTTTTTCCACTTGTGAAACATGCCCCCCATTATCCCTTCTAAGCAATCATGCGCTTTATTTATTTAATAAAATGCATGGGCATATTTCCCTTTATTACAACTTATATCACAAGCATTACATAATGAAATAAACTAACATGATGGATCCTTCACTAATTTGTACTCATTTAATCCAAATACAAGTTAACATTACTTAGCTTGTGTAGTGTTACAGTTAGAGTGAGGCACCACACTACCAGAATTGGAAGGAGGGAGTGGAGTCACCACTCCATTTCGAGGAAAAACTGATAAACCCTAGGAGGAGAGGATAGGAATAAAAGTTAATAAGATAATTCCACTAGATTAATTAAGGTTTTAGAGTTTATTATGCTACATAGGGTTTTCGATTAATTAAGGTAATTCAATTAGGGTTAAAAAACAAATAGGAAAGAACAACAAATTAACAAAGGAAAGAAAACTAAAATTTACGAGTTTACTTTTGTGAGCTGATTAACCTAAATTTTAAGGTGAAATAGAGGAAAAAGGAAGGGACAAACTAGAAAAAATGTTGATGTAGGCGCTAACGATGCTTGGGTTGAATATGATAGATGTAGAAAACCAGAAACGAGGGCATTTCTCTGCCCGAACAGACTTGCAAACGTTGCTACACCTTCCAACAAAACAAACTTGATCCTGATCTTTGATACAAGGAAATAAAAGACACTAGATCTACCATGTAAAATAATGAAATAATGAAGCATTGGATAGTGACCCAATGTGCCCTCAATACCTTCATATCGTAAATATCCTTGATGTCCAACATGTCCTAGAAACAATGAGTTACAATAACCATTAAAGTACTTAAAACAATAGCAGTAATAATGTTAGGATATTTAGACACTTAGGAGTTAGTTAAGAGCAACTTGTGTAATATATCTGTTAGGTAAAAGTGTGTTTCTTTAGTATGCATTAGTATGCATTTGTAAATATTATAATCCGATGGTCACGATATGTTCTAGACATAGAGTGATCCGACGGTTCAACTTCTCTTAGATCATACCTACCATTGATCCGTGGCTTAACACCCGATTGGTCCATGATCTCTATTTGAAGAGCATGGAGGTTCCTTGGCTAGTTGATCGATTATGAGAAGCTCATGTAACTTTCTTTCTTTTGCATAATAAATTGCTCCAAGTAGCTATTTGGCTGGGGCCATGGACTGTTTCCCTCTCAAGGGTTTTAACCACGTGATAAACATCGATGTGTTGATCTGTGATCTATTTGTGTGAAGCAGTTGCTCAAGGTGTTCGATATTTTGGGAGTACCCTGTGTACCCGAACATGGTATCAGAGTGTTTATGAAGAGCCGCTTTCGGTTTTGATCAAGATCTGGAACTGGTGTTGTCGAAACTTTGAAATGGTTTTGGGTTATGGAGTTTTCATGCATTTGTGGCCTATGGGAGCTATTCCATTGCATATGGAGCATTGTTTCCATTGGGAAATAGTTTTCGTTTCACCGAAAACCATTTCCATTTGATCCAAAACACCCATTTTGACAAATATGAAGGTATAATGTTACAGTGACGGATCTGTTTAAATTTTTTTTTAAATCTTTCATATTTTATCAGTTTTATTATTAGATATTTATTGTTTTAGTCTCGGACTGTTGCCTTCCCTGGCTGTGTATGCTCTTTTCTGTGCACCTTGTGTGATCGCGGCGAATCAGAAACAGAAAGGGAAAGTTTTTTTTCTTCTGTTCTCGGCTACGTATGCTCTTTATCATGCACCTTGTGCAAACACGGCAAATCAAAAACAGTGAAAAAACTTGAAAATGTATACTTTCCGTGTAAGCTCACCAAGATCCAACCCTATTGTGTGGAAAAAGTTTTTTTGTTTTTGTTTTTCATTTTTTAAAGGAAAGAACGGAGAATGAGAGAGAAGAGTAAAAAAAAAAAGCCCCCTTCCTCTTTCCATTCTTTTACGTACCTTTTAAACTTAACTCACTTGGTCCAAAGTTGCTTTATTCCTTAATAGGTCTTGAGTTCAAGTCTTATTAAGCTACTTTTTAGTGCATGCAATTTCTATTTTGAAGTTAATTTATTGTAAAAGTGCATCTCACTTGAATAAAATAAAATAAAAAGTGAGTCACTTAAGTCTTTTAATTTATTGCCACACTATTTAAAGTAACATTATTGTAAAAGTGAACATCACTTATTCTACAAAAGTGATTCACTTAAAAGCAACTTTATTGTAAAGTAATTGTCAAAGGTTGATCTTGGGAAGAGGGGCGTTCTTTTTTTTAGTTGGTCGAGTTAATATCTGCCACATTACTATTGGGGACATCTTCAACATTTTCTTTGATCAAACATAACTTCATCATCCAGAATCAGTTTTCAGTGCCGTTTTTTTTTTAAAACCGCATATTTTTTAATCTCTTTGCATCCAGACAATTAGTTTCTATTCTTTCAACCATTAATTTACAATATGTTCACTCCTTGTGATATTATACTTACAAGTTCTAACTATTTCTCATGGAAATCTCGTATGGAGGATGTTCTGCAAAGTAGGGGACTTTTCAAGATAACCTCAGGGAAAGAAACAAAACCCACTGATGATGATAAGAAAATTAAATGAGCAAATAGATGTGATGAAGCTCGTGGATTGATTGGGATGTCAATCTCTACTGATTTGCGATTCCACATATCTGGAATTGATGAACCTGATAAAGCTTGGGAAAATTTGGAATCTGTGTTTGGTAAACACTATGAAATTCGGGGTCATCAACTTGAGAATGAGTTGATTTCCTTGAATCCAAATGATTTTTCGTGCATTCAAGACTATTTATCTAAGTACAAAACTCTTAGACTCTTATGTGCAGAATGCAAGATTAAGAAAGAAGACAAACAATGTATTTCTCATATTCTTTCCAAACTTGGACCTGCGTATTTTGTTTTTGTATCTACATTGTACTCCATGAAAGAATCCTCGACTGCAACTAGCTATCAAGAGCCTAGTCTTGAATCCTTTTGTGATTCCTTAATTAGAGAGCAAGATAAGCTCATTCATCTTGGAATAATTAACAATGCAGATACATCTGGTAAAGCCTTATTGTCGCAATAGAAAGAAAAGTCCAAGCCTCCCAAGAAACAAAATTTTCGCAATAATAATCCAAACAACAAGGGTCCCAAACCCTCTCAGTCAGCTCCTTATTTAAAAAATTACAAAGGATCCAAGCCAAAAGGAAAGAAGACTGAGCGTCATTGCAAATTTTGTGGGAAATATAATCATGATGAATCTAAGTGTTTCAAGAAGATGGAAACCTTGGAAGCAGCAATGAAGAAGCACCACATCAGCCTAGATTCATCTTCAGAATCTACCTCTCATGGACATCCACTTTGTGCTTCTGGTTACTCTTATACTGCATCTTCTTCTTCTACTTCAATTGAATGGCTCATTGATTCTGGAGCATCGTATCATATGGCTAAGGATCAAGCCATCTTTTTTACTATGCATGAATGCAACACCAAACAAATATTTGTTGGTGATGATAGATCTCTAAGTGTTGTAGGATATGGAACATTTCAAGTAGAAAATGGTCATTTCAGTGATGTAATATGTGTTACAAAAATTTCCTGCAGTTTGTTATCAGTCTATCAAATTACTCATTCAGGTGATGGTAAAACTATGGCGTTTACACCTCACCAAGTTGTGATCAATGATTTTAAAAATCCTCAATTCCTTGCTACTGGAACTATTGATGATACTACTGGGTTGTACAAATTTAACAACTTTGGGTCATCACCTTTTCCTTCAGTTTTTGTTGCTCATAATAATAACTTGAGCAAACTTTGGCATGAGCAATTTGGTCACTTAAATTATCGCTCATTGCAACAACTATGTAAATACAATATGGTGGTTGGTCTTTCGATGGTATCCTACAAGGATGGTGTTTGTTCTGGTTGTGTACTCGAAAAACATCATCGAGACAGTTTTGACAAATGTGCCTCTTGGAATGACTCAGTTCCCTTGGAGCTTGTGCATAGTGACTTGTGTGGCCCTCTTCCATCTGCATCCTTTTTTGGTTTCAAATATTTCTTAAATTTCATTGATGACTACTCCAAACACACTTGGGTTTACTTCCTAAAACTTAAGAGTGAAGTATTTAACATGTTCTTGGCCTACAAGGCCCTTGTTGAAAAACAATCTGGTCATCAAATTATTAAGTTAAGATCTGACAATGGAGGAGAATATGTTAACAACAAGTTCACTACTTTCTGCACTAAACAAGGAATCCAACAACAACACATTGTTCCATATACACCAAAACAAAATGGTGTAGCTGAACGGAAGAACCACACTTTAAAAGAAATGGCTAATTGTATGATCCAATCTAAGGGACTAAGTCTTCTTGAGGCCATAAATTGTGCAAATTACATAGTTAATCGCACACCCACTAAATTTTTACAAGTTATAACATCAGAAGAAGCATGGAGTAAAATTAAACCATATGTAAGTCACTTTCGTGTGTTTGGTTGTGAAGCATGGGCTCACATTCCGGATGAAAAACGGAAAGCATTGTAGCCTAAAAGTGAAAAGTGCATATTTGTTGGATATTCTGAAGATGTAAAAGGTTATAGAATTCTTCACCCCCATTCACATAATATAATCGTTAGAAGAGGTGTTAAATTTGATGAAAATATCTTGGCCTACGAGCATAACTTGGTAGGTGTGCCGTCTTTGGCCTGCAAGCCTAATTCGGCGATTGTGCATTCTTCTTCTTCCAACTTCCTTGACAGGTTTTCAACTCCAGTTTCTGATGATGACAGTGAGGATGAAAATCCACCTCCGCGTGCTCATGTTCCTCCAATTGCACCAGCACCAATGCTTCCTCGATGGGTCCGTTCAACATGTGAAGCAGTTGGTGATCTTGCCAATGATCCTAGAGATCAACGTCAAACACATTCTCAGTTTCATCGAGCCTCTTCTCTTTTGGCTCAAGTTTCCAAGAATCATGATCCAAAAACTTTTGCAGAAGCTTAAGGAAATCTAGATTCGGATTCATCTATGGATGAAGAATATCATTCCTTAATGGTGAATGATACTTGGAATATTGTTCCTTTTCCAAAAGGAAGAAAATTTGTCAGATGTAAATGGGTCTAGATAACTAAGTATGCATCAGATGGAAGTGTTGAAAGACTTAAGGCAAGTTTAGTTGCCAAAGGTTTTTCCCAAGTTGAAGGGATTGACTACAATGAAACCTTTGCTCCTGTCATAAAAATGAATTCCATCCGCCTTGTTCTTTCCCTTGCAGCCTTACATAACTTGAAAGTCCATCAAATAAATGTCAAGGCTGCCTTTTTACATGGTGATTTACAGGAGGAAATTTACATGGAACAACCTCCTGGATATGTTCAGGATAACTCTAGCCTTGTCTGTCTCCTTAAGAAATCCTTATATGGCCTTAAGCAAGCTCCTAGAGCTTGGTATGCCAAAATGGATAGCTTTCTCCTTGACACTGGTTTTTCTAGATGCCATTCTGACCCCAATGTCTATACCATGACAGTAGGAAACCATCACATCATACTTGTTCTTTATGTTGATGATCTTATC
Organism: Pseudotsuga menziesii; assembly: GCA_001517045.1. Lineage (NCBI taxonomy): Eukaryota > Viridiplantae > Streptophyta > Pinopsida > Pinales > Pinaceae > Pseudotsuga > Pseudotsuga menziesii. The sequence goes on from LPNX011106106.1 coordinate 461,165, forward strand.
CTTACGGGTAGTGACCCTAAACTTATAACCCATGTGAAATCCAGTCTTAAGCAAAATTTTGAAATGTCAGACTTAGGACATTTACATTATTTTCTTGGTCTCCAAGTATTGCAAACCAAAGAAGGAATCTTTCTTTCCCAATCTAAGTATTCTTGTGACCTTCTTCATCGCTTTCACATGGAAGATTGTAAACCAGCCCCTTCTCCCTTCTATCCTGGAGTCAAACTTTCTACCACTTGTTCTTCCCCTGAAGTAGATGCCACCTTGTATTGTCAGCTTGTTGGTAGTCTTTTATACTTGACTCATTCTCATCCTGACCTTTCCTTTGCCATTGGTTGTGTTGCCCGCTATATGTAAAATCCTCATGAAAGTCACTAGAAAGCAGCAAAAAGAATACTTCGATATATTTGAGGTACAATTCAGTTTGGGATTCATTAGAGTACAGGGGGGGACTTTTGTTGGTTTATTTCACTAATCCAGATTGGGCCAGTGATCCTGATGATCGAAATTCTACTACAGGTTATGTTTTTAGTCTGGGATATGGACCTCTCACTTGGGCTTGTAAGAAACAACAAGCTCTTGCTCTTTCTTCAACAGAAGTAGAATATTGAGGCATAGTTAATGCCAGTTTGGAAGCTTTATGGCTTCGACATATCCTTTCAGAGTTTGGATTCAAGCAGCAGCAACCTACTCCATTTTGGTGCAACAATCAAAGTGCCATCAATCTTGCCAAAGATCCATTTCTACATCAATGCAACAAACACATTGAGCTACACATGCACTTCATCAGAAATCTTGTTCATGACCTTGTTCTTGAAATGCTCTATTGCCCTACAGATGATCAAGTTGCAGACATCTTCACCAAGTCTCTTATAGAAGCAAATTTTTCTAAACTTTGGTCTATGTTAGGAGTTCAGGAATGTGTCCTTAATGGGGGATAGGCTCTAATGCCTCCTTCCTTCTCCTAATAGTGTCACTTTTGTAAATCCTTCAATCCTATCCCAAGTTGTTCTTAAGGGGGGATGTTAGGATATGTAGACACTTAGGAGTTAGTTAAGATAAAATTGTGTAATATATCCATTAGGTAAAAGTGTGTTTCTTTAGTATGCATTAGTATGCATTTGTATATATTCTAATCCGACGGTCACAATATGTTCTAGACATAAAGTGATCCGACAATTCAACTTCTCTTAGATCACACCTACCATTGATCCATGGCTTAACACTCGATTGGTCCATGATCTCTATTTAAAGAGCATGGAGGGTCCTTGGCTAGTTGATCGATTATGAGAATCTCATGTAAATTTCTTTCTTTTGCATAATAAATTTTGCAAAGTAGCTATTTGGCTGGGGCCATGGAATGTTTCCCTCTCGAGGGTTTTAACCACATGACAAACATCGGTGTGGTTATTTGTGATCTATTTGTGTGAAGTGGTTACTCAAGGTGTTCGGTCTTTTGGGAGTACCCTGTGTACCCGAACAAATAAGAGTGGTGATCTATATTAGATCTAAGTTGTTAATGAAAGACAAAAATATATAACAGTAACATGATATATCATATCTGAACCAATTATAAACTCAACATAAGATGTTAGGGAAAGGCTCCCTTATTCTCAGAAAAAATTATTCTAAACAGACTTCAACATCTTAGTGTTAGGTTACTTGCATGAGACTCAACTAAATAAACATACCTATGAAAGGAGAGAACTCAGATCCAAAAAAGATCCTGAAATAGATCATCCAACCCTCACAAATCAAAAACAATAGCAGCACAGCAGTACGACCAACTCACAATAAAAGGTGACACCAAAGTACTCCAAAAAAGTCACATATGGTAGCGCTATGGTGGATGGCACCTAAATAGGGCTCTTAAGGTCAACGCAAGGGTAGAAATCCCCCCTAAGGGGTCACGCTAGTCATCAAAAAGTTGGGCATCAACATTTAATGGTTGTATAGCTCAATGTTACCATGAAAGGGTCAATCACCAGTCACCATAAGGCTAAACATCAAATACAAGTAAACATGCAATTCAACATAACATAACAACGCACCATGGCTCATGCACATCAAGTCAACGTGAGGGTATGTTACTCGACATTCTAAATTGTATGTGGCCATACGTCTCATGTGTCTCATGCAAAGAGTGGAAGCTCATAATCATCGTCACTGGATAAGGAAGCTCATGTGGTCATCTCATCTTCCTCAGGTTAAATCAAGAAGGGGTATTCAGCCCCTTGAGGATATCCATAGTCCTCGAAATATTTCACACAGTATCAAAAATAAGATATGCACCAACTAATACAAATACAAATCTTAAATGTATACAACTACATTTTTTGGTGTTTTTCTTTCTTTTCATAAATTCCAAGATGGGGACATCTAATTCGTTGTCATTTAACATTGAAATTGGTGTGCCCTCTCTTTCTGTTGATTGTGTGGGAATGATCTCTCGTACCATACTTCTGGTACATCGAATAGTAGGGTGTAGAGGTCGCTGGAGAGGGGAATCAACTACAAAAGCCAATAAAGTCATATCGATATAAATTTTTATTTATTATTGAGATATGTATTTCATTATTTCCAATATCATTGCAATGATCTTTAATTGTTGGATGACTAGCTGAGACAACTGGAGTGTTCATTGGTTCTACCATTTGTTCCTTTTCCATTTGAGCATGAGCAGGTACATGCTTTGCCATTCACAGAAGAAAATCTATTACTACACGTCATGAATTATATATTTGAAATCATAATAAATACTTCTATTTTATAGCATACATACATGAATCGTGGTTAGGATTCTCTCCACTAACATGAGGAAGCTCCCCATCATCATTTGGTACCTATTCGGTACCGCTACAATCGTTGCTTTTGTTGCTCTCACCCTGAAAACCAAAAAAGAAATTTACTTTCCAATGTAAGGATTCATGAATAGATTACACAAGTACATATAATGATGGTATTATTATGGGGAAACTCAATTGTTTTGGTAAGATGTTTGACGCGACTAAGTCTATAAAAACATCAGGCCAATTACACCAAGGTCACTCAAATCACACTATGGGGATGCTTGAAACCATTCATTTATTAAAACAATTTTTCATATTAAGATCTTTCCAATGTTTAAGAAGTTTCAAGTTATCACATATACAAATTTGACATAACATGGAATTTAAGTCCAAAGTAATGTGAGCAAATTGAACATGCACAGATGCTTTTATTTACCTCTGTGTGCATCAATGGGGGAATTGGGGATTGCCCCAAGCTTTTTCAGCATTCCAACACATGTTGAAAACCATACTTGAAGTCGAGCCTCAAGTCTTCTTCAGTGGCTACTTCTTGAAAAGCATTTCCCTTCAATGCATAACGCCATAAAAATTATTTGTTTGGTATAGTGATAAATAAATTATTTGTTCGCTACAGTTACAAAAACGTTTGGCTACAAATAATGATCGTTCGATTCTTACAATTCATCCTCTTAGTTTGTGATATTCACCATGGCCCAGTTTGTGTTGCCCATGTTTTTCTACCATTTCATTTGTCAATTTAGAGGTGTTGAGGATCCTATGAAAGGTTTCAAATATGTTAGATATCGCAACTTAAATATGTTTAAGAGTATAAAAAAATTGAACATTTTTCATTGAAACTATGATATGTGGCATACCTTCTTGAACTCATTGGCCGAGTATTTCCTTGTTTTCTCAATTCTTTCTCCTTTGCATCATCCATGAGCGCCTTCTACTCCTTCTCTAGAGCCATTGGAGGATGCTCATACTTAGTGTTAATTTGCAAATTTTCCCTATAATCTGCCTTGACATATTTCAAATTTAAGCCAGTTGTTGCGGTGACACCATTTTTGTTGAAGGTATCACCAAACAAGTTAACCATGTGGTTCATAAAATCATCTTCAATTTTTCATTTTGTGTGTTCCACAATGTATGAATGGTGGGCCCAAAAATCTCCAAATCCTTCTCATGCAGGTTCTTATTAAAAACATTATTTTCTGCAAAAGCAATATGATCATTAATTAAAAATAATTTCAAGTATGCGGCTTTCAATTACATGAAAAAAAATTGAATTAATTAAATAATACCTACAATATTTGGTATCTTGATTGGAACACAGTCCTTGTCCACCAACAATGTAACGGGAAATGATCCCTTGCTAACCACACATACTTCTCCAGGATAACAAGTTTCACATTCGATGCTACTCTCCTCTCTAACATCCTGTGAAGTAGTATTTGGTGAAGAGCCCAATTGATCTCCAACATCTGGTGAGGTCGTGGCATCTAAAGGGAAATGTTGGTAAGGAGAATCAAATAGCCTCGTTGGTACAGTATATTGACGCTATGTTGAACCATCGCTACTACCAATACTGACATCTACAAATTGTACTTGATGCACATGTGTTGTCTCCAAAAATTCCTACAAAAAAGAAAACTTTAATTGATTAGATCATATCAAAAATAGAGAACTAAAATAACATAAATGAATATATGTCATAGTTCGTAAAAAAGTTCAAAGATGCCACTTACCCCGTATTGTACTATTGTTTTCCTCAAGTCACCAATTCTTGCTTTGATTTATTTAGTCATTGTTGTGATTTTTATCATTGTAGGAAGTTCATGATTGGACTTTTTCAAATCCTTTTTCATAGTTCTCATTGGGTCAATTGAATAAAATAAATCTTCCTCAGTGACCACCTCATCATTGTGATGTGGTGTGCTCTACAAACATTAATCAATAAAATTAGTTGATTTATTTTTATCATTACAAAAATTCACATGAAAAAAAAACATGCATTTGATAATAATAATAATAATAATTACTTTAATCATGTTTAGGTACTATTAGTATAACATTTACCTGATGGGACACCATTGGGGATTTCCCACGATCGTTCTGCCGCAATACAAGAAGCAACACAGTTTCATATTGAAAAGTAAAAATTGAACCATGTCTAACAAACGTGATTAATGAAGAAAATAATTAGTGTTAATATGATAATCATATTTTCTTGACCAAAAGTTGCAGGCGTGTTCTGAGTACCCCCTGCCACAATATAATAAGCATGATATCATCTTGAAATATCATTCTGTTTACAATATGCCTGCACATTGTTTACAATATTCCCGCATGGTATTTACAATATGCCATAACAATGTTTACAATAACGCCCACAAGGGAATTCAATAATGCCCGAAAAGGGCTTGGGATATCCCTGCAAGGGGCTTGAATAATTCCTGCAAGGGGGTGACAATAAGAAGATAAGGAAACCCTCATACCCATAAGACCAAGGTGTACCATAAAGGATAACCAACCCCTTCCACCCATAGGACTGGCAATACCAAGGACTTTAATCTTTGTCAAGCTATCAAAGAGTCATTTCACATATTTAAGTGAAATCATTGTTTAAAAGTTTAAATTGTTTGTATTGTATATATAGCATGGATATTGGAATATTGTCATATAAATATAACTTGGTATGATGTCATGTTTTATGGATGGATGGAATTCTAGGAAACCCATCCCCTTGTACCAACTCTTTATATGGAATAACCCCATCCCTAAGTACAGTCTTGTTATTAGCTTAGATATACTTTATCTTATATTATATTCTTATAGTTACTTACGATACGGTTCAAATAACTTACAGTGCTCCGTCTTCGCTTACGCTTTACCACACAGACAGTAGGGTTTGTAATAGGGATGATTAATTTCAGTAAGTATGAGTTTTAGGTTAGGATAGTCCCACAAAAGTGTGATTTCCCAAGGCTAGTCCCAAGGAGTAGGTATGAGGCCATAGGGTCCAAAGGAAGAGTTTCAGGAGGTTCCTGAGTCATAGGTGTGATTCATAGGGTGGGTAAAAAGGAAGGATAAAAAGTATGTTTCAAAGACATAGATTATAATCTTAGGTCCCCAATATGTAGGTAAGATGGGAGAATATTTCAAGGTCGTTGCTCCTAGAATCATAGGTATTCCGAGTAAATTAAGGAAATCCTTGCTTACACAATGAATTTAAGGTATCTATCTGAAGGTTCAAGGAATTCTTGGGATGTTCAGGTCTATTATTTTATGTGTAGTCTTGAAGGGACATTCATTCCATACTTATATCATTCAATGTAATACTTATAGCCTTCAATGGCAGCATGTAATAGGTGGAAAATTAATTTCTTTATGACTATGACTATTCTGGGTGGAAGAATTGATTCTATGTTCCGACAGTATTGGTTTGATAATTAATTCTGCAACAATATCAAATGTTGAGATAAAGATTTATGGAATTGGATTTCCAAATTATAACAGCAGTTACAAGAGCCCTAACGCGCAGTATACCTCTGCCATGAGACATTTCCCTAATGTTCCTTGGTGATAGTTTAGGTAGTAAGGTACAAACTCGCTAAATATGTAATTTATAAGTGCACCTAAGCAAGTTATGAGAGAGTAGAATTGTTTAGGATTTGTTTTGGCCACTTTTTTGGCATGGGGGGAGGCCCTCAAGGTAATTCTTTGAAAGAATCACCTACAACAAGACTTAAATATAAGCAACAATCCCACTGTTGGTGATATCCAAATAACCCTAAATAGTAAATTCATAACAACATTTGAATGGAAACACCTAAGAAATACTTTGAGGCAGTTTCTAGTTGTTAACCTCAGTCATATCAGCAGAGCTGTAGCAAGGATTCATGGCTACATTACAAAGTTCTACCAAGTATTAGTACTACCCTTCATTTCAAAGAAGGGATGTGGGAAGTCATTAAAGTTCAAACCCCCTTGAAAATTCCACTTAATGAAAAACCTTATAAAAAGTTCAAAGAGACAAGACCAAACATATGCCTTTTCTTACAAATTGGTATTCCTACTGTTTCAACAACTTACACCTACAAGAATGGCTAGTGTGGATCCTTATACTAGTTTTAAATTAATATTTGAACCTCATTTTTACCAAACATAGGAATAAAAAGAATTATATTTATTCAAAAGGTTCATCAATCCATTTGTAGAAATTAAATACTTCCTAAATGATAAGTATATCACAAAGAAACAAGACATTAATTATTCCCCTGAATCAGTCGTAACAACAATGTGCAGACTATTTTGTGTTGGAGTATTAGGTACCTCCACATGGTATAACCGCTGCACCTCTAGGAAAATAAAACAAGTGGTTTAACCACCACTCCTGGTGATAGGGACTTTTGTTGGGTTTCAAATGTTCACCAACATCTGCAGGTTTTGGTGTAACGGCAAACCTTACATGGTATCAGAGCAGAGGTCTCAGGTTCAATTCCCCCGAGCTACGCCAGAGGCAAGGTGTTGGAGTATCGGGTACCTCCACATGGGATAACCACCGCACCTCTGGGAATATAAAACAAGTGGTTTAACCACCACTCCTAGTGATAGGGCCTTGTGCTAGGTTTCAAATGTTCACCAACATCTGCAGGTTTTGGTGTAACAGCAAACCTTACATTTTGTAGCTTATGTTTTGTGTAAAACATTATGAGCTGATGCTTTTTTTTCTGAAATATGTGTCCTATGATTTAATGTAAATCCTAGTAGAAACCCATACCTCACTGGATAAGCTCTTGGTCATGATTTTTCCTACTCACTGAATCACACCGTACCATCCCATACCTAACTGAATTGGTATCATACAAGATAGTACGAGTCGTGAAATCCCTTACAATACAAGACAAGATTGTATATCTATCCACATTATATATATATCCACTATCCATAAGTGGGGTCGATTGTCAAGGTTTATAGGAAGTAGGTGAAGTATTTTTTGTATAAAACCATCCATCCTAATCAATCAGTGGAGGGCAGATAGGAGAAAACCCTGACTGTATATATCAATAAAACCCTGACTGTATCTATCCCCGTTTCAACTTTCTATTCCTTCTTCCTCACTCATTTATTCTTCTCATCCATGTTATACATCATCCTTTGATCATAGGTATTACTTCTGAGGATAGGTTTTATGATGGATTTTCTGTTGGGGGTAGGGGGAGCCATCGTAAAAGAGCTCTACATTAGGAATGCTGACCTATAGTGTATATGTTCACTTTTGGGATTTCCCTGAGGTCTCTTTTTCATGAAATAAACATACATTAGAGAGAATTTGAGGTCAAAAAAGGGCCTCAAAAGGACCAAAATGTACTATAAAAATCAACCAATTACATTCTAGTAGATGACATCATCCCCCATGGTTG
>LPNX011106106.1:469872-507502 GCA_001517045.1 Pseudotsuga menziesii
AGAAATAAAAACATGACTGTATCTATCAATAGAAACCTGACTGGAATTTATTGACTGAACCTATAAATAAAACCCGGACTAGAAAAGGAGTTAAAGGATTAAATGAAAGCAGTTGACTTACCGAATACATCTCTGCTGACCAAAAATATACTTATATCGTATCCTGGTCCTAAAGCTACCTTAGCCTATGCATTTCCTGATGCCTTAGTGACATTCACCTTTGCTTATGGGTCTTTACCTCAATATTCCAATGTCCCTCTATGTAGATTTTGGAGATGAAGGGGGTGGACAACCTTGAGGATAGAAAAAACCCAAAGCTAGGATACCATTAAAATTGAGTTGTATCTTAATGCCCACCCAATAAAAATCTTCCTGTAGGAAGAACCCGTACTGTAAAAAAAAATCAAATAAGAAATTTATATGGTGCAGCTTAAGGGTTTCACCACACTCACAAGCTAGCTTTCTGGTTGTGTCAAGGAAGGGGTTCGTTGAACGAACAAGAGCTTCCTTCTCTATAACCTTGGAACCTCCTCTGCAACCTTGGAACCTCCTCTATGACCTCGGGCCTAGTTCGTGGGTGAGGTAAGTAAAAAACCTCCTATGAAATCTTGGAACCTCCTTTGCGACCTCATGCCTAGTTAGTGGGTGAGGTAACTGAAAACCCTCCTCTGCAACCTTGGAACCTCCTCTGCGACCTTGGGCCTAGTTCATGGGTGAGGTAAGTGAAACCTGTAAATTTTGTTTGTCGCGACATGGGGGAGGTAAGATGGATAGTTTTAATTTTTTTTTAATGTTTATTAATTACGTTTTTTATTTTTAATGTTTATTAATATTTTAATGTTTATTATTACTTTAATGTTTATTTTTTTAATGTGATTTACTACCTTTCCTTGAATCCAATAATTCCACTACCCCCCTTTGGGGAAGGATAAATCCAGAGACTTATTCCAGCAACACGGAGGCAAGGTAGCAGAAAAACCCGGTTAAACTTAAGATGAGAGATGTTTGTTTGGGATACAAGGTACTATATTAAAAATTTAATGACAATTTCAATGATGATGAAACTGACGACATCAATACTTATGATCATTATCATCATCATCATCACCATCACCACCATACTGATCATCATGATAATCATTGTCATCATTATAATCATCATCATAATTATTTCCATTGCCATCGTCATTGTTAATGATCATCATTACCATCGTCATAAACAACACCATCGTCATTGTCATCATCGTCGTCATCGTCATAAACAACACCATCGACATCATAATCATCATTAGTGATGATGATGATGATGTTGATAGTGAAATCATCATTTCCTCCGTAGTCAACAGGATTATCATGATCATTGTCTTTATGGCCATTATTGTCATCATAGAGAACATCATCGTCAATAGACCCTTTCTTGAAAAAAAATTGTCATATGAGTGTTATATGGTGACCATTTCGAAGTTTGACACACAGAGGATGCTTAATAAAGTCCACTATCAATAAGACTTGAGACAACTAGCATAAGTAAGTAATAAGGTTAGATGGAATTCATTGTATATTACAATTAATTGATTACAAATCTTTAAATCCTAAAAATGTGTAAAATTCATTTAATTACAACCTTGATAAATAGGAATTTAACTAGTATTAGGTAATTACTATAACTACTAAATTATTACCTTTTATAACCCCTGCTTTACACCACCGGTCCACCACATTAATGCACACATAAATGAAGATAGTACACTATGAACATAGTTCCTAGGATATATCTCCATATCAATTATGTCATGGTTCTCATCTATCACTAGTACATGTGAACATTTTTCCCACAGCAAATCGTCGATCATTTTGATGATAATGATTGCGATTATTCTAATGAGTATGAACATGATGATGATGATGAAGATGAACATGATGATCATGATTATTATGATAACATTGATGACAATGATGATTATAACATTGACAATGATGAGGTTGAGGATGAGGATGAGGTTGATTATGATGACGATGATGAAGATGGTGACGATGAGGATGGCGATGATGATGAAGATGGTGATGATGAGAATGGCAATGATGATGATGATGATTATTATGATACCATTGATGATCATAAATATGAAGATGATGATGGTTGCTATTATTCTAATGAGGATGACATGATGATGATGATTGCTATTATTCTAATGAGTATGAAGATGATGATGATGATGAAGATGAACATGAGGTTGATTATGATGTCGATGATGAAGATGATGATGATGAAGATGGTGATGATGATGATGATACCATTGATTATCATAAAGATGAAGATGATGATGATGATACCATTGATTATCATAAATATGAAGATGATGATGGTTGCGATTATTCTAATAAGGATGACATGATGATGATGATTGTGATTATTCTAAAGAGTATGAACATGATGATGATGATGATGATGATAACATTGATGACAATGATGATTATAAGATTGACGATGATGAGGTTGAGGATGAGGATGAGGTTGATTATGAATTTGATGATGAAGATGATGAATATGGTGATGATGATGATGATGATGATGATGATGATGATGATGATGATGATACCATTGATGATCATAAATATGAAGATGATGATGGTTGCGATTGTTCTAATGAGGATGACATGATGATGATGATTGCAATTATTCTAATGAGTATGAACGTGATGATGATGATGATGATGATGATGATAACATCAATGACGATGATGAGGCTGAGGATGAGGATGAGGTTGATTATGATGTCGATGATGATGATCATGAAGATGGTGATGATGGTGATGATGAGGATGATGAGGATGATTATGATTATGATACCATTAATAATCATATAGATGAAGATGATGGTGGTTGTGATTATTCTAATGAGGATGACATGATGATGATGATTTCTATTATTCTAATGATTATGAACATGGTGATGATGATGAAGATGAAAATGAGGTGGATTATGATGTCGATGATGATGATGATGAAGATGGTGATGATGGTGATGATGATGATACCATTGATGATCATAAAGATGAATATGGTGATGATGATGATGGTGATGATGATGATGATGATGATGATGATGATGATGATACCATTGATGATCATAAAGATGAAGATGATGATGGTTGTTATTATTCTAATGAGGATGGCATGATAATGATGATTGCGATTATTCTAATGAGTATGAAAATGATGATGATGATGAACATGAAAATGACGATGATGATAATGATTAAATTGATGAAGATGATGATTATAACATTAACGATGATGAGGTTGAGGATGAGGATGACGTTGATTATGATGCCGACGATGACGATGATGATGATGATGATGACGATGATGACGATGATGATGATGATGATTATGATACCATTGATGATCATTGTTGGCAAGGGGTTTGGGGCAAGTGAGTTGTGCAGCGTCACGGCAACTGTGTAACCTCACGTGGTACCGCGCAAGGGCAGATCAGTGCGATAAGCGGGAAAATAACAACGTTTTTAATATTTTATGTATATTTTGACTAAGTTTTGTTGCAATAGGTCAGTAGCAGTTAGAATTCAGTTAGTAGTGGACCCTTGATGTAAAGGCATAAGCCTATTTATAGATCTATTTTGAGGAGCAAGGGAGCTATTGTGGGAAGTAGTGAACAATTGTATGTGATTGTATGTATGATTGTATGGTTAATATCGGTGAGATATGTTTTATGGATAATTTTTTGTCTTAACTACGACTTTAGCTAGGATTCTTCCTGATGTATGCAGTCTCTAGTTTTGGAGAAGAATTGTGTAATGCGGTACATTTGCGCAAGGTTAATATGATGCAATGAGTATGGCTCAATTCTTGTCTGTTGTTATAGATCTGTTATGATGCTACGACTCTATTTTGTTACAATGGCATAATATAGATGCCATTCAGTCTCTTTCTACTATATCGATGTGATCTATGTTAAATTTTCATATGCTTAACTAAGACATCAGTATTTCATTTCATTTTCATAACAAAAGCATATAAACAGGATCACTGAAAGATAGACAAGCACAACCAAATAAAAGGAACAAAAAGATTTATCCTGGGAAAACCCTAAAGGAAAAAACCCAGCAAAAGCTTCCTCAATATAGATGCCCCAAAAAGATAAAAGATAAACTAGCAAGGAGATCAAAGCCCGATCCTCCTCCTTCTCCAGCTACTTCTCTTCTCCACTAATGCGCTACACAAGTGAGAGTGTGTGCTCAAATGAGGAGAGCTACACCTCTATTTATATTCATCCGTTCACTTCAATTAACTCATCCGACATGTAGGCTCGAGTTAATCATGTAGGCTCAAGTTACACATGTAGGCTCAAGTAACCACACTGGGGTGCTAATGACCCACCTTTACAATTAGAGGGGACAACCTCATGACTCTTATTAGTTCTTCCGATTAGAAGCATCGAGGTACAATATAATACAAGTGGTTCTCCTGGTAGGACCATCGGGGACCACAAAAATATACATATAGAATATTCTTTGAAGTTACAATATTTCAGCACTCCCCCTTAATGAGAAGGGTATTCTACAACAACATCAACAACAACAATAGTAGGAGAGGACATCATCAGGGTAACACATCTATAAATCATTGGAATCTTTTCAACATTATGTAGTCTTCATCTTCAATCTTCAGTCTTCATCATCATTAATACTTTGACTGCTTCGATCAACAACATCTTCAGCACTTTGACCTTTCGATCAGCAACATCATCTTCAGCACTTTGACCTTTCGATCAGCAACATCTTCTTCAGCACTTTGGAATTTCGATAAGAAACAACATCATCATCATACTCTGATCTTTCGATTAGAAACATCATCATGAAAACATCATCAAAACATCAACATCATCATCATCAAAATGTCATCATCATCACATTCTGATCTTTTAATCAGAATCATCATTATCATCAGCCTCTAATATTTTGATCAGAAACATCATCAACCGAACATCATCATACTCTAACATCAACTCATCATCATATTATGATCTTTCGATCAGTACGTCATCGTCATCATATTTTGATAATACGGCATCATCATCATCAGGATCTCATCATCATCACATTTTGATCTTTCGATCAAAAACATCATCATCATCATCATTGCATTCTAATCTTTCGATTAGAAAACATCATCATCATCAACAACATCATAATCATAAGCAACTTCTGATCTTCCGATCAGAAAATATCGTCATCATCATATTCTGATCTTTCGATCAGAGAACATCATCATCAGCAACTTCTGATCTTTCGATCAGAGAAACATCATCATCATCATATTCTGATCTTTCGATCAAAGAACATCATCATTGTCAGCAACAGCATCATCATCATATTCTAATGTTTTGATCAGAGAACATCATCATCGTCAGCAACTTCTGATCTTTCGATCAGAGAAACATCATCATCATCATATTCTGATCTTTCGATCAGAGAACATCATCATCATCATATTCTGATCTTTCAATTAGTACGTCGTCATCATCATAAAAACATCAACATCATCAAAACATCAACATGATCCTTCCTTTCAGAATTACGGGATTTAGGTCTTTACGAAGTTACTAACGATCCTTCCTTTCGGAATTATGGGATTTAGGTCTTTACGGAGTTACTAACAATCCTTCCTTTCGAAATTACGGGATAAACACATTTGTGGAACTCAGACAATCCTTCCTATTGGAATTATGGGATCAACACATCTGTGGAACTCAGACAATCCTTTCTATTGGAATTACGGGATCAATTCAATGATCCTTCCTTTCAGAATTACAGGATTTAGGTCTTTACAGAGTTACTAACGATCCTTCCTTTCGGAATTACGGGATCAACATAGATGTGGAACTTAGAAAATCCTTCCTATTGGAATTACAGGATCAACACATCTATGGAACTCAGACAATCCTTCCTATTGGAAATACGAGATCAATTTAATGATCCTTCCTTTCAGAATTACGAAATTTATGTCTTTACGGAGTTACTAATGATCCTTCCTTTCAGAATTACAGGATCAACCCATATGTGGAACTCAAAAAATCCTTCCTCTAGGAATTACAGGATCAACACACGTTCTTGAGTACCGAAGTCACCGGATCTGTTCTGAACCAAATTTCAAGGATGATACAATCCTACCACATTCATAGGGACCGAAATCTTCGGATACATTTTGAACCGAGGTTCAGGGATGATGCAATCCACCACTTTCATGGGGGCTAAGACCTCTGGATACATTTTGAACTGAGGTTCAGGGATGATGCAATCCACCACTTTCACGAGGGCTGAGACCTCCAGATAAATTTTGAACCGAAGTTAAAGGATGATGCAATCCTACCACTTTCACGAGGGCCGAGACCTCTGGATACATTTTGAACCGAGGTTTAGGGATGATGCAATCCACCACTTTCACGAGGGTCGAGACCTATGGATACATTTTGAACCGAAGTTTAGGGATGATGCAATCCTACCACATTCACAGGGGGCAAGACCTCCAGATACATTTTGAACCGAAGTTCAGGGATGATGCAATCCCACCACATTCACAGGGGCTGAGACCTCCAGATACATTTTGGACAGATGTCCCAAGATCATACAATCCCTCTTCATTCTCGAGGACCGAGGTCACCCGATCACTTTTGGACAAATGTCCCAGGATGATACAATCCCTCTTCATTCTCGAGGACCGAGGTCTCTGGATCACTTTAGGGAAAGTGCCCAGGGATGATACAATCCCACTGCAACATCACTACTCCCCCTTTCAAGGAAGGTCTTTTCGAACAACACCAAGCTTGTCTCGAAATTGTTCGAACTTTACCCAAGACAGAGGCTTCATCAGTACATCATCATTCAAAGCAGCATCATCTACATCTTCAGTATAGAAATACAAAATCATCATCATCTACATCTACAGTATGTAAATACTGAAACATCATCTATATCTTTAGTATGGGAATACTGAGACATAATCATCTACATCTTATCTCATATGTAGAAATATCAAATTTTTATGTGTTACACTCGGAACATAGGGTTCTCTGTCATCACAAATATGGTTATCACATAGAATAATTGTAGTATCCATTTTCAGGTCAAAGAGACCTGATATCAGCTTCTGAAGCCATATTACTTCACAACTTAGCAGAGCAATCTGATATGTATTTTGCTTCAGCCGTGCTACGAGAAACACGGGATTGTTTCCTGCTAAACCATGAACTCATAGCAGACCCCAAACAAAAGCATCTACCTAATGTGCTTTTCCTTTCTAAGATACTTACAGCCCAATCTGTATCTGTGTAGCCATACAATCTATACTCATGGCTACCATCATAGTATAGACCAAATTCTATAGTCCCTTTCAGATATCTCATCACATGTTTTGCAGTTACTAGGTGAACCCGTCTTGGTTGAACAAGATATTGACTTAAGGTGTTCACAGCAAAACAAATGTCTAGTCTGGAATTTGTTTAGTACATTAATGACCCAATGATCTGTCTGTAATGATTCACATCCACTAACTCTGATGAGTCATCAGCTAATAGATTCAGGTTGGAGTCCATGGGTGTGGCCATGGATTTGCATTCCAACATATTGAATCTCTTTGATATCTCTACCGCATACTTTCCTTGGTTGAGAAAGATTTCTTTTGAACTTTGTCATATTTCCAGACCTAGGAAATAGTGCATTAACCCAAGGTTTTTCATCTCAAATTATTCTGCTAGTTTCTTCTTGCTTTCCATGATCTGTTTCTCCTTCCCTGTCAAGAATAAGTCATTCACATATAATATCAGGATGACAAGTTCATCTTCTACAACCTTGAGATAAAGGTTAGGATCAGCTTTACTCTTGGTAAAGCCCATAATTGACAGGAAACGGTCTATCCTTCCATACCAAGCTTTGGGAGCTTTCTTCATGCCATAGAGGGCCTTCTTCAACTTACATATATGAGTCCATATGTCTTCAACTTCAAATCCTTTCGATGTAAAACTCTTCCCCAATCATACCATTAAGGAAGGATTGTCTTTACTTCATCATGGAAGCAACTACCATCATAGTTCTGAAGGAAGTGTACCTTGCTTCCTGGAGTAAGTGTCTCTTCAGAATTAATTCCCTCTTTCTTATAGAAACCTCTAGCCACAAGTCTTTCCTTACTTCTATCAGCGACATATTTTATCTTGTAAATCCATTTGTAAGATACCACATTCTTGCTTTCTGGTTTGAGTACTATATCCCAAACATCATTCTAGTATTCTTTTATCATAATATCTTCCATGAGTTCATCTTGTCATATCATCAACATATCCTAGTCTTTTGCATTCAACTTTGAAGGTAGGAACCCAAAATTCTCGATCCATCAGGAAGCTGTCCATCATGTCGTACCGTGTCGAACTCATATATCTTCTGAGTCACTCCCCATGAAGTGGAGTATTATCTTCCTTCTTCATTCGGTATAGGTGGTTCTATGCTTGATATATACTGGTCAATAGAGTATGTCATGTCATAGTCTATTCCTTCTTAGGAAAATCACAAACCTTGCTTTGTACACTTGTTCTTGTATATCCATATGGAGGATACTACATACTTTCCTTTATGTCTCGAAATCATATCGTATACATCATTCCCCATTATCAACTGTTATTATTTGATCATAGCTTCTTTCATAGAATTCTTTTCTTCATCTTGAGTTATCTCTCATACCCATGGTAGTCTTCATCCTTCGAGGTGGATCTACCGCTCTTTGAAGCTCTTTCTTCCGTCATGGTGTCTCTGACCTTGGGAGCTTCAGATTCATGTTTATTGAATTGTCATCACTTGTTCTTTGGAACAAGTCTCATCCTTATTTTCTTGTAGGAGGTTGTACAGGACCTTTCCTACAATTCAAATGCACCAGTTGCATGGCTAGAAATATTTCATAAATCATATGCATAACGACAAATTCTTTTGCATCATGCAACTGTTTAGCCAATACAACATTCATCCATATCTCACAGAAAATTTCTAGACTAATCCAATATGTCAGCAAAGAGGTTTGATAAGTAGCAATAGAGAGTTGTATAGCACCATGAGCTACTTACCCATCACATGCATATTAGTAGTATATAGTCATTAATGCAAACAATCTATCATGCATAACACATCAACTGAATATAATCAAATGTAAAACAATATCATGAAATGACAATTGAATACTTATCTTTTATTTGTTTCGTGGGTAGAATCCATCTTGATCATTCTGCTTTATCATCATTTCTTATCTAAATGATAAGATGGATAAGAGGTTCGTCAAGAATTGAGTTCTTCATATTCCTCATCGCTTGAGGGATCTCCTTTGAATGGTGATAGCTTGATCTTCAATTTGCTCCCATCTTTCTTCTTCTCTTCTTATGAGACGAGCTTCTTCTTCTTCCCAAAGTCAACTGAAAGTAATCACTTTCTTCTGGCACACATTCCTCGCATGAATGAATCCTATGATCATGGGAGGCCATTCAAGGTGGCTATCACCACTTCTGCATTCTTTGCTTCTATTGATTCAAGATGTTATGCATTCTGAATCTTCACATTCTTCAACTGTTTTCTCAAATCCATCTTCTGAATTATGTTCTTATCTTCAAATAGCTTGATCAAGAAATCAAACATCTTCGGTGTCTTTAGGGAAGACACTTGTGGTACAATTTGATTCGTGATTGAATAAACAGTGATCTTCTTGGCCTTGATCAAGTTCTTCTTGTGTAAGGCTTTGAGGCTCATCTCCCTCTAGAACTGGAACCTCTATACTCATGTAGGTGTCCAATTCATTTTCTTCAGAGAGATCAAATACTTTCATGCTTGGAAGTTTTCAACTTCACCAATATTATCATCAATATGATGTGATAGATCACTTTGAAACGAGAACCTCAAATGCAAATAGCAAAATATTAGATCTTACCGATTTGAGGTGTCTGTCCTGCTTCTGAAGCTGGCTAATCTAGGGTTTGTCAGAGAAACCCTAATTTTCAAAACTTGGAATATTTTAGATATTATTGGATAGAAATATATATCTCTTCAAATGGAGCTGTCCAGTGTACTCCTTTTCTGAAAACAGTGGAGGGAAGATCCTGGAATAGGAAGCCCTAGTTTTCCAATTTCTTCTGCAGAAATTCCTTTTACTGTTTAATTTATATCTCCAAAATTAATACTTATATGTGTATGAAATTTATAACTAGGGTAACCTCACATGTCTTTGATCCAACACCATAGGTTTCATCAGAGTTGGTTTCACCAATTTGTAGTTATGATCATTTTCCCAACGTGACCTGTTACAGGACTATTCAGAATAGTGAAGTTGTACGGAATGCCACGTGTCACTGGTTCATCTTCAGGTTCTGAAATTCGGACCACAGAAAGTAAAGTCCGTTATCTTTCTGGAACATCTTCAAGAATTCCATTTGGACCTCTGTAGCCCAAGCTATAGTAATTCTTCCCAGGTGTCCTGTTTATGGATGAATTCTAGAAGAGGCTGGAACCCTAACTTGGAGGGATCATATCGCCAATAATATAGAGAATCGGAGGATGAATTTTGGACATGTACATCAGGATTGTATCTTCAGCTTATGGAATTTTCAGCTCTTGATCCTTTTCCAATATCAGAATATAGCAAAAGTACCAAAAATTAGCAGTTTTAGTATTTAGGGTTTTTCTAGCACGAGGTCAAACTAGGGTTTGACTTTCCGAAAGATTCACCCAACCAAAAATCTTGATCCAGGTCTCTAAACTTCGATTTTGATGAGGAGAGAAATCCTATGCTGGTCTCACTCAAAAATTCCTCTTCTACAAGAAGCCCTAATTTCCCGCACCGAAAACTAAAAATGCTCGGAATCAAATTCCGCTTCAACAGAAAGATGTGCCCTTCAATGGAGAGTCAGCCTAGCCTTCTTTTGCTGATCAATTGTAGAGAGAGAACCAAAAATTAAGAATCCCTAGCTTCTGTAGCTGCATAATGTCTTCTTTCAGGGTGGCTCTGATACCATGTTAAATTTTCATATGCTTAACTAAGACATCAGTATTTCATTTCATTTTCATAACAAAAGCATATAAACATGATCACTGAAAGATAGACAAGAACAACCAAACAAAAGGAACACAAAGATTTATCCTAGAAAAACCCTAAAGGGAAAAACCCATCAAAATCTTCCTCAATATAGATGCCCCAAAAAGATAAAAGATAAAACCAGCAAGGAGATCAAATCCTGATCCTCCTCCTTCTCCAGCTACTTCTCTTCTCCACTAATGCGCTACACAAGTGAGAGACATGTGTACTCAAATGAGGAGAGCTACACCTCTATTTATATTCATCCGTTCACTTCAATTAACTCATACGACATGTAGGCTCGAGTTACACATGTAGGCTCAAGTAACCACACTGGGGTGCTATTGACCCACCTTTATAATTAGAGGGGACAACCTCATGACTCTTATTAGTTCTTCTGATTAGAAGCATCGGGGTACAATATAATACAAGTGGTTCTCCCAGTAGGACCATCGGGGACCACAAAAAGATACATATAGAATATTCTTCGAAGTTACAATATTTCAACAATCTGTTGCTTTTATGTTGATGCAATCTATGTTTCTGTAACCATTTGATGCGATATGAGTAATGATGTTCCATGAATAATGCTGCAATATTGTGATATTGTGTGATGATTACATAAGTTATGGTGTCGCTCCATTGGATCCCCATATCCTCCTCTCCCACTATCAGAAACTCGGTTCTAGCAGCTCTCCCTCGAACGCCTCGGGTGAGACCTCGTTTGCTCCGTAGACGTTGTTGGGCAGGGTAAAACCTGTATGGGCCGGTGCTCGGGGAGATCGCACTATAGGGCGTCGATAGAGTGGGAACCCTTGTCGACAAAGCTTTGTTGGTGGGTTTCACCAACAAATGGTTTCATTGTCGAGACTGAGTTGCAAATAGGAGGGGGATATGTTCTGGCATCTGACTCAATCAGAGATTGAGGGATGGTTTGATCTGAAGTTGCGGGAGTTTACTGAAGCCGAAAACCAGAATCCTAAGTTGTCAAAGGGCCACTAGTTGGATAGATATATCCATGACGGCCATCATGAATGGTTCTTTTGTGAATTCCATGTGCTCTTGCATGAATGGTTGGCAAAGTTTGCTAAGCGAAAGACAAACTTTCAAGGAGGAGAGCCAACATCCTAGACCACAGAATTGATCTAGGCACTACAAGAAACCAGTAATAAGGCATCACGAGCAGTCGAGGTATGGTTGGATAGTATCTTAGAAGGACACATCACTAGGTTTTCCATTGATACTAATAAATATTTTAGCGAAATAGAAAGGGATTTTTTCAGTGGACCTCGAGGAAGATTCTTATTGTCACTACCACTGTCGATTAAGCAACTAATCTGCGAAAAGGGTATCCTAAATATGGACCAAGAGTAGTGGACTCTAGTGTGCAGGGGATGTAGGCACTGTGACAGAAAGGGGGGAAATGCATAAGGAAGTAAGGGGTAGATGGGCATGAGGTTTGGTGAGAATGTGAAGGTCACCGAAGAAACAAGTGTTTGTACAAGGGGAGGAGCAAGGTTTCAAGAAAAGAGGTAGAGGACGAGAGAAGGTCCTGCTGAAGTCGAAGTATGATACAATGAAGAACAACCACACAGGCTGAAGCAACCTTTTTGTGACAACAACGACATATAGGCCCAGGCTACACCTGGAAGAACGACAGGATCGAACCCCAGCAGTAACGTGTCTACTCCTCTATGAACTACTACACCACAAGGAAGGAACATGCATTCTACATAGACTTGCCCGACGTGTCAGCAACAGTCTAGTAATAGAGCACCAGCAGGAGGAAGAAGGTCTAGAATGGCGGGATATGAAATGAAGTTTTCGATATTCAATGGAAATGGCATTGACGATATAGAGCAGTACCGGTTCTTATGTGAAGCAATCTGGACTGCTCAACAAACTATCGATGATGATGTCAAGAAAAGTCACCTAGCCACTACTCTGAGGGGCCGTGCATTGGAATGGTTTATGAGATTCACATGGGTGCCTCAGGGAGGTACTGCAAAAACATTGGACGAGATCAGAACAGGGCTATTTGAGGAATTTAAGAAGCCTAAGTCTGAAGCTCAGTACATTACTGAATTAAAAGAGATCAAATAATTCCCCAATGAAACGATTTGGGATTTTGATCAGCGATTTAAGACATTGATGGCATGGATCAGTTTTTAGATGAGCGACATTCAGCATAAAGAATGGTTTATCGTGGCGCTTGTCCCTCATATCCAAAAACCATTAATGCAACAAAATATTGGGACGTAGAGAAAAGCTCTAGAAACCGCAATGAAATTGGAGGCATCACCAGTAGGGGAAACTGCCATTGGAATGAATCAGATTCAGGCCCAGTTGGCCAATTTGACACTACAATTGCAAGACATCAAAAAGGCCAAGGATGATCGCGATGATCTTTGGTTCACCCGTTGCCATGTAAGTAGACATACCAAGGATACATGCCCAACGTTTCGGAACTATTTTCTATCAGGAGCTCCTAATCCGTTGAGTGGTGATGGTGCACCATCGTGCCGCATCTGCCAGGTCTATGGGCATCGACATGAGAACTATGATTGCATGCAGAAGATGTTTACCAAAGTATAAATTTTGTATTTTACATTTTGTAATTCAGTCGGACATGATGACAAAAATTGTCGTGCTTATAATTTGCTCTAGGAAAGGACGTATGATTCATACTTTGTGAAAGGGGAGGACCCCCAGACAGTGCAAGCACAGCCGCAAGTAGTAAAACTAGCAGCATAGGTATTGTATACACCACTGCCTCCATTGTAGTTTGTCCCTGCACAACCCCAACAACAGTTTATAGCACAGCCTCAGTTCGCACCACAGCCACAAATGGTGGTATAACCACAGTATAACTACACACCACGACTACAGTATAATCAGCCACAATATGTTCAAGCCACGCACTATGTCTAGCAGCAACCTAACCCGCTGCAGAAACAAATGGCCCAACCATGGTATCAACAAGGAGGAGTTAGAGGAGGATTCCCCAGAGGGTTCTAAGGTCGAGGAGGAGGATTTTGTAGCAGAGGAGGATGAGGTCATGAATCAATCCAGTGCTACACCTGTGGGGTATTTGGGCATTACCAAAGGGATTTCCCTCATGCGCAGTGCACAGACTGTGCAGCCAGCTATCATAATCTCAAACATTTCCCTCAGTTGATTGCAAAATGGCAGGCAGGTCAAATTCCTTAGTTACAGAATGCGCAGAATCAGAATTAGCCTGCATTCCAAGTACAGAACTAGCCGATAATGCAGAACCAGGTCCCACCGCAGACTCAGACTCAGAACCCGCCTCAGAAATAGAACCAACTAATGAATCAACCATTGAATTTGAACCCGCCTTTGAACTAGGGATTGAGAGTTGCCACTATTCATGTCGAACCGCGGATGGAGGATGTCAATGTTAGGATTGTCACTCGTGCTGGTGCGACAACTAGAGATGATGGACCATGGCTACAAGTTCGGCTTGCTGGTAAGAAGAAGGTCGCATTTGATATTACGACAAAGAAATATACCTTGTTTGACGCAAAGGATGTAATTAAGAGAAATCCGAGTAAGTTGCCAATTATTGATATGCCTTTCACTTTCGACCCCTCTGTAGAAGCAGGACCATCGTGACAGCATGGTACCCTGCGCAAGTTCTTTGCAATTTGTTTATCGATGGAAAGGGACTCGGATGCCCTTGTCAAGCTTGAGACATTATTGCACCTCCTAGATAAGACTGTGAATGATTATGCTATGAATTCCTTGCAAAAAAGGAAGATCGGCAAGGAGATGAGGATAAATGTCCAGATTGGATATTATGAGGTTGACTCGGTCATTTTCGACGTTGCATCAGATGTAAACATCCTGACAAATCAAACCTGGAAATTGATGGGCAATCCAACATTGGGATGGTCACCGATACAGCTACGTTTAGCAAACCAGGCGAAGGTTCAGCCCATTGGTCGTATTTCAAGCTTGGTTGTTGACATTGAAGGTATGAAAACACATGCTGACTTTGACGTGATAGAAGTTGTAGGATATGGTGGTTCATTTCCTATGCTGCTAGGAATTGGATGGGCTAACGATAGCATGGTAGTTAACAACTTCAAAAAACATGTTATGACATTTAAAAACCAAGATGTTAGGGTCATTGCTCCTATGGACCCTCAGGAAGGACGGCAATATATCCAACCAGTAAAGGATGAAGTTGGGAGAAGTTGGGATCATTCTTATAACATCTCTGGGGACTATATCCACCCTACTGTCAATGGTGAACTTGGATGGCACAGCGCAAGTTCCGCATCCTCTGACTCTGACAATGCTCTAGAAAATTGGCAGAATCGGTTGCATGAGGTATCATTCAGAAAGTGTGGGTTGATTACACAGTATCTTTGACATGTTGCGACTAAGACTGTCAAGTTGCCCATTTATGAAGGACTGTTGGGACTATCTAAGTTCTTTCAAGAATTTGAATAAAAAGTGTTTGAACCGCAAAGGATACTGACTCTTGATGTAGCACTAAAGGCTACTCCGGCTCGATGGTGGGTGACACACAAACGGACAAAACCATGATTGGGAGCAGTGTCGTAGGTTCATGATGGTCCACTTTGGCAACGTATAGGTCTATCATGCTGGGAGATATGATGGAAGAAATGACCCTGCCAGTCATTTGATCGAGTGTCAAATGTTATGGACATCGCGACCCAAAGATGAGTGGTTCATGCTTTTTTCATACTATAGAAGAGATGCCAAGATCCTAGTATGTGGCAGCAGAATTATGCAGAACCATTACCACTTGGGAGGAGTTATCAGTTTGCTTTGTGTAAACGTTTAGCTTCCAAGACGCCAACCCCAAGCTATGTAATGCTTTACACATTATCCGCGACGTAGTACTAAAAGTCATCCCTGTCGCATACCTCATTGATCCTCATGCAAATTTCTCCATCCAATCCATGATGACGTGCTACAACTTGTCTAGGGAACCTGAAGATGATGACGAGCTGTGAAATATTAATATTCCAGAGTCTGAAGGAAGTCATGGTGTCGCAGCTCCCAACATACCGACGGACTCGATGAATCAGCCACTGAGGATCCAGAAAGTTAACATTGGGTAGGCAGAAAATCTGAAATTTGTAATGTCAGAGACTATTGCGGCAAAGAGACGATGGCCAAAGTCACAGATCTACTACATGAATTCCAGTACCTTTTCCCAACGCAATTTTCAAAAATCAAAGGGATACTCGGCAACGTGTGGGAAATGAAGATTCTACTCAAGCCAAATGCAAAACCAATACACCAGAGGCCATATAGACTAAACCCGCGATACAAGGATTGCGTGAAAGCTGAGATCGATAGGATGCTCGATGCTGGGATCATTGAACCTGTAGAAAAATTAGAGTGGATAAGCCTGGTGGTGGTCCAAGATAAGAAGACTGGTGAAATATGCATTTGTGTCGATCTGAGAAAGTTGAATGATGTGTTTGTGCACGATCCGTTCCCAACCCATTTTACAGATGAAGTCCTAGAAGGTGTAGGCATCCAGGAGGTATATTCCTTCACAGATGGCTTTTCGAGATACCATCAAATTGGATTGCGAGGGAGGATCACCATAAAAGTATGTTTGTCACCAAGTGGGGTTGTTTCCAATATACCGTCATGCCATTTTGGCTGAAGAATGCACCCGCTGTATTCTCCCGTGTAGTCATCGTTGTATTTAAATATTTTATTCAAAAATTCCTGCAGGTATATATGGATGACTAGACCGTCTATGGCCTGATTAAAGACCATCTAGACAATCTGTGATTGATGCTGGAATGATGTAGATAGCATCAGATTGCATTAAATTCAAAAAAATGAATTTTCTATGCACCCTTTGGCATGCTACTTCGGCACATCGTATGCAAAGAAGGTCTGTTGGTAGATCCGGCGAAGATTGCACTAATCCTTAGTTTACCACCGCCGACGAATGTAAAGATGATCCAGGAAACACTGGGACATACGGGATACTATCACAATTTTATCAGGGGATACACTGCGATTACCACTCCCATGGAAAATCTATTAAAGAAAGACGTTGTGTTTGAATGGACTCTAGAATGTCAAGGAAGCTTCGACACCCTGAAGGCCAAGATGGCCTCTGCACCAATCCTGGTTTTCCCTAATTGGAATAAAGAATTCCATGTGCATGTTGATGCTTCTTCTACTATGTTAGGGGTTGTTCTTGCACAGCCAGGCGACGGCGACTTGGATCATCCAATAGCATATGCCAGTAGAAAGTTATCATTTGCTGAACGAAATTATACCACGACAAAAAGGGAAGGCCTAGAGAGGGTTTATGCTCTGCAAAAGTTCAAGCACTATTTGTTGGGAGAACATTTCAAGATGTTCACTGATCATTCTACTTTACAATACCTAGTCAATAATCCTATGTTGGGAGGGAGAATCTGTAGGTGGTTGCTTTTGTTCCAAGAGTTTGATTTTGAAATAGTGGATGATCACTATATGCCAATAATTCAGTTTTTGTCTACTGGTGTCGCCCTAGTAGACATGTCGATTAGCCAAAAGAAGAAGTTGGTCGTAAAAGACTCTGATTTTCAACTAATTGCTGGACAGCTATATAAACTTGGACTGGATGAAATATTGCGACGGTGTGTCTTACCGCATGAGTAGGGTCCCATTCTAGAAGAAGCACATGCAGGAATCGTGGGAGGTCACTATGGAGGCCGCGCTACTGCATGAAAAGTGTTGTGTGCTGGGCTATGGTGGCCCACATTGCATAATGATGCCTTAGACTATGCAAGGAGCTATGATGTCTACCAATGGGTTGGTAAACCATCACGGAGGGATGAGATGTCACTGGTGCCATAGTTGACTCTGAAACCATTTGACAAATGGGCTGTAGATTTTGTGGGTCCTATCAATCCACCAGGTAAGTGAACTGGAGCCCACTATATTATTACTGCAACTGACTACCTAACTCGGTGGGTGGAAGTTGCACCAGTCATTGATTGTATCGCTATGACAGCAGCACAGTTTATTTTTGAGAAAATTGTGATGCGATTTGGGTGTCCTAGAATCCTGATGAGTGACTAGGGTAGACATTTTGTCAACCAGACAGTAAAAGCACTAACTGAGTATCTCTAGATACAACATAAGAGGAGTACACCAAACCACCTACACGAAAATGGTATTGTTGAGGCCTTCAACAAAATTTTGGAGACAGCGTTGACCAAGGTATGTAATGATAACCGCGATGACGGAGATTTAAAAATTCCTATAGTTCTGTGGGCCTATCACACTACTTGCAAATGGCTAACAGGTCAGACACCATTTAAGTTGGTTTATGGGAAAGAGGCAGTCATGCCAATGGAGTATATTGTTCCCAACTTGCACATTGCCACAACAATGGGCATGGATGATGTAGAGGCATTAGCAGAACGTGCTGCGCAATTCATTCAGCTTGAAGAAGATCGTTTCATCGTAGGCTTCTAGCAACAAGTTGCGAAGGATCGATAGAAGGCATGGCATGATCGCCATATTAAGCACAAACAGTTTGTGATAGGAGATCTAGTGCTGTTATACGATAGTAAGTTCATTAAGCATCCAGGTAAGTTACAAATGAACTAGTTAGGTCCCTATCTTGTCCAGTCCATTACATCTGGCGGTGCAGTTCAATTACAACAATTAGATGGCGCCATGTTGCCAAAGCTCATTAACGACAGTCAATTGAATCCCTACAAAAAAGGGTCAGCAATGCGCACCACATGAAGTGTTGAAAAAAAAAAGAATATTTTAGTTCAATAGCGCAAGGTGAGCCCTCATGGAGAGGCTGCACAAGGTTAAAATTGTTAATGGTAACCCATTGACCCTTTGTGACAGTTGCAAGGCTATGGGGTAGTAAAATCAAGTAATAAATGCAGGTAGTTAAACCAGGTAGTTGGCAGTGCTTGTTGAAGCAACCCGCATTAATGGGTGATCCGACCGTTAGAAGCATAAGATCGTTTGTAGATTTAGCGTCATTAATACCTTATTTAGAAATAATGGTGAAGTTAGATTTGGTAATGATGGATTTGGATTGGAAGTGGCTATAAAACACCACACGGAATGCATTGGATGGCATTCTTTAGTTACGTGAGAAGAAGTAGAAGATGATTTTTTTGCAGAATGTTGAGTGAAGTGCAGTTCAAGCTGTTGAGTGTATTTTCCAGTTTTGAGGGGTAAGGGATGTTGAGCGGCCTTGACGCTATTGAAATTTTGAGTGAGTATGAATCCCCCATTTAGCCCACAGCTATGGAAGAATAAATCATGATTATTCTAGTGGCTTCGTTGTCCATTCCTAAGTGAAAGAGGAAAACTCAAAGACCTAGTCCTACGCCACTAGAGAAGAGGCAAACTCGCACGTCTGCGAAGATGCGGGGAGAAGGCACTACACAAACTGGGTTGTCGAGCTTAGGAGATATTGATTCCATGGCACCTTGGGGTGTCTCGGTGCATGATATTTTGGGATACGTTGCTCCTACGTGTCCAGGATCCAAGCCACGGTAACAGTCGAAGAATCAGATGTACCTGCCCAAGTTTCCAACGCTGCCGAAAGGGATGACGTGCTTAGTCAATATCATCCTTGCATTAATCAGGCTCAAGTTCGATGATCATGACATGCTCTTGCTTAAATATTTCTGGGATGGGCCATATGAATCCGTCCATATGGCGCCTGGTATCCCCATTCAGCTATTTTCAAAACCATGGGTTAGTGTGTTAGACAAGTCTGGTTTATCGGGGCTCATTAATATGCCCCATTTTGGCCGCTTGAATGAAGCACATGCGTGTGTAAAGAAACTATTGGCATGTTTCCATGGAGGGATGCTTTGGTTGAATACGCTAATCCCTATCACCGTTGACTTGATTGTAAGAATTACTAGTTTTCTGAAGGCTAGGGAGCACTCAGCACAGTATATTCATGGAAGAGATACAGATAAGAAACTTGTGAAGCAGCTAAAGGAGCGCTTCGGTTTACAATGGGATGGTCATGCTTATCACATTGACAATATTAACTCCTAGATGGTGTGCATTGGTGCAAGAATTCTAGCTAGAAAGGTTGTACACGGCAATCGACTAGTCCAATGCAATTCAGGTGTTGTCGCCTGTGCCCATAAATGTGCTGAGGGGGTACAAATGATTTGGTCTTTATTTTTGTTAAATCAGTTGCTTGAAGATGCACTTGCTGCTCAGACAGGGCGTCCCTTTTCTTATATTTGGATGTTGATTTGTATCGCTCTCGTTTCTTGGATGGAACATGAAGACTACCAACCAATGGCGGTTGAGGCAGTCAAGGTTTGCCACGGTGCCCACTATCAGAACCTATGGTGGGTCGAAGAGCCAAGTCGACAAACAGATTGTGCCATTCATTTCTGGATCTATTGGGAAGCGTTGTAGGATGTCACCATTGCTATTCCTAGATTTTCTCCCTATTCCACAGCCAAGTATCAACAGATCCTTCATTTTGTTATTGGACCCCACTCCATTCATATTCAGGCCAGGCGGGACCCCGATCGGCGGTGGCTACCATTGCCTTATAAAGTCACCATGGAAGATTTGGATGCTATTGTGGAATATTGGTCAGGGGACTGGTGCGTCCTGGTGATTTGGGAGGAGTTAGCTAAGGAGTTGCCCCTGGATGCCCCTGAAGAACCTGCCCCACAGGAATTGAGTACCCATGACTCCGATAATGAGTCATCAACAGATCCTGAAGATGCAAGAGGAGACTCACACCAAATGGAGTCAAGAGTATGAGGCGGGAACTGGTACCAAATCGGGGATGGAAGGCCAACTACAGTGGCTTATCAAAGCCGTCACTGATTCATCTACGGATGCGACTACGAAAATCTGTGAATCAAACCATGAATAATTTGGTGTGGTAAGAGATAGACTAGAGTCCATTTTTTATATTATTTCCAAACAAACATTGACAAGACCTCTGCTGTAGGACATCCCATCGATCAGCACTGAGCCCCAGGCTAGGAACGTGCAAGTTCCCCTAACTGTGATCGACGACGGTAATGAATAATTTCACCAGTAGTTGTACCCAATCTAGAGCGTGACTTTACATCTGAACAAACTATCCGGTATAGCGTTGGTTGAGTTACAGCATGGCACCGCACTGGAGTTGGCAGCACGGTAAAAATATTTGGCTGAGGGCTATGTCGAATCCCAGAATACTGCTGAGAAGCTGCAAAAGGAAGTAGAGGAGTTGCACCAGGTCCGCGTGCAGTTAACAGAGGAGAAGTTACGAGAAATCAACCAGCTGAACGAGACACAAGGCAAGTTGTAGCGGAAGGCTGCTAAAGAGATTACCAACCTCAAGAAGGCACAAGACCTCCTGATTGTTGAACAAGCATAGCTGTGTGCCTGGTGTAGCGAAGTTGAGAAAGCTATTTCTGATGCCTACCAAAACATTTTTGACAACACCACAGGGCTCACCCCAGTCAAAAAGGCCAAGTGATTAGGGAAAACTCTAGTTCAACTTCAAGATAATAACTTGCTGCTCTAGGCCCAGGTACAAGCCACAACATCGTCGGAGCAGGTTGCGGAGCACAAGAAATCCATTAAAGAAATTGCCACTCAGTTTGACACCATGGAGCAAGAGGCTAAAACTGTTATGGAGGTGACCACGTATTTTTGGCAAAGTATTGTTCAGGATGAGCAACTTGATCAAATGACTGCGCAGGTGCAAGAGGCACAGGGCCAACTAACAACCCTAAAGAAATCACTGAAGGCCATGCCATTGATGGTGCAGATCACCTGGGCCACAAAACTAAAGGATCTATAGCAGCGAGTTGCCTGGGCACAAGAACACCAGCAAAAGCATCACGAGCAGCTTGACAAATTCCAAGAAATCGATGGCCAGTTGGCTGTTAAGGTCGTCGCCACACTCCAAGTTGTTCAAGAGAATTGACAAAAGGTTGACAACAAGGCTAGTGAGGAGCAACCCACCCTGCAAACTTTGAATAATTGTTAGAGTATCGCCAGTAAATTCCAGCTACATGTTCATGAAATTGTGTAGCAATTTGAAAATTTTAAGGACAAGACTTCAACACACACCCTGTCGACTTGATGTGGATCGAGGGAAACCCACAAAACTGTTTTGGGGGCCTATTGGAAAGGGGTTTGGGGCAAGTGAGTTGCGTAGCATCGCGGTAGCTGCGCAAGCTCACGCTATACCGCACAAGGGAAAATCAACGCAATAAGCGGGAAAATAACCGCTTTTTGAATATTTATGTATATTTTGACCAAGTTTTGTTGCAATAGGTCAGTAGCAGTTAGAAGTCAGTTAGTAGTGGACCCTTCATGTAAAGGCATAAGCCTATTTATAGATCTATTTTGAGGATCAAGGGAGAAGTTGTGGATAGTAATGAACAATTGTATGTGATTGTATGTGTGATTGTATGGATAAGATCTGGTGCGATCTGTTTTATGGAGAATTTTCTGTCTTAACTGTGATTTTATCTGGGTTTCTTCCTGATGTATACAGTCTCTAGTTTTGGAGAAGAATTGTGTAATGCGGTACATTTGTGCAAGGTTAATATGATGCGATGAGTATTGCTCAATTCTTGTCTGTTGTTATAGATCTGTTATGATGTTGCGACTCTGTTTTGTTATAATGGCATAATATAGATGCGATTCAGTCTCTTTCTGCTATATCGATGCGATTTGTTGCTTTTATGTTGATGCAATCTATGTTTCTGTAACCGTTTCAATGCGCTATGAGTAATTATGTTCCATGAATAATGCTGCAATATTGTGATACTATGTGATGATTTCATAAGTTATGATGTCCCTCTGTCGGATCCCCATATCCTCCTCTCCCACTGTTGGAAACTCGGTTCTGACAGCTCTCCCTTGAATTCCTTGGGTGAGACCTCGTCTGCTCCACAGACGTTGCTCGGCAAGGTAAAACCTGTCTGGGCCGGTGCTCAGGGCAATTGCACTGTAGGGAATCAACAGAGTGGGAACCCCTGTCGACGAAGCTTTGTTGGTGGGTTTCGCCAACAATCATAAAGATGAAGATGATGATGGTTGCGATTATTCTAATGAGGATGACATGATGATGATGATTACAATTATTCTAATGAGTATGAACATGATAATGATGATGAATATGAACATGATGATGATGATGATGATGATAACATTGATGACGATGATAATTATAACATTGACGATGATGAGGCTGAGATGAGGATGAGGTTGATTATGATGTCGATAATGATGATGATTAATATGGTGATGATGAGGATGAGGATGATGATGATTATGATACCATTGATGATCATAAAGATGAATATGATGATGGTTTCGATTATTCTAATGAGGATGACTTGTTGATGATGATTTGTATTATTGTAATGATTATGAAAATCATCATGATGATGATGATGATGATGATGAAGATGAAAATGAGGTGGATTATGATGTCGATGATGGCAATGATGAAGATGGTGATGATGATGATGATGATGATGATGATGATGCCATTGAAGGTCATAAAGATGAAGACGATGATGATGATGATGATGATGATGATGATACCATTGATGATCATAAATATGAATATGATGATGGTTGCGATTATTCTAATGAGGATGACATGATGATGATGATTTCTATTATTCATCATCAATATCATCATCATCAACTTCTTCATATTTATCATCGTCCACTACAGATTTGCTATCGTTGAAAGGATCGCTCATATCAGTATCATCATCAACATCATTTTTGGTTATATATTCATCATCAATATCATCACTAAGTTCAAAAGAGTCTGCTATGTTATTTGGATGATAAAATTCTTGATCGGATTCTTCATCTAACACATTTGCGGTGGCCAACTGCTCCCGATCTACATCACCTTCTTCTTTGACATTGTCTTCTTCCTCTAGTGGATTATACTTGATCGGTCGTCCTCTTGTGGATTATACCATGAAATTGGGAACTATTATACTTTGTTGATGGATTTGACATGCCAAATGCGAGGAATATTGATAATTTTTGCTAAATTTAGAAGATACTAACTAATGTACACCATGGATTTATATACCATATATCCATGCCCAATAGAACCCTTGGGACATACTCTTTGTCTAATAAAATTCTTCAATGACTTCAAATTCCTTTCCACCATCCACAATGATCTTATGTGTACATGTCCACACAATTCAATATCCTCAACTTGGTGTATGAGATAGTTTTCTTGTGCAATGAAAAATCCTGGAGGTAAATACTTCTTCATTTCACACATTAGACAAGGAACTTCCCTCTTCCAATACCTAATATCTTCTTTATGGATTTCTTTATATGAAAGCCACCTACAAATGATGCAAGAAAATAACAGTGATAAACAAGATTAAGCATATATAATAAAGTTTATATATGTAACATACAATATGTCAATAAGCTATGCAACAAAGTGAACAAACATTTTCATGCATAGAAATCGTTACTTACTTCATGTATTTACCAAGATCATATATAACTTGTTTTATGTTTTCGTCAAAGCTATCTGGGAGAGACAGAGGTAGAACATACTGTAACAAAAAGAAATTGATCATTATTTATTTAATTTCCAAAAAGAAACAAGAATTACTAAATAGATGTACTAAATGGAAATTATATACATATATAATTAATTTAATGAATGTATGCCAATCATGAGTTTTAACACCACCAAAATTGTCATTTTTCATTAAGATATTTTGTATGTTCGACGAAAACCCAATTGAAAACCTTATTTTCTGAATGACCTCTTTTATATCATTGTTGTGTTGCTCTGTCAATAACCATGGAATACTGATATTTCGGTACTCCTCTCAGGCATTGGAATTAATTACACTTTTCAATGTGTGATTGGCTTCTGCAATGTCACTACAGATTTTTTCCAATTTTATATTTGTCAATCCTTCCATCTAAGATTCTCCATATCATTTATGTTGCATTCTTCTTGATATGCATTGTATCAAACAAATGATCTATTTGTAGGTTCTCGTAGTAAGGCAACCTACTGAATTGTATGGGATAGCTCTTCATTCCTCATGGAATCCCATTCATTCCTTCATGACATTCAATATTAAACATAAACAAAAACACATTAACAATAATTCATGACACCTGTGGTAGAGAAAATTCAATTAAAATATAAAATTCATAATATTACATATTAATATGCTACATATACAATTTGCATACCATGACGATGTCTATTATATTCCAACTTCCATAGGTGAGGTGTAATTCTTTGTGGTTTCTTGCCATTCTCTTCTTTACCATTGAATTTTTTTTTTCTCGGTAGTTTGATACCTATGGTTCTTAGGGAGGAAGTTCATGTACTCATGTACTCATAAAACACCTCCTTTCTTAAACTTCTTGAACAACGAGATTTTATCCTAAGACCACAAACTGGAAATGCAAATTTTCCCTTTGTTTGAAGACCTACAATATGTATGTATTAATGTTATAAGCATCAAAATATTATTAATTTAAATTAAAAAAATCCATGATCTTTACCTTAAAAACATATTAATTTAAAGTGCAACAGAAATTTACATACCACAAAAATGTGTTAATCGGGGAGTGTCATGAATTGTCCATGCAAGTATTCCATGGAACTGAAATTTTTTTCTGCCCTATTGGTCTAGAGATGTCATACATAGTGATGCAACACATAACTTTAATAGCTCGTCGATAAGAGGATCAATATATACATTCATATCTTTAACTTGGTACTTACCTAATTCATTCAACAAAATACGATGTTATTCAGTTCTCATGTAGAAATGAATCAAAGAAATGAAATAATATAATTACTTTCGAACAAATACCTGGAATAATCATTGCCAACATTGTGTGCTCTCTCTTTATCGACATCCAACGAGGAAGGTTATTGTTTATGACGAAAATAGACCACACTGAGTAAGTAATGAATCTATCCAAATGGATTGAAACCGTCACCTTCCAATGAAATTCTAACATTACAAGGTTCATCTTTAAAAATTGGCCATTTTTCTTCGATGTTCTTCAATGTAGAACCATTTGCAGGCATGCGAGGAACACCATATTCACTTATGTTCTTTGCGTGGTAATCCATAAATTGTGCTATACTTTGGCACCTAAATAGTCATTGGAAACATGGAATTGTGGGAATATAATGAAGAGCTTTGCGAGGCACTTTTTTTGTTACTTGATCAGTTTGATATCTACTAATTTCACATTGTGGGCATTTGTTTTCTAATGCATATTTTCCATAATATATAATATGATCATTGGGACATGCATCAATAGATTGATAGTCCATTCCAATTTCTTTCATAATCAATAATACCTCTCGGCATGTACATGATAAATTACAGTGATGGTGGTAATAGAAATTCACCCAACAGTGTACAACATTGACAAAAAAAAATGAAATTTAAACAATATAAATCATAAATATTGCTTATCCCTAATTTATGAATTAATTAACACTAAAAATAGAGGAAAATAGTGAACTTTTCAATATACCATGTGAAGATGCAATTAAAACATTACATACCTTAGGATCTATGTGAAACAAGTGTTTGACAAACCATTCAAAACTTTCAAGTTCACCAACAACAATAAAGCAGATAGAAGATTGTTTGTTGAGCCTTCATAAAGAGGTTCTTGGGACTTCTCAAGTAGAGGAACATCATGAATATCATGGAGGTTGTCCTCATCCAATGGAGCAAATGTGTCTTAAATCAAACTATTTATCTCATCTTCATAATTTGTATCAATAACGTTATCTTTGTCCATAGGATCTTTAAGAACTTTATCTTCAATATTATGATATCCATGTTCATCACCTTGTAAAGTAGTATTTATATTATAATTATGTGGAAAATAGCTCTCTGGCGGTCGAAATTTAGGGAGCATTGTCTTTATAATTACAAAAAATGTAATAACATTAGTGTATAATATACAACACATAAATTTTAAATGATAAAACATTTTGTGAATACATGATCAGTACTATTAGAAGTACATTATCTAATGAATAACTTCTTACCAAGGGACAATATTCAAATCCCCCTTCAACATGCCCCTTCTCCTTACAATGTTTCTCAACACTTGTTCTTAAAATTCTTCTCATTCAAAAAACCCTGCAATCATTGCAAGGGATATAACACTTTCCATCACCCTTCGCCTCCAATGTTGCCTTAAACTCAACATACCTCTTATTATTTTCTTCCTACATATATTTCTTTGGCGTTCTAATAGCATATAAGAACCAAAAAAACTCAATCAATGTATAAGTAAATTAAATAGAGTATATATATATATATATATATATATTAAAGGAGACACAATATTAAAGGACATGACATGGAAAATAACAAATTTAAATTAGTAAATTCAAGTTGACTATACTTTGACATGTTGCATATCACAA
Source organism: Pseudotsuga menziesii (assembly GCA_001517045.1). NCBI lineage: Eukaryota > Viridiplantae > Streptophyta > Pinopsida > Pinales > Pinaceae > Pseudotsuga > Pseudotsuga menziesii. The sequence continues at coordinate 497,460 of LPNX011106106.1, forward strand.
ACAATACCCATCCTTTCCAAATTATTAAGGAATAAGTTAGTACTAGGGTCTATTCTTACCACCAACCACTATATTTTCAATATATAGTGATAAAATTTAAATCTCCCCCCCCCCCACAATGGTTATGTTCTCCCAAGTTAGGAAACATGATTTTTTCACAAGCACATGGGATCACAATGCTTAAACAATCTTTCACATAGGATATTACAACATGCTAGTTTACCCCTCTATAAATAAGAAGCTAAACAAATGAAACATTTCAAAAGAAATGATCATGTTTCCCTAATTAGTTCATCTTCATCTTTTTTTAATCAGACAATGATTAAGATACAAATCCTGATGACTATATTTACTCATTGGAAAAATATTAGTTCACTAACCACAAACCTCAATGAAAAACTACAATTTTACAAAGATTTTGAAATTACCTAAAACACCCATTAATCTAAGACAAATCCATTATTTCTCATGTACTTTCCCTAAAAAAATTATAAACTCTATCATGATACATTCAAATCAATACCTCCTTATAATCATCCATCTCTTTCCATGTTGGTATTGGATGTGATAGTATTGAGGAGAAAATGAATAGTCGACTCACTTTATATATGACCCTACATATTAAAGGAGACAAAAAATTTAAAAATACTAACCTGGAAACCAAAGGAGATCAAAAATTCGATGTCTACCAGACTCTTGAAATCATAGATCAAACAATAAGAAAAAAAAAATTGCAACTATAGAAAAAAATTGATGAAATATATCTTAAGAACATGTATTTATAAACCAATGATCGTGGTGGTTACAGCAAAAATGTACAACGGTCAAATTTCAACAATAAGAAAAAGAATGATTGTTACTGTGATGACCATTGATTTGCAAATGTTTAGAGTTTCGTCGCTAGAGTGACGAACGTGTGTCTTCGTCGCAATAGAGATGATTTTTCGTCTCTATAGAGACAAATAGTCATTTACATCACAATAACGATGATGATTGGTGGCCAGAACAATTTCTTTTCAAAATATTTATCAATTTATCCACGAAAATTACCATTTTAACTTATTCGTGGAAATATTTTGTGGAACTTTTGAGCCATATGTACTAGTGTACGAAAGACATTATCCCTTGTTCTTTCTCGTGACATTGTGTGTTGATAGTTGCGATACTTAACGAAATGAGACAATACGTTATTTTAAACATTATGTGGAAATGTTGCGTCATTTGTGAAGATGTCCATCCAATATTTACATTTAATGGAATTGTTTGCTAATTGATTGTATGAAGTTTTCAATTTGGTATTTGGTCTTTGTAGGAATAATACTGGTAATTTGCTTCTTGTCCTTTTCGTCGATCATTACGACTCTTGTGATTTGGATGATGATACGGTACTCGAGTTGCTTGTGAAGTATTTTTAGGAACTTCAAATTTTTGTGCCTTTAAATATTTTTGTGATTGTTTTTTGAAACCATTTTCTATTGATGCTTGTAGCGATGTGACAATATGATTGTTCTTCTAAAATCGAGCATTGACAAGCTTTGTATTGCTTCCCTTTTCTGATGTTTAAATTTGATCCTTTGGTGACTTCTCTATTGCATCAGTCATCCTTTCCTTGTCAATAATTGCTCCCTTGCAACCTAGTTTTTCTTGTAAATATTTATTCTCTTGCTTTAGCTTCTTAACTTGTATAAGCATGCCTAATTAAGTTTCCTTAAGTGTAAGAGTTATTCCTTATAGTTTGACTTGACAACGTCATATTGATTGTCTTTATCTTTTTCATTTCTTTCTTTTAAGCTTCTTAATTGCTCTAGCAATTCTTAATTAACATTTTTTAAGGAAGAGCTTTCTTCGTTCTTACCTGATAATTGTTCTTTAAGACCTTGATTCTCCTCTTCTAACTGTTGATTGCATTGAACTTTATCCTTTGCCTTCTTGATTTGTAGAATCCATTTCTAATTATGATCTTTTAAATGAGAGATCTCTTCTTCTTTACCTGCAATAACCTTGTCAAAATCCTTCTATATCGTCTGTATTGATTTCTCATTCCCCTACGACATCACCCTTGATATTTCTTTGTAGTCTTCATACGACGCAACTTTTGATTCTAACTTCATGTTAATGTCCTGTAATTTTTGTAGGGAAATATCATAAACTTATTTTCATCATTTAAGATAAAATTGCCCAATGTTTCTATCCACGATAATCCCAAAATTAGGTCACCATCACTACTCCACAAGGATCTAACTATAAATTGCGAGGCGCCAGTATAATCTACAATGTTCAGTTGTAAATTGCTTATTTCATATTCTTTGTTATTCCAAAAGTCTAACCTTTCACCTATATTTGACTCTAGAATCACTAATATAATTATTACATTCAACGGGAGCAATATAAATAGCAATGTATTTCCCTCTAATTATTCCTTTTATTCAAAATAACACTGAAACATAAGTTTTTGAAGTGCTTAGAAATCTTCCTTGTTTTTCGCATGAAACTCCATTTCTTTTGTCATCACATTTTTTGTCAATATTCCTTCTAAAATACCTTGATTGTGACTTTAATTAAAGCTTCAACCCACTTTTTCAATGTAACCATGGGTTAAAAATACCCTTATAACTCCCTTATATAATTACTTAAGATTCACTAGTCTTCTAAAACTTTAATAATATTATTTATAATGTATATTTTTCCTTTTTTTTAAATACTCCTTCAACGTCTTTAAAAAACACTATTTATCTTCACATCCTTTAATATTTTATTTCTCCCAAATTTTAATACTTCCCTAAAATAAAATCTATTATAAACTTCTCTACTTCTTTTATAAAACGCTATTTATCTTTACATCCTTTAATATTTTATTTCTCCCAAGTTTTAATACTTCCCTAAATAAAATCTATTATATTTCATTTTAAACTTCTTTACTTCTTTTATAAAACACTATTTATCTTCATATCCTTTAATATTTTATTTCTCCCAAGTTTTAATACTTCCCTAAAATAAAATCTATTATATTTCATTTTAAACTTCTCTACTTCTTTTATATACCCTTGAACTTTACTTCTCCTTGATTACTTTTCTTTTATACCCTTTATATAAAATATTTAATACCTCTACTTAAAAAAAACTATTTTTAAAGTTACTTCTTTATTATATCTCTCCCACATGAAAAGCCTGTAAATGTTATTCGATTGCTTAAATATAATGAACTTTTGAATTCTAAATAAATTTATGAATATATTAAGAGTTTCTTTATTTTTTTTATTCTTTCATTATCTACTTAATTTATTGACATCTTTAGATTTTAATGAATCAACCCCTTGAATAATTTGTCGATTTGAATGGGTGCATCGATGGGTAGAGTCGATGGCAATGTATTCACCCGTAATCGTGGTAACCCCTTGAGGATATATGTGAAGGATATGTCGCAGTTTAATTCTTGGATGGTGGCCAGATCACAGGTTAATTCTGGTTTGGAATGGCGTGCAATTCTATATTCTCTTAGGTAAATATTGATATTTCGTAATATTTTGTAATTTTTGTTTTATATTTCTTAACCTAACATGGCAGCGGAGTAATGGTTTCTTACACATAATTTCCTTAGTTGTAGATAGCCAAGGGTTGTTGTGGTCAAAGACCAAGATCATAGGAACTCCAAGGATTGGTTAGACAAAGTCTGAAAAGGTATGGCCAAAGTCTTGGATCAAGAACGAGGCTCTGATACCACTGAAATGACAAAATCATTTTTTAAGGAAATAATCAGCACAAATAAGTCAAATTACAATAATCCATGAATAATAAAATATATGATTGATAAGATAATTGTGATATTACAATGAGAATGTTGCTTGTATAAATGCCCATGTTGAATGCCCTTTTGTAAAGAGACATAATCTTTCATCAAGGTGTCTCTTCATTTAGTATTAATTTATTTTATTATTAATATTTATGAATTTTATTTATTATATATTTTGTTCATTATAATTTCCATAATGATCTTGGTGATATTTATATTTTGCATTTTACCTCGTTATTTAAAAAGAAAGACATGATCTTTTATTTTGCTAAAAAAAAATTACATATAGGTTTCCCTCAGATAGATATTATGTTCTTGACATTCCATATGTGATGTGCTTATATTTCTATTAAATCGCTAAATATAAGAAAGTTATGCATATGATCACTCTATCACAATGAGTTCAAGATTTTCACTCATGAGGCAACCATTGGAATATCCAAAGTTGTTTATAAATCACTTGCATAGCCCTAAACCTTGAGTGTTTTAGTTGTGTGGTTCTTAAAATTGAAAATTTTGGTCAATTGTTCATGTTTTCAATCTATTTTTCCTTCATAAGTAACATCTTCAATATTAAAATCATTGATGGAACTATCATATGCATCTTCTTTCACATTATAGACTTAGTGATAATTTAAGTTTCATTATTGTTATTTTTATTGAGGGTTTTCCTACCTGTTTCTCTTTATTTTCTTCACACTTTATTTATTTTTTATTTTTAATCCACACTTCATTTATCATGATTTGTTGGAAATGTATATGAAAGAGACTATACTTTAAGGGCTTAAGATTTAGTTATTCCATCAAATGTACTAATTATTTTAAGGACTCAAAATTTAGTTATTCCAATGAATGTACTAACTATTTTGATACTATATTTATTTTAAGGAGCCTTAACTCATTAGATCATATGTCGTATTTTAATCCTCCAATATCATATTCCTTAAGGTAATGCACTGGGAGACCACAAACGTCAACAACTTTTTTCCATTGCATAATGATTTTGGTGTAACCATTCTAATCAATTCAAAGTCTTGTTCTAGTTGCTCGAGCCTATTAAGAAACACTATTAAAAATGGTATCAAGTAGATGTGTATCCATGAATTCCTTCCACCCACCATTAAAACCAAGAATCTATGCATTTCTATTCAATAGCAATGTAGCAACTATGACGACATAGTTAAGACAAAGGAGCATGTGATGGTCTTTTAGATATTGTAAAGGCATATGACCAAGTAAACTGGTGTTTTCTCATATTGATTTTACTACATATAGGATTGGATTTGAAACCAACAAACTGGATCATGACATGTCTCAAATCTGTCAGTTATGCAAGACTCATCAACGGATCACCAACAAACTTCTTTAGAGGTTATAGGGGATTAAGACGAGGATGCCCACTATCACCATTGATATTTTTTAAATCATCGAAGGATTGAGAAAGCTTATTGAATTTGATAGGGAGAAGGGGTTATTGAAGGCATTAGCATTTCAAAAATCATCAAAATTACACATATTTTTATTGTTGATGATGTTATGTTTTTTGGGAAAGGATCCCTAGGTGAGTGGGATAGATTTAAATGTATATTTTTAAAATTTAGCTATGCTTTTGGAATGCTTATAAATGATAAATAAATCCATTATTTTGCATCATGGGATTGCAACAAATATTGTAGGACATCTTAAAATTATGTTTTCATATTTCTTAAAACCTATCGAAGAGGGAACCAAATATTTGGGGTATGCATTAAAGCCTAATAGTTACATAGTTAAAGATTGGTTTTGGTTGGTAAAAATATATTAGGCTTGGATCAACCACTGGTGTTTAAGATGGTGAACGGTGGTAGATTGACTTTTATTAATTCAATATTGACCAATTTGATAATGTACTAGATATCATTATGTAAAGTGCCAAAATCCATCATGTGTGTTATGAATCACAGGATTTTCAAACTCTTATGGTCTGGCTCTGGTGATAGGATGAAATTCCATCCACTGAGGCAGGATGTCATCGCTCATCCATGGGATTTTGGGGGATGGGGCACTAAAAACATCTTCAAGTTTGTTGATGCATTAATGACAAAAAATTTATGGAGGGCTCTTTTCATAGACAATCTTTAGCAGAGAGTTTTATTGGAAAAATATTTCAATAAATATGGGATTGATAAGGTCTATTTTCGTTATATCAAGTGGACAAGAATTTGAGATACGGATTCACTGCTACAGACTGGATGGGACCTGTGGACATTGGTTTGTCAGAGATCCATAGTTCTGAATGGGATGATTATGTCAGGGGTTTAAAAAAAGGTGGTATAAAACTATCGGAGGATAAGGACAAACTTATTTAGACGTGGCACAGTAGGATCAAAACCATCACAGTAATATCGACATATTAGACACTCTGGCGGGATTCACATATATCCAATATATGGTGCCATAAAAAACTAAGTAAATGGTAGTCCCCTTTGAAATGTAATATTTTCCTTTGGTTATCATTGAATAATGTTATACTAACATGGGATAACATAATTAAAAGGGGGTATACAGGACCTGGAATATTCCATCTATGCAGTCGATGTGAGGAAACTATCAATCACATTTGTATTGATTATGGATTTACAAAATCTGTATGGGGGATTCTATACTATTATTTGTCTATAGGGGATATATGGAAAGGTGATACTATGATCTCATGTTTTGAGAGTTGGGTTTCGAAAAAAAAGTGGATGGATGAAGTGTCGGTTATATCATGTTGGGAAATATGGAGAACTAGGAGTCTAAGTGCTTTTGAAGGTGTTAAGTTGCACCTATACCTAGCGCACCTTCAGATGTGCCTCAGGGAAAGAGAGGCCGTTTTTTTACTAGGACTACTATGGATTAATGGCATTGTTGACTATCCTTCATTGGGGTTTTTTAACCTTGGGGTTGGTTTCTGTGGCACTTATGGGTTGATCGCTGGGTCACATGACCCCACACCTTGTTTCCTTGCACCGGTGGCCTTTGTTTCATCTCTGACACCTTGGTCTCCCTTCACAGCCACCTCAGACACCCTCCTGGTCCTTCAGCTGATTGGTGCACTCTCTCCTTGGCCTTCTTCCATAGATGACTTCACCCTTCTACCCAAGTCATACTGCTACTTTGAGGAGGGTGTTGAGGGATTTACATCATTTTCAGGGTTAGATGGGGCATGACTCCCTCCCTCTAGCTCACTCCAACCTTTCGTTTGGAATGATTTGCTTGTTTTTAGCATATTTAGGCACCTGGGGAAAAATATCCCCATTAGCCTACTTTAGGCCATTTCGAATTATTTTATTTTATTTTTGTTATGATTTTAAGTTGACATTTTATAATTTCAAATTGTCATTTTAAAGGCATCTCAGCCTGGATATTTTTGTAAAGTGACTGTGAGAGGCTATAAATAAACCTATCCTCACTTCATTTGAACATAAGACAAGTGGGACCAAACAATATGCACTTATTTTACCCTACTAGGGCTCTTTAGAAGTGATTTGCCCCTCTTGAGGAAGATGTTTTTTTGGGTGATGGCAATTTCTTGAAGTTACTCTAGTTCTATGCCCTTTCTAAAGGCGATGTTATTATTTGTTGTCTAAATACTTGCACAAGGAGGTATCTAAGGTTTTTATTAATCTCTCTTTGTTAAATGTTGATGAATGATGTATGTTTATGGATTGAATGGTAGCCATTAGAGCTGCATTTTGTCTTGGCTAAGTAATTTTTCAACCTTTAGTCACCTTGGTTTGTAGAAGTACATCCCTTGTAGGAGTCCTTCTAGGGTTATAACCTCAAGTCTTTAAGTTTGTTTCCAAACCTAGGATACTCTTGTCAAAATGAATGTTGGTCACCTCCTTAGATTCCCTAGGGTTAAGGTAAAATATAAAACCCTTGTCCCAAAACTTGCTCATCCTTCAAAATCTTGCATTGGCATGTTAAATTAGGTTAGTTAGGTCCTCATTTTTTTTAGCAAAACCCTAAAAATTCATAAACCAGGTGGCCTCCCTTTTCCTCCTTCTTCTACCTTTCCTTCCCTTCCTCTCAACTTCATCCTCCTTCTCCTTTCCTCCTATATCTCTTGGGCTCCTCTTCTATCCCTCACATCCTTCCTTTTAGGGTTTCCTCAGCCCTCATCCACCCCCCCTTCCACCTTGGCATCCCCTTTTCTTCACCCTCTAACCCTTGGCTTCTTCTCTTTTACCCTCAGCACTATCCTAAACCTCCTTGCCTCTCACCACCCTCATCCTTCAACCAACATCCCTAAGGAGGATATTACTCACCCTCGGCCCCCTCCTTTTAGAATAGGCCTACACAAAACAGGCTCAGCCTACCTTAAATGATCCACAAACCTCCCATTTTACCTTTTATGTTGAGTAATCAGGGCATCACATTGTGATACTGATTACGTCTACATCTTCCTGAAGTTGATATACTAATTTCACTTACAATATTAAGGCTTGATTATATAGTATGTCTTCTTCATTCCTTAAATTAACTCCATAAAGGCACTGGTCACTAACCATTTGAAAGAAGATATAATTTAGTGTTCAAGTGTCCTTATAGACTTTTTATTAGGGCTCTCCCCTAGGAGGTTATGACTTCCAAAGTTCTCGAAGAGTGGCTAAGGTAACAGTGGACACTCTCTCCAAATTTTCTTATCGGTAGCTAGCCCTACCAGTTCATCTGGTAACATTTTTTTGATGTTGTCACGTCCCCGTCCTTCAACCGGCGAAGAGGACGCGACGAACATCAACACAGCCGGGCAAATCGCCCCATGAACATTGACAGAAATCAAATGATGAAAATAAAACTTGCAAGCATACACAGATGCATAGTCTTTATTCATACAGCGGAAGCAAATATACATAAAGATTTCCAGCATTGAGCATGTTCATCATTTCACATAATACAGTATATAAATTGCAGAGGTGAAGTAACAGCAGCACTTATCTTTCGATTAAGAACTTGCCCGCAGCCAGCTACGTCGCTGCAATGTTCCACCCAACCATAGGCCAGCTTGCTCATCAATCTCTCAGCCATGTTGCCACCCCCGAGCTGGGCATGATTCCTCAAGGACTAAGGGGACAATTGCAGGCTTGCACATAGCCAAGGGGGCACAAAACAGCAAACCAACACAGCTGGGTTTCACAGGCTTTCAACAGACAAGCCAAGCCAGCACAGTCCGAAGACTATCCACTGCATACCAGCAGCAAAACAATCCCTTCACAACGCCGTGAAGACGCAAGGGAAACCAGGGATAATCCCAAACAGAAGGTGTGCACAGCACAAGTCCACGGGTCAATACGGAGTTGTTCTTGGCCTTATCGTGGCCAGGACAACTCAGCAACAACACCCAAACCAGGGTAACAACATCAGCCCAATTTCACAATGGAAACGACAGCAACTATGCACAGCCCCAAACGAAGGGTAAGCAAACCCCCAACATGGACAGAGGAGAACACAGCCAACAAATTGGCATTCCACAGTGGCCCCAAACGAACTTGGACACCATAGCTAACACAAAAACGTGGGGAAGACAACAGCCCCAAAGCAAAAACAGTGAGCACGACTCACAGCAAGGAAAAACGTCCCAAATAGCCTGTGCGTGAGACCAATAGTCGGTGAGACAGCCAAAAACGTGAATGGCCCTTCACAGCCATGGTAAAAACACATGAAGCTACCAAAAACGTGAATGGAAAATGCACCAGCAGCTCCCAAAACGTGAGGAAAACAGCCCAATCCCCAGCACTACAAAAACGACCTCCCATCCATGGGAAAAATGAAGCCAGCAACCAAAAACGTGGAATGAAAACACAGGAAAAAAAACTCCAGCTGCTCCCAGGAGCCCCAACGTGAAGGAGAATGGAGGAAAAATGGAAAAACGTGGATGCATAGCAGAATGGCTTACGTTTTTGGGCATTTTCCTTGCCAAGGAAGTCAGAACATGTTTTTCAAAAAATGGTTCTCTGCCCAATTCGAATTTTTGCCCATACTCTTCCCATTCCATGCAATAACTAACTCAACCACATTCTGGCAGGAATAAATGATTGATGAAAAAGACAAGAAAGGTAGTTGACATTTTGATGGGTCCTCTCATAGACATTGGCTTTTCCCCATTGGCCCATAGGTTAAATATTTCCCCCCCCCCCCCTTATCCTTAGGAAATCATGCCCTTTTCATTCAACGTTGCACTGACGTAGCTGGTTGTGGTTTATTTTAATTGATGTGCGTGTTTACATGA